>CM076578.1:964066163-964533522 GCA_034641835.2 Pinus albicaulis | reverse complement strand
TCTCTTGGCTACTACACTCATCTATAGATAAAAATAGACTTTAAAATAATAGAAAAACTTTTCCTCCTATTTGCATCGTTATAATGTATCCTGATAGACTACTATTGGTTAGGTTTGTCTCCCTAAACTCTAAAATAGATTTATAATTTGGACTCTTATAGAGACTTCTTCATCATGATCAACTGGTTAGCCCCTTTTCCATGAATAATGTGGGTTGAGATAGCATCCTCTCAAATTACGATGGCTAAAAAAGGAAGTTCAAGTTACAAGTGGCATAACATTTTCATATGAAATCTTATTAAGGCAATTCTTACATCATTGGAAAGACTTTAAGTATGATAGGGAAAAAGGGGAAAAACTAAAGTTGTAAATTTTTAACCCCCCAAAAAAAATCGTTTGATGCCTCAAGATCTCTTGGAATTTTTCATACCCCAATTTTCTATATTAGGTGCCACAGGTAAAAATTCTCATTTGATGCAAAGGACTCATCCCACAAGAGAACAATAGATCCAGTGAAACAATAATGGTTTTCGCAATGTCCTCCAAATTTGCTATATTAGGTACCATTGGTAAAAATTGGTAAAAATTCTCAGATGGTCAAGTTCTTGTCTGACCCAAATACTCGGGCATAGAATCAACCAGAGTTATTTGTGTTGAAAACATAGAGGAAATGGCAGAACCCTAGGTTTTCACTGGTTGAAAATGCGGTGAAATTGGGAATGAAAAAGTGGGAGGCATATGGTAATTGGAGAGAATCAATGAAGGCAGGCGATATGGTGGGTTTTGGCGGTTGGAGAAACAGAAATTTGGTGTGACATCCACACATATTGGATTACTCATCAATAATGTCCGCAGAAAACAAGGGTTTGTCAATGTTTTTTTGTTTTGCATGTTTTCTTTTGCACTAACGTCATCCAGTCTGGTCCTTTTAGATTGTTGAGGGTTTCATGTTTAGCTTTTTATTCAACTGAAAAGTGAACAGTTGGCTAAGTGTGTAATTTTTGAGCTGCAATCTCATGCTTGTAGTTATGGTGGTGGTAAGTATAGTTTTCATAGAGTCGTTAGTCATCCTTTTATTGTTTTCTCCTACTGTTGGCAGTTAGTTTTGGGTTAAGGGGCTTATATTTTCCTGGAAGCATAATGAAAATGATCTTAAAGTAGTTAATTTTTCTCGCAGGAGTTGGTTACAGTGCTGCCCTAAAGTTCTTAGTGGGTGATGAGTAGTCTCTTGGTTTTGTGGGTACGTAAGATGGGAAAGGAGAAGGATTTTTTTTTGATGTGGAACCTGTTGTGGAAAACATCCTGTCAGTTTGGGGTTTGGATCATATGAAGAAGAATATGGCTAAGTTCACCCTTCCACCGAGGTCACATGTTGGTAGGGATGGGGAGGAAAAGATGAGGTGGATTCTAGTTGAGGGGTTTGTCTCGCTGAAAGGGGTTGACCTGAAGGCTCAAGTTTCTCAGGACCCTGCCATGCCTCTATCAGAAATTATTCAAGGAATTCCTATGACAGTGGTAGAAAATTTTAGTTCGTCTTTTACACTAGAGATAAGTCAAAACATTCCGAAAATCTTTGTTTCTTCTATTTTACATTCAAGGGGACTAGAGGATATTGTCTTTGGGGCGGTCTCTGAAGGGAAAGTTAAGTATAACTCTGGTTTAGGAGTTGGGGGCTTGTATAAATTTGTGGGGAAGTATGGGTAGGCATCATGGTTGGAAGGACAGAGAAATTTTATTTCAAGCATGGGGGCTGGCTCTTTCTTGACTATGGTAATCTGTGAGAAATAAAACCCTAGTCTGAAGGGTTTGGGTTGGGACTCTCAAGAGGTTTTGGAAGTTACACTTTTGCGTAGCCAACAAGTGGAAATATTGGATAGTTGGTGGTAGCCAAGGAAAGAGAGGGGGGGAATTTATCTGTGGTTCCTCCGATGAAATGGGTATACTATGGGGTGGATACAAATAAAGAGGCGTTGGATGTAAGCATGAGTTAGAGAGGGGCTAAAGGTGGACTAGAGGAGGCAAAAAAATGAATTTTATAAAAAAGAAAGTAGAGGGCTCTGTCATAGGGGTGAACACAACTAGCATTTATGTGAAACATGCAGGGCATTTTGGGTGAAAATAAAAAAGGGGAAAGTCATCAAGGAAAGCACTAAGTGTCCAAACTAGGTATTCAACGTCAAGCTACACTTTGATAGTTTTATGGAAGTGTCAGAGTATATCCTTGTGGGTAGGGCATGGGGAAAATACTTCTCAGATGAATATATAATTGAATGGATAAGGAACAACTAGGAATTGGCCCCGAATAGGGAGCTGGAAGTTATTAAATTGTCAAAATTTTGGTTTATTCTCAGATTCAAGAATGTTGCTACCCTGGAATGGGTGATGGAAAGGCAATGGGGTCATGGTATTGCCCCGATCCTTTCCAAGAGATGGACACCATTTTTTTATTCCAATAGGGAACGATTGGATGAAATACTAGTGTGGGTGTGACTTCCTACCCTCCCTCCTCATTTCTAGATTTTGGATGTTTTTTGGGTGATTGGAAATAGTTTGGTTACTTTTCTAGAGGTCTACATGTCTTTTTTGGAGACAAGGGAAACATAGCACGTATATTGGTGAAAATTTATCTAAGGGAAGGGTCGATTGCAAAAATTATCTTAAACGCGGAAGGGAAGTCATATGTGAAGATGATTAACTATGAAAAATTTCCATTTCGGTGTCACAAGTGCCATAAACATGGGAACTTGGCATGTGATTGGCCACTAGGATTCAAAAAAATAAGGCGACAAAAAGGAGGTTCAAAGCAGGGTCCTAGGCACTAGAGAGACAGGGGACTGAAGAAGACATGGAAGTCAAGACAAGTAGGAAATTGGTGTCATGGAGGCACATCAATAGGTAGAGGAGACGGCACCAGTGGAAGCCACTAAAAATCAAAATAGAAAATTGGAGCAGAGCATTGAGATGGATTGCAGCGAGGAGCATACAATACCAATCCTTGCTAATCCTGTATCGGATTTAGCGAATACTTCTTCATGTCCCTCATCTCCTATTTTAAACTCTTTTGATCATTTTTTAATTTATATGAAGATTCCTGATCCCTCCAGACTAAGATCAAATGAACCTCTTTGTTAGAAATATCTCGTTGGACATGGATAGCATCATCACCACTATCACAAAATTATACACTGATACTATCCCCTACAATATGAGACCTAGGGAAAAAAAAATAGATGGAAATATAGATTTTTGGGGGTTTACAAAAAGTTCACCATATTTAAAATAAAAAAGGATCAGAGGAAGAAAAATAGACATTTCAAAAGCCCAACCAAGAGGCATGATTGAAATTTCATATGGTAAACAATTGTCCCTAAAATGGGCACTTAGAGAAACGTGTTCCCCTGACATTGTGACTAAATGATCATTTTATTTTTCAACTGTAGAGGTATGGCTAGTGCACCTAAAAAAATAGCACTTAAAGCACTCATAAAAAAACTACAAACCAGATGTTCATATGCTTTTGGAGACTCTGGGACAAGGGGATCAGGTGTCAAAAACTATTTCTTCTTTTCTCTCGGGGTGGACCTTTGTAACCTCGGATATTAGAGGAAAATATAGTGGTTTGACAACTGGTTTAAAAAAATGTACTATCAATTTGAATAATTCATGAAATTTTGAGCTTCTGATTGGTGTCGATGTTTTCTCTCTGGAACTTGGATCAGAGATTACTCTAGTGAATATTTATGGCCCATGTTCAGACAAAGTTATTTTTTGGAACACTCTTCTCTCCAAATATTTTATGACTGGACAAAACCTAGTGGTGAGGGGTGATTTAAATTTTTCATTGGGGATGCCCGAGACCTAGGGTCCTCAGGTTAGGTTTGACCCTCTATCTAATTTTTTCCTAAAAAAATTGAGATAAGGAAACCTAATTGACTCAAACCTCATCAGGATCTCCCCACTTGGAGGAATAAAATAGTGGGAAAGGCATGGGTGGCTAAGAGGATGGGTCATTTTCTCCTAAGTGATGACATGTCAAGTTGAATCACTCAGTTCGAACAATGGGATGGTTTAGGGGGAGATCAGATCACACCCCAATACTCTTGGAATTGGCTAGAACTAATAAAAATCCAATTTCCTCATTCAAATTCAATTCAAGTTTGCTTAAAAGGAGGAGTATCAAAAGCTGGTAGTTGATATGTGTTGCCCAATGGATGGGGGAGATAAATTTGCTTTCATGAAATCTTTGGTAAATAATATGAAAAATATTAGGAGGGCTACTATTCAATGGGAAAAAGAGAAGGCTATAAAGGACACCATGGAGCTCAGGGCTATAGAGGAGGAACTTGATCAGATGAATAGTCAAGAGGCTGAGGGGTATATGTATGAGGAGCATAGAGGAAGGATAAAATGTTTGGAGGTAAGGAGAAGAAAAAACTTACTTTACAAGGAAGAAAAATGGAGATTAAAGAGTCATGCTATTTTGCTAACAACTAGTGATGAGAACACTAATTTCTTTCAAAATTATGCAAAGGGAAGAAGGAATTCCAATACCATTTGTGAGCTTGATAAAATTGAGGGACGGTTTGCCAAAAAAATTTAGGACCTTTATTCAATGGGGAAAAATAATTTAGAAATCTATATGGAAATCAGGAGGGATTACGGATTGGGGAATTGATAAAGGTGGCACAATTATTCCCTAGGTATGGTGACGAGGAGGAAAATAACCATCTTTTGGCTCCTGTGGAGAAAAAATAGGTTGATATTATATTGAATGAAATGAAAAAATACAAGAGTATGGTCTCGGATGGGTGGACGGTGGAATTATTACAAAACTTCTTTGATCTAATGGGGATGCTATCACAAATGTGGCGGAGGAATATCGAAAAAAGGGCCTTATCTATGACTCTCTCAAATCGACTTTCCTTGTTGTCATTCCTATGATGGACTCTCCCTCATACTTTGATGACTTTAGACCTATTTTCTTGTGTAATTTTATATACAAAGTCATAGCCAAAACCATTGGAAATAGATTAAAACCTCTATTATCTTGTAATATTTCTAAAGAACAATTTGGTTTTCTGGATGGCAAGCAGATCCATGAGGCTATTGGAGTAGCTCAAGAAACCTTGCATAGTATTAAGCTGTCAAGGAAAAAGTATATGATAGTGAATATTGATTTATCAAAGTCCTATAATCGAATTAGATGGTTCTAACTAAGCCACTTCTAATTCATCTTGGGTTTAGAATAGAATTCATCAATTGGATTACAGGTTGTATAAAAAATGCATCTTTTTCCATTCGTATTAATTAGGCAACATCCCCTTTCTTTCATAATTAGAGAGGGCATAGACAAGGGTGTCCCCTATCACCCTTCTTGTTCCTGCTTGCTACTGAGGGATTAAGTCAGTTGATACACCAGGGTGAGAGAAGAGGTGAATTTAAAGGCATTGAGGTGGCAGCATACCTCTTTATCTCCCATTTATTATTTTTGGATGACATTCTTTTGTTAAGTAATGTTAACCGGATGGAAATTCAAAGGTTGAAAAATATTCTTCATTTATTCATGAAGGCTACTGGTATGGCTATAAACAACCAGAAATCATCCTTAACACATAATAGTATTTCGGATCCAGACATGGCCTCGACCTTAAATTTTATCCCCTTCTCCTAAAACAGTTTGGGAAACAATATCAAATATCTAGGGCTTTATTTGAAACCAGACACATACAGGAAACATGATTGGTAGTGGTTAGTCTCAAAAATTGAAAAATGTACAAGTCTATGGAGCTACAAGTGGATTTCTAGGGTGGGGAGGTTAGAACTCATAAAATCAGCCTTAATGAAAATTCTGGTATACTAGATCACCTTGGCATGGGTCCCATAAGGAATTATAAAAAAATAAGGAGTATTTGTAGTGGCCTCCTATGCTCTAGTAAAGATAATAAGAAGGTACTACCATGGGTGGCTTGGGAAAAATAGCCAAGCCAAAGGAGTGGGGGGCTAGGGCATAAAGCATTTACACAACGTTTCCATGCCATCGGAAGCAAAATTGGGATAGAGGATACTGGCATAGAACAATGTATGGACGACTGTGGTAAAGAGGAAGTATATAGATCCACTTCCAGTTGATGAATGGATCAGGAGGCTAGATAAAGATATTACTAAGTCCTCTATGATCTGGAAAGATATTGTGATGGCATTAGGGTTAGTGGAAAAATGACTTCCATGGAGGATAGGGAATGGCGAAATGTGTAGTTTCGGTTTGGATCCTTCGGTGGGGTGCAGTGAAAATTTTGTACTCTCATAAGGTTTGGTGGAGGCTCTAGAATAAAAAGGTGTCTATGCACTAAATCATATTAGAAATATAGAAGAATATACAATTTGGGCCCAAGAATGGATATCAACAGATGAATTAATGATCGAACATTAGTGGAGATAGGAGTGACATGGATACATTCAGGAAATAGCCCCCTCGAGAGTGAGGCTAAAGGATTTCCCAGACTCCTTCTTCTGGGTACACACAAAATCTAGCATTTATACACCAAAAGAAGGGTATGATTACATAATTAAAATAAGATAAATGGGGTTTCAAGAATGGTGGTTCAAATCTTTGTGGAAAGTGGAAGGGCATGCAAAAACAAAACACTTCTACTGGTGCATTCTAAAAAAGACGGTCCTAACATGGGACTTAATCCAAATAAGGTTAATAAATGGCCTGGGTTGGTTATGCCTGTGCAAATATGTTGAGGAGTTTATTGATCACCTCTTTCTGTATTGTATCATTACCAAAAAATTCTGGGTGGTCGCTCTCTCACTATGTGGAATCAGGGCTATTTGGCATGGTGAAAATTTTGGTGAGGCCTGGAGATTATGGTGGGATACAAACACAGACCATGACTTTTCAAAATGTTTAAACCAACGAAAAAACACAAACCACGACTTTAGATGTGTACCCCTCCTAGATGGCCAGAAACAAAGGAAATTTTATGGATGCCACAACGTGCCAGCGGAATGTGCGACCAGCCTTTCATTATTACCCTCCTCTATTTCATCCAAAAAACCAAGGAATATAAGGATTGAATAAATAAACCATGATATCCCATGGGCATATTTTGACAGAGAAGTTGATAACAAAGGAAATGTGTTGCGGGCATGATAATTCACAAAAACCAAAATGTTTCAATTGTTTCTTCTGTGGGACTTGGATAAGGCACATATAATTTTGTTGAACTACAAACACTAAAAGTTATCATTTTTTGGCTCATCCAACTTGGCATTGATTCACTAAAAATCTTTAGTGACTCCATGAATGTGATAAATTGGTTTAAAAACACAAAGAGATGTCAAAAATGTTTGTTACTTCCAATTATTGAAGAGATACAGGAATTAAAAATGCATTTTATAATTATTTATGTATTCCATATTTACAGGGAATGAAATGGGGATGTTGACCGCCTTTCTAAGGACTGCATACAATAGGTTTTGGACTCATGGCATATTGAGCAGAAATATGGGAACGGTGTTTGTGTGTTAGAAAACAAACCGTACTCACAAAATTCTCCATCATTTTACATTAAATGACTATTTATATTTATTTCCATCAAATTCTATATATCATGGATTTTATTTTTGTATATATTGTTTTATGGATAGTATTGGGCCTTGAAATTGTCATTCACTTCAATTACATTTTCACTTATATTTCCATGTTATCACCTTCACTCCACCTCCATTTCATTACATCTACCTTACCATTACAACTATTGGATTACATTTATGCTTTTCCAAACTTTATTATTTCTTATCATTTTTAAGTGAATTTGTGGTTAAAAATTAGAAAATAATGTGCATATGCTTATACCTAACGAGTGGGATGAGATTGTTTCCATGTGGAGGTCAAAAGGAATCTTCTAAAAGACCTTTATGTGCCCTCCCAAATCCAAATTCGAATTTGAGTGGAGAAGATCATGGAATCATGAGGATATGTGTCTCATTTCATATTTATATTGAAACTCTAAGAAAACATGTGTCTTCTCATTTCCTATTTTGATTGTAACTCTAGAGATATAGGGAGAGATTCATGGACTCTCATTAATGAGATAACTTCTCATATTTTTGTATAAATAGGGGAAGCTTTCTCCTATCAAATCATTTGAAAAGTTTGAGAAATGCTCATGTTATGAATAAAGATGAGGGTTTGCATTTGGAGCTTCTCAAACTTTCTATCCTCATGCTTTTGGATTGGCCATCTAAAATATGTGAGATTTACTTGCTTTTCTAGATTAAAGTTTATTTTATTTCTTAGTATTAGTTTTAGAATGATTGTGTAATATTTGTTTTTCTAAAAACATTTTAATGAGATAAATTTATTTATTTTCCAATCAAATTAAGTTTGAAGAATTAGAGCTCACAATTCTCTAGTTTCCCTTACTGTTCTGTCATTTATCTTCTTAGATTAGAATTATCAATCAACTATGTCAACGGATGTTTTCAAAATCCATTTCAAGATTATGATCCTAAAATAAATGGTTAAATATCTAATTCATACAATGATTGAATTTACTTTGCACATTATTATTTTCTTTCTAGGGATTTAGAAACTAAGGCATAATTGAATTCTCACATAGCATTTCAAGAGGGTAATACTTTAGATTGAATGTTGCAGAAAGTGAAATATACATTAGTTGTTTACAGTGATTTTTACATGATTTCACATTTTGCTTTCAGATCCTCACTTATTTGCATTACTAATATTCCTAAATATCATTCCAAGGAGATTGATTTAATCATATTTTAAGAATTAATGATTGAATGTTTTATGAATGCAATTACTGAGTTAGCATCTACATACTTTACTTGGTTTTCTAGATGATTAGGTATAATTAGTTACTTAACACCATCTCAAGAAGATCACACTTCATAACTGAATGTTGGAAGTAACTAAATATACATTAGATGTTTCCATTTCATCCTTTGCTGACTGTTCTAAGACATCAAAAGTTTAAGTACAGATGGTTACTTGACATCATCTCAGGAATTTTATACCTCATAATTGAATTTTGAAGTAACTAGAAGTACATTAGTTGTTCACATTTTTTGCTTTTACTTAAGACAAGCACTGCAATTTCAATCTCAGTTTTAAAAATTAGATCCATGGAATAGGACTAATGATAAGATAGAAATCATTAAAATAGATGCTCTATTCTCCAGATTAGATTCTAACTAGCCAACAGTTTTTAATTTATTTTTATGTAAGTTAGTTTAACTTCGAAACATTCCCTTTTCTTCCTTCTTAAAAGTCATCAGATTTCTTTCATAGTTTTTAGATTAAAACTTTTAGACAACAAAAGAACAAAACCCCCAAAATAACATAAAAATACGTACAACGAAGTAAGAAGAAGGTTAAATAAGCAAATACCATGCACCACACTTCATCAGTTTACAAACCTCGGTTGATAATTTATGTAAGCAATTTAAGACATTAAATTGACTAAACATTTTGGCACTGTTGTTGGGGAAGTGTTATTAGGAGACCTTTTTTCTTACATCTAAATTTTTTTTATTAATAATTTCTTGAGTATGCTCTCCTCCTACGCCTATGTGATCTAGAGGATCACAAAAAGAGAATTTTTATGTTAAAAATAGAAAAATAATAATAATAAATTATGTTTTCATCATTTCATTTGATTTAATTTTACAATAAACTTTAAAATAAAATAAAATAAATGAAAAAAATTAATTTATATAAATTGTTTTGTTTAATGAAATATATATGTATATTTTTAAAATTTTGAAACTATAACATATATAATTTTATTAACAAATCAATTAATAATTAAAAAAAACAATAATAAAAAATAAAAATAAAAATTATGTTTTCTTTATTAATAATTTCCTTTTTTTAATAAAAAAATTAAGAAAAAAAAAAACATAAAATATAAAAATAATATATATATATATATATATATAACAAATCAATAATAAAAAACAACAAATGCCATAACATGGCCTATGACAAAACAAAACAGCCAATGAAAATGGCCATGACCTTTGTGTAAAACGAAAACCAAAGAGGCCAAGATCCCATGCAAGCCTGTGAGCCATTAAATTATGGCCAACCAGGCAGCACTTCAAAATCATGAACACAACTTATCTGAAAAAACTGATATTTCTCAAATTGAATTGGCCTCTACATAATTAAATTTCGCCCAAATTTAAAACTTGACTGCATAATCATTTTGGGCTTTGGCCTTCAATTCGCATCAAGTTTGGCCTTCAATTTGCATCAAGCTTGGACTTCAATTCATTTCATCAAATCTATCATCTTTGAGCCAGCTCTAAGTAGCACCGACCATACCATTAATCTTGCAGTGCGCATAGCTGCAGGTAAAGAAAATAATTGAAGAATCAATTGCCCACCTATCTCACATAGCCAAACTCAGTTGTAATGAAGAAAATCATATCTCGGCATTAGAATCCCTTGCAATTGTCACATTTTTATATGAGATTGACATTGAAGACACACAGAAATGGATGGATATTTTGTGGCAAGTAAGCGGACACAAATGGATCAATTTCAGTATTGCTTGGCCCTGCAACCAAAATTAATGATCGATCAGAGTTCCACTAAAACTCAATTCAAAGGGGAATTCGTTGAAGGGTAGTGGAAGAGTTTAAATCAAATTTCTCAATGGCATGTTGCTTTGATAGATAGAAAAGTAGGTTGCTGATCTAGCAGACAAATCCGGAAATTGATTTTAGTAAAAGAGCATTTCCAGAAAATGCAACTGTTTTGACACATGCTTTTAAAATGTTGTTTTTGAGCAAACCAAGGTGAATCTAAAAGAACTTAGATGTGGGAGTTTCTCAAAACAAGGGTAGTTAGATAACCCAGAAATGGTTTTGAGGATTTTACAACAGATTGGGAGAATATATGGGTTTGTCGGAGCCTTAATTTGCAATGTGCGTGAGAGAAAAACATTTTTTTTAATGCAGACAGTTACGGTTTGATGAGACCCTATTTTGAGAAATATTCCCCAGGAATCCGATTTCCTAATCTGTAGGAGTATGTTGAAGAATTCATGTGTGGTGGCACAATGATGGGTGACAAATGGATCATTTGAGGCAAAGGCACTGTCAGATCTGCATCAAAAGAAAGTTGTATAGATTGAGAATGATTCTGCCTCCATCTCCTTCATAGTTAGGAACTTGACTTTGGAAGTTTCAAGTTTTTTTTTTTTCATCTTGCATTAAGTAGGCATTGGCATGAACTTGTTTCAAAGAGATTCATAAAGACGATTATTTCATCCATGCTTTATTTCATTAATAATAATAATAATAATAATAATAATAATAATCAATAAATAAATAAATTTAGTTATTAATAATTTATTTTTAATAAAGAAAAAATTTAAAATTAAAATCATTCAATATATATATATATATATATAATAAAAATTAATTAAAAAAAATTAATTTTTTTTCTTTATTAATAATTTCTTTTTTTTAATAAAGAAAAAAAAAAGAATTTTCTTTATTAATAATTTATTTTTAATAATGGCTTGTAGAACAGTTGGAAAATTATTTATATGATTTCTAAACATTTGACATTAATATTATTGCTGTGTATTTTTCTATGAATTTTTAACGTACAGGACATAACAAATCTTTTTGATGCCAATCATTTTACTGAGCACAATGCATGAAGTTATTCGACAACAGGGAGTTGATTTATTTTTCATGGTCATCTCTTAAAAATATACTTGTTATCGAAATCATGAATTGGACTGAATATAATGCTTTCAATTTTCCTTAAAAAATCTGTTTCATTTGGCATTAACTCTTTTATGTATGTATTGGAAAGGAATTGATCACTTATTTTTTAGCACACTCACGTTTAATGTTTTAGTGCCAAGGTTTTTTTGCAGCTTTAGGATGATTGAATGATCAACAAGAAGATTAAATTGTAACAACAATTGGTCTTCAAAATACCAAGCTCATGAGAAACATAAGAACAAGTCCATGTCCATATTCATCAAAACCATTACTCTTCCTCCCTTTTGAATTATAAATCCAACCAAGAACTTCATATCAAGCCACATTTATTTTCCAAGCAAATGTTAGTTATTCATTTTCCTTTATTCACGTACACTTTCCATTACTTTTTGTCTACTCCACAAATAAAAGCAAGAAGTTCACTTACTTGCTTATTGCGCATTGTCATTATTATTTTCCATTTTCATCTTCTATTTCCATTTTCCTTCTCCTATCCTTTTCATTTTGAAAATAAACCTTGCTTCAATGAAAATTATTGAGTCCATAGTCCTTTGAGTCTAAATTCCTTGCAAAAACACCTTGAGACTTACATGCCTTAATGGCAAGTCTTCTTGACGATGAACAATGGGAATACATGAATGTTCCTTGTTCATTGGATCTTCTAGGTACTCGATAAGAACAAAATTATTCGGACCTAGCAAGATGTGTTTGGACACCTTGACTCTCATTGTCATCAATGGTGGGAGTTCTCGTGTTGACTAGTGGCATCCATTAATGGCCACTAAGTCAACAATTTCCTGCTATGTTCGACATCAGAACATCTATTCACATAACAGGAATTGCGCCAATGAGTTTTGAAGACATGAAGACTGTTATAAGTCAATTTGGGCTGCATTCCCAATGACCTGGTTAACTGGGCATCAACTCCAGGACCAATGTATAGGGTGTATCATCCCTTAAAATTTCAGTTGCTACATGCCTTAAGACAAAGAACAAGACAAATCAATCAAAGAATTTCATTTGCAAAGGTTTCCGAAGTTTGAAGTTTATAATATATCATATGAGAGCTCACCAACACTGCCTCTAAAGGGACTAAGTTTGTTGCATATCCAGGTAGCCCTATGCAAAGCTGCTCTGCAAAGCACTTCTCGATATTCATGATTGCGTTGGTCACATTGGGAGCGAAATTCTCATTGTTCCCGAATCTCCACTTAGCCAGTGCCTTCTAGAAGAGTTCACATGTGTCAAGCTTCGAATCCATGTGTCCATTTGACATATACAATATTGGGAACATGTCTTTCCTATTATTGGAAAGTCATTGATTGTGAAACTACCTTCAGCTCTTCTATAAATTGAGCACAGATCTTAGTGTTTCATAAGGAATAATTTGTGTAGAGAAATGCTGGTGGAATTTCAATTGAGGAGATTGATTTGAGTGAAATATTTCTAGAGATATCTACATTGTGATGAGGCTGGGATGTTGCTGGAGATGGTGACAGTAAATAAATCACTGGGTTGTAACCTCCTCGTCTATCATCAATAAATATTACTGCTTATTTTTCCCTCTATGCATCTGTATAAGATTTTATTTTCAATATCATGATTTATTAGTTGATGTATATGGTTTATGCTTTATTGATTTAGCTAAATGACTTCAATAGACATATGTATTATTGATATCTCTTGCTATTTGGTTTTCATTCTTGCAGGAAATATTTTGCACAACTAGCTGGAATTTGAAGCTACGACAAAAGCGACAGAAGGAGACTTTGGAAGCACTTGGATCCCAAGTAGGTTCCTTATTTCATTATGTGTGTCTGTTTACAGTTAGGAAAGATAGTCATAAATTCTTTGACGCGTTGTTCTAGATTAGCACTTGCCTAGGGAAGAATGATTTATCCATAATTCATAATTCCGCATAACAAATTGGCGATTCCACTGGGGATATTACACTTTATCCTAGGTTTTTTAGTCTCTAATTTTCTTTTTTTATTCACCTAGTAGTTGTTACTAATAAATATTAGGATTTTTAAGATCCAAATTTGCAAAAGAAGTATGTTAAAAACTATTTTTTTCTTTATACACTACGCCCAACACACTCTTGGACAGGACACAGTGCTTTGCATAGCACGGTTTCCCTTTCAGGCCTGGGTTGCAAAGCACTGTCTCTCTTTAGAGACTGCATTGCCTCTTGAAACCATCAAAATTCCCTTGAATTTATCTTTGCAGTTTGTCTCAGTTTGTTTGCTATTGTGTTTTGAAAAACCTAATCCTCATATTAAACAATGAATTCATCTACCTCTTCCTCCTCTGAAAGAAAATTTTTTCAATGTTTTTTTAAAGAATTTTTCTTTATCATTGGCAAGCTAATTTCAAAGTATTTTTATTGTCACATTAGATCCATTTTATTTTGAAAAAGGAAATTTTTGTAAATTCTTCGTTTGTTGATAGGAGAAATTGTTGTTTCATTCCTCATTTTTCCTTCAAAAGAGAAATTGTTGTTTGTATTCGTCATTTCTCAGAAGTAAAATGCATTTGATTTTGTTGATTTAGTGCACTTCATTTCTTTTCTGCATTCATAACACTAAAGGAATTGGAAAGAAAAATTTGCATTTGCATGTAGTGGTTTGTGTGTTTTGTAAAAGGAACAATTAGGAAATCTGCATTTAGTTTGTGTTATTTGATTTGTTTTCTTGCAAATTGATTTCTCTTTCCCTCTAGTAGCTAAGATTTTCAATTAAAAAATAAAAGTGAAAGATTTCTTATCATTCTTGCATTTTAGGAATTTTCCAATGCATCATCACATTGAACCTTTGAAAGGAAAATTGTTAAACAAGATCAACATAAATTCAATCTAAATTTACCTAAGAAAGCATTGGAACCATAACAATAAAACTTAGAAGGTCTAGGTTAGAGACGTGTTCCGGCATTGTAAAACATAGGAGCTATCGTTAACTTTTTTGTGATACATTCTGAGTGTGATACCTCACTCCATGTACGTAAGTATATCGTAGCTCGTCCATGTACTTTCACGTATATCGGATGGTGTTATATTATGATAAGTATAAAGGGGTGCTCTCACTGTGCGGTTTCAGATCAGATGAAGCTAATACGGAATTGGCCCTCCACATACCTTCGAGTATATTTTGGAGGACAAATTTTAGGTGCTATCCATCCATAGTGAACCAAGTCAGCCACCTTGTAAATTGTGATACACTGAACACAACCTTCGTGGAGAATGCCTGCCTGTACTTCTTGGTTCGTTAGGATGTATTTTGCAGTTCACAGTTTCTTTGTAAACCCTTTTTCTTAGCATTATCCTTTTATTTATTTTATTTTATTTTGGTTAAAATAAATTAGTAATCATGAAAGAACAAAATCCTTTCCCCCATCGTTCATGTAGACTAGCGTTAAAACCACCTTCAGCACCAGAAGTTACTTCTGGTAGGCGAACGTGATCACGATCTGTCGAATCAAGTACAATTCGTACCTCTGGTGAAACATCATCTTTCCATAAACTATAGTTAGCTTAAGTTGTTTCTAAACATCCAAGTTCGTCTACTGTTGTCGAAACGGAGTCTTCACAGCTACCCATGATCATGATCCATCCAATCATTGAGACCATACCTCCTGGACCCGACGTTTTTGAACCAGAAATTGATCCAGATCATGTCTCTTCTTTGCCAAATTATTTGAATCCTAAATTTGTACAACTGGAATATGTTCCTATCTTGTTCATCCCACAAATTCATGTAGCTATTGAATCTCCAATATCACACAGTCAACCACCTGAAATATTCTTTGGACCTTGCAGTGAAATAGTTCCACCTAGTTTAATTATGATTGAAGAAATCCCACAAGACAAGACACCTTTAACTCCAACCCATTTTGGGGAGGAACTTTACCTGTACGAGTATTTTCCTCAATCAACACCATCTGCATTGGTTGATCCTATTCCTTTTCAAACTCCCATCGATTCAAAAGGGTATACATTTGGTGAAGTAATCATGCCCGAACCAACATCTTTGGTTGCACCATCTGTTCCAATTACGTCAGCTCATACCCTATCTACCATGTCGATGTTTACAACTTCACCAGAGTCATATTTACATGGTGGCCCTTTGGTACCATAAGGTTAGAAATCATTATCTAGAATTTTCTCTGGTGCATCTTCGAATCCATGGACTTTACCAATGCCATCATTCGATATTTTAACTGGAAATCCTATAGTGCGTACTGAATGACTTGATTCTTTATCCACATCTTCAGGGAAATATCAAGTTGGTCCTTCTGGGTCTATTCCTTCAAGTACCATATCAACTGGACTCCCAACATTTGGAGAGAAATATTTTCCATCCTATTATCCTCCTCATGATGGGGGGCAACCTTTGGTCACCCAATATGACAGTACTATGTCATTTTTTGGTCAACCTAATGTTGAAATAAATGTTTGTCAATGGTAGCCTACTCTGCCTATCCAACCACAAATGGTTGTACACTTGTATCAACTAGTTCAACCTGTTACACCCACATCATTTCCACTTGTAAATACATCTTTACCCCTGATACAGAATCAAAATGTTGTACAACCTTATCAAACGAATCCCTGAACTCAATATCATCAAATGTTGGGTCCAAAAACTCCAAATCCTTTGGTTAATTTACAATATCCTGTATCCAGAATTATTTATTCAGAAGATGGTTCACCATTTTATGGGATGTTTCAACCACAAATTAGTTATACTTATCAATAGAATCCAAGTTATCCTAATTTTGGTTATAACATTGGTGGACATACCTCTTGGCAGTCTCAGGCGAAAATGCCTCAAACTTCATTTCAGCAAGTACCATATCCAGGTTTTTGTCAACAGAATCCTCAAGCATTTTCCTTTCGAAACAACCCCTATCTGGGTTACCAACAACAGATTTCTTATGATGTTGCTCAAAGGCCTATTTCTCAATAAATCCCATCTTACCATGGCTATTTTCAACATGACCTTAATAGACAGTTGCCCTTTGTTGCAACTTTAGAGTTACCAGATTTAAATCGGTTAAATAATGATCTAATTAAATATGCTTCTTGGTGGCTGGTGATACCTCACAAATCACCCTCAGATATATCCTAAGTTCAATAGAAACCCTAGAGAAGATCCGTCGACTCATGTTATGACTTATCATTTATGGTGTGCATAAAACTCCCTGAATGACGATTCTGTTTGACTACGTCTTTTCCAGTGTACACTCACAGGTCTGGCTGCAAAATGGTACATTGAATTACCTAGAGCTTCTTTTGATAATTTCCATGCCCTAGATACTATATTTTTGACTAATTTCCAGTCACCCATCAGATATGAAACTGAAACGGAACTCCTGACCAATTTCAAATAGAGCAATGCTACTCCCATCTCTGATCATATTCATGAGTGGCGTTGTCATCGTAGAATGGTTAAGACATTTGTTCCAGATCAGCTCCTTTCTGAATGGTTCATTAAGTCCCTATTACCATCTATAACTAAAGATGTGGCTAAGGGTGGCGTCGTGATAGAAGAGAAATTTATTGCTCATGCCCAATATTTATACTTGATGTATACTCAGTCTGGCATGCTCTACAAAAAAATTCCTAATGCGACAAGATCTAATTTTATTGTTCCTCCTCAATTAAAGGACTCTCATGCCAGAGACGGCTTGATTGGCATTGTAAGAAAACATCACACTACTGCATGTGATCCTGCTCCTGCTTCTGAAATTAATTCCATGCCATTTGATAAGGGAAAAAGTGACAAGCAACCCAAAAGTAAGAAAAAGGGGAAATCTAAGAAAAAGCAAACTTCTAACCTGCAAGAAAGATCATATGGTCAATCGTCTAGACCTAGGAAACCTCATTATCCATGAATAATTTGTAATGAGGAACACTTTTTTAGGGATTGTCCTCACTGAACTGAAGTCTAAAAAATAATCAAGACTTCCCATGCATCAGCTGTGTTGACAGCCCCATTTCAAAATCCGGACACAAACATGGTTGCTACGGATCCATCTCCTAGTTCCCAAGTGTTAATGCTATCTATCACAAAAAATTCAATAGATATTTTTGTGTCAAAACATATTAAATATTATGGATTTCAGGCCACTGATCAACCTACTACCTTGACACCGAATCCATCTATGGAATCAATACCACCTACTGCTATTCCTGAATTGACAATGAAGCCACCAAAGGGAGTAATTCACAAATCGACATATATTCCTCGAGTAAAAACTACACAAAATTATGATATAGTTGAAGATTTGTCTCAATCCCCTTCAACTATGTATTCTCTTGAGGTATTACAAAATTCTCCCTCCCAAAAACAAGTTTTATTGTCGGCCATTGGTGGAATTGATCCGACTAATTCTAATCTTGTCTTCTTTAGTCATATGGGCTATGTGCCACAACTACCAGCAGAATTGACATTCTCCATAAAAGTAAATGTTCTCAATCACCTTGTTCATCACACTATTATTGATGAGGAAGCATATACATGCATTATGTCTCTAAATTTTTGGAAGTCACTCGGCTCGCTGCACTTATCACAATCATCAATGACGTTGAAGGCATTTGATGGATGTACATATAAACCTTGTGGTATTATTAATAACCTGCATGTTGAACTAGGGGAGAAAACAGTGAATTTTGATGTTGAGGTTGTTGATGGACCCCTTGACTATAATATTCTACTTGGAAGGCCATGGTTATATGAAATGATTGCAATTGTTTCTACATATTTTAGAATGATTACCTTTCCAAATAAGGGTACTATCACAGTCATTAATCATTTATCCTTCTTTGCCTCCACTTCATAGGTAACTGGAAGTGTTCCGTCCATTAATATACCCCAACTAGAACTACATAACATTGGTCTAGGACTCTTAAACGATTACACTCTTATGGGGACCTTTGCATTACTGATGCCCACAATGTTGGTAGAAATTGAAAGTGTAGAGACCTGCTACATGATCTCTTCCACTGTATTTTTCTTAAAGAAGAGTACGGGTGATTCTGAAATTACTATGTTGGATTAATTTCTACCACCCAACTGTATTGAGCTAGCATAGAAATCAATCTACCTGGCTTGGGCGGAAAATCCAAAATCAACGTCGCTGAGTGTTTGGGTTGATCATTCCTTAGATTTTGGTACTCCCTCTTATCCTTTTTCCTCAATGTTCTTGACAGATGAGAAAATTTTGGAAGCCATGATGACAAAAGGAGAACCATGGGAAGATTATCATCATCATTCCCATATTCCTGATTGTAAAGAAAGTGATCTTAGTGAACTATATCAACCATCAATCAAAAATTTCTTTTCGAATTATTTACCCATTAATGTAATTGATTCTAAGAGAAATATTTAAAATATTGAAGAAACCATTTCTATCAATATTTTGACCAAACCTAGCGTTGTAGAAAATATTCATGTCGGTGTATCTTGTTCTCCATCAGAACTCGAATCATATCACTCTCTATTTCATGAATTCCATGATCTATTTGCTCGATCTTACGAGGAAATGCCAGGAATAGATACTAGTATCATTGAACACACTATTAATATGTATCCTGATGTCAAACCGGTGTGTCAACAGCTTCGTCGTGTTCATCCAAAGAAATCCACTACCATCAAAGAAGAAGTTGAAAACCTTTTGCGTGCTAGTTTCATATACCCTATTCCACTAACTGAGTGGGTTTCCAATATCTTTCATGTCATGAAAAAGTAAGGAACCATTATAATGTGTGTCGATTATCGGGATGTCAATCTTGCGTGTCCAAAAGACAACTATCTTACTCTCTTTATTGACTAGATGATTGTGGCCCTTGGTGGGGCCACAATGTAATCCTAGCCGACCTAACAATAATAATGTAAGGGCACAATAATAACAATATGGGGGTTACAGGGGTACAATAATAACAATAAGGGGGGCTACACTAACATAATAAGGGGCTACACTATTAATATAGGGCCTTAACATGCCCCTCTCCTTCAAAAAAGTGTTGTCCTCAACGCTTGAGTAGCTCTGGGTGCTTCTGTATAAAATTCTCATCCTCCCATGTAGAATCTTCAGTGGGTAAGTTCTTCCACTTGATGAGATACTCTGAAATTGATCGATTCCGTAGTTGTCGAGTTCTTGTTTCCATGACCGCTTCAGGTTCCAATATGATTTTTCCTTCCTCATCAAGTTTTGGCAATATTGTTTGAACTGGAAGATTTTCATCTATAACCTTCTTTAAGCATGAAACATGGAAAACTGGATGTACTCGCGAAGAAGCAGGAAGCTCCAATTTGTATGCCATAGTACCAATCTTTTGCAACACCTTGTAAGGACCATAGTACTTTGGCAATAATTTATTATCCTTCTTAGCTTGTTTGAGGGACATTTGTTTATATGGTTGTAGCCGTAAAAATACCCAATCTCCTATATCAAAACTTCTCTCGCTGCGATGTTGATCTGCCTGTTGTTTCATTCGATTTTGTGCCAAATTCGGGTTATCCTTTAAGAGTTGGAGAACTTCTTGCTGATGCTCGACGTGATCTTCCACTGCTTGAACCTTCGAATTTTCCCTTAAAGATGATGTGATCGATGGTGGATGATATCCATAAAGTGCCATAAATGGGGTCATTTTTGCTGCGGTATGGAAGGAAGTGTTATACCACCATTCAGCGAGAGGTAACCACTTGACCCATTGTGTTTGTTTATCGGATACAAAACAACGAAGATATCCTTCCAAACATTTATTTACTATCTCTGTTTGACCATCAGATTGAGGATGATAAGATGAGCTATGAGCTAATTGAGTACCCAAACAAGAAAATAACTTCGTCCAAAAATTTCCGTAAAAATGGGATCTCTGTCGCTCACAATAACCCTTGGGCTTCCATGTAGCTTTTGAATTTTGTCCACAAATGTAGTAGCAACTGTACTTGCTTTAAATGGATGAGATAATGCACAAAAGTGTGCATACTTAGTAAGTCTATCAACTACCACCATGATGACATTCTTTCCTTCAGACTTAGGTAAACCTGTGATAAAATCCATTGAAATCTCCTCCCAACGCTGACTTGGAATGGATAAAGGTTGTAGAAGTCCCGGGGTCGTAATTGTCTCCACTTTATTCTGCTGGCAAACCAAACATTCCGCCACAAACTTTTGAATATCAGATTTAAGGCCATCCCAAAAAAATTCTTTCTTCACCTGTGGTAAGTTTTTAAAAATCCTGAGTGTCCTCCTAAAGGAGAAGTGTGCAATTCCAGAAGAATCTTTTGTTTTAGTTGGGAATTCTTGCAAAGATATAAGCGATATTTGTACCATAAGGAATCATTTTTCCAACTAAATGTATCAGATGTACTAGGATCTTGCTGCAACATTTGAATGAGTGTCCATACATCTTTGTCCTTCTTCCATTCATCTCTTGCTTCAGTTATCCAATCTAGTTGGATAATAGAAATGGCACAAAGCAATGCTTCCACCTCTTCATTCTTTCTTGAGAGTGCATCTGTAACAACATTAAGCTTTCCTTTTTTGTAGATTATTTCAAAGTCATAACCCAACATCTTTGTGACCCATTTTTGCTGCTCTTCTGAAGATAGTCTTTGTTCCAAAAAGTGTTTGAGACTATCATGATCAGTTTTTACCTTGAAGTGTCTTCCCATTAGGTAAGTTCTCCATTTCTTTAGTGCATGCGGTATTGCTAACATTTCCTTCTCATAAATAGGTTTCTGTAAATACTTTCCTTTGATTGGATGACTTTCAAAAGCAATGGGTCTTCCTTCCTGCATTAAAACAACACCAATTCCATTTTCTGAGGCATCACATTCCACAATAAAGGTTTTTGTGAAGTCTGGCGTAGCTAAGACTGGTGCTAGGCACATTGCCTCTTTAAGATGTTCAAAGGCCTTAGTTGCTTCAGGAGTCCATGAAAATGCATCTTTCTTCAATAATTTTGTTAGAGGTGCTACTATTCTTCCATAATTCTTAACAAACTTACGATAATAGCCTGTTAACCCGAGAAATCCTCGCAACTGCTTTATTGTCTTAGGACTTTCCATTCCTTAATGGCTTTAATTTTGTTAGGGTCTACTTTAACACCCTCGTGGGATATAATATGACCCAGATATTCCACCTCTTGTACTCCAAAGAAACATTTGGATGCTTTTGCATATAATTTTTTCTCCTGCAATAGTTTGAGCACCCTGTCAACATGTTCAACATGATCCTTCCAAGACCTGCTGTAGATTAGTATATCATCAAAAAATACTAGCACAAATTTTCTAAGGAAGGGTTTGAAAATGGAATTCATCAACCCTTGAAATTTAAAAGGTGCATTGGTAAGGCCAAAAGGCATGACCAAAAATTCATAATGACCCTCATGAGTTCGAAATGCTGTTTTTGGAATATCTTCAGTCTTAATTCTAATTTGATGATATCCTGAACGAAGATCTGACTTGGTAAAATAATTGCTCCATGTAATTCATCCAATAATTCATCAACCACAGGAATGGGAAATTTATCTTTAATGGTGAGCTTATTGAGCTCCCTATAATCCGGACACATGCACCATGATCCATCCTTCTTGTGTACCAATACTACAGGAGCAGAGAAAGAACTTTGACTGGGTTGAATTATACCCGCCTCTAACATTTCTGCAATCATACGTTCAATTTCGCTCTTTTGGAAGTAAGGATATCTATAAGGCCTGATGTTTGGAGGAAAACTTCCTGGAATCAAATGAATAGCATGATCATGATCACGAATAGGTGGGAGTCCTTTGCGAGTTTCAAACACCTTGGAATGATTGTCCAAGACTTGTTGGAGATCTGCAGAAATAGATGATTTTGATGTCGGAACTTCTAGTGAGCATAATTGTGCAGTTACGCCTCGTTGTTCTTTCTTTAGAAGCTTTGTCATGACATTAGAGCTTATTATCCTTCCTGGCTTCCCTTCAATACCCCGTAATTCGACTTCCTTTCCTTCTGAAAAAAATTTCAAGAAAAGTTCTTGAAAATTAAAAGCTACCGTCCCCAAAGATTGTAACCATTGTACTCCTAGTAAACATCAACACCTCCCATAGGAATGGAAAGCATTGGACTAGTCAATACATATTCCCCCATGGTTATCTTGATATTGTGGCATTTTCTCGAGCAATTTATAGTTCCTCCATTTGCAACCATCACTTGACATTTTGGTGCTGGGTATAGGAAACAATTTAATTCCTTGGCTACCTTACAATGAATAAAATTATGGGTGCTACCTGAATCAATCAACACTATTACCTTTCCCTTCTTGATTTGTCCTTTTATCTTGAGAGTTTGAGGAGTGGTAATTCCTGCCAGTGCATTACACGATATGGTTGGATTCATTTCTTCCTCTTCTGGGGCTGGTTCCTGGTGTATATCCTCTTCTTGTTCATTTTCTTCTTCCTCTTCACAATCCATGTAAAATAATTTCTTCTCAGCACACTTATGACCTTTAGTGTATTTGCTATCACAACTGTAGCAAAGCCCTTTTGCTCTTTTTTCTTCCAATTTTTGTGGTGTCAACCTTGTAGGTTGTGGAAATCTAGGCGTAGAAACACTTCCTTCTTTATAGAATTGAGTGGTAGGCTTCCTTGTCGCCATAATTTTACATTCAACTTTTCTTGCCAACTTGAATGCCTTCTCCAATGAATCAGGTTCCAAAACACGAACTTCATGTTGGATGTTATCCTTTAAAGTGCCTATGAAGAGATCAATCCTGTGTTCCTCTAGAATATCAGTTACCCTTATATTCAATTTTTGGAAGTCTTCAATGTGCTCCCCCACTAAACCCTTTTGTTTGAGATTTATCAATTGGCTAAAGAAGGTGTTGCTCTTTGTATCCTCATAATGTGCTATCATTTCCTCAGTAAAAATTGACCAAGTGACAATTTTTTTACAGGAGCAAAGCCATCGATACCATACAAATGTGTTTTGTTCTAAATGTAAAGTTGCAATGCGTACCTTTTGTGTGTTTTGCACGTTATGGAGATCAAAATATTGCTCCATCTGTAGTATCCATGTTACAGGATCCTTTCCATCAAACTTCCTCATATCCATTTTTGGAATATGGTGGTTCTTCCCACCAAAATTTGAGTTTATGAAATCATGATTAACATTTATTTTGTTCTCATCATGAGGTTCTTCTCCTATATTTCCGCCATTAGGAATCATTTCTAGTTTTAAGCTTGTCATCAAGCCTTCCATGCATGCTTTTAGATCATTCTTCATGTTTTCTATGTTGTCTTTTATGTCATCCATCTTAGCTTCCATGCCCACTTCCATGCCATCCATCTTAGCTTGCACACCATCCATTTTAGCTTCCACGCCTTTCTTCAAACCTTCCATCTTTACTTTCACGCCATCCATCTTAGCTTCCATGCCTTTCTTCAAACCATCCATCTTCACTTCCACACCTTTCTTCAAAACTTCCATTTCATTTTTTGCTGCTCTTTGCGAGAGTGAAATTTGTTGCACTTGTTCTTGTAATTTTGATGGATCATGTTGCAATTCTTCATCTTCATGAGTCATGGTAGAGCCTTCTGAAGGCTTGATGGGTGTTGAATTCTTTTTAGGGGCCATTTTAGAATTCAATATTGATATCTATTCTACACTATGCCCTTGGAATCAATTCAACTTGATTCTTCAAGCAAGACTTATGCAATTCGGAAAAAAAATACACACCTTTTACTAGCTTTTAGGAGATCGATATTGAAATTGAATTATCTCTGTAATTGAAAATCTTCGATATCTGAAATTCAGCCCTGTAGTAGCCCTCTAAAGCTTCTTTCAAATTCCATAGGTCTGACCTGATTTTGATTCTCCAAGACAAAGTTGTGTCCAATCTCCCACAATGACCTAATTCTGGACTGGTTCAGTAGAGCGAACTTGTACGACTTGCCACGTGTCATTGTTTTGTCCTTTGTCTCTGAAATTGATAACGAAGAAACTACAGGCTGTGTACTTGTGACCACTTTTGACGGCACTCCAATCCAATCTTCAGAGAGAGAGTTATTGAACTTTTCCCACGATCACCTCTTTGAGATGAAATTCAGGAGCCTGAAAAAGCACTACCTTCCACGGATCATATCTCCAAAAATATTGCGAACCAAGTTCTGACATTTTTTGACGAATTTCCTCAGGATTTCAGCTTCGCACCATATGAATTTCAGACTCTGACCCTGCGTACAAAAACTTTTATAGCGAAAATGCCACGATGACCTGTTTATGAGCCTGAAAAAATACCTAACTTCCACAGATGATATCTCCTCAAATATTGCGAACCAAGATCTGAAATTTTTAGACAACCTTCCTCAAGATTTCAGCTTCGAACCCTAGAAATTTCAGCTTCTGAAGCTTCGTAGAAAAAAAGTTATAGCGAAAATTCCACGATGACCTGTTTGGAGCAGCGAAACCCTAGAATCCCAAAGCTCTGATACCAAATGTTGTGTAACCAACTTCAAAAATAGAAGAAAAGAGATATAAACGCCTTAGAAATAAGCCACTTCGAGGGGGCAACCTCCAATACATTACATAAATGCACAATTCTTGGATGATACAAATGAACAAACCCTCCTTCTATATATAGGAGTCCATGAGGCCACAATATAATCCTATTGGGGCCACAATGTAATCCTAGCCGACCTAACAATAATAATGTAAGGGCACAATAATAACAATATGGGGGTTACAGGGGTACAATAATAACAATAAGGGGGGCTACACTAACATAATAAGGGGCTACACTATTAATATAGGGGCTTAACACTGGCTTTACTCCTTTTCAGTTGGTGTATTGTCTACAAGCTACCTTACCAATCCAATGCAAAATACCGTCGTTAAAACTTGCAATTTACTTGTCACATGACACCTCAGAAGAAGAAGCATATCTCGTTAACCTCACCCATCTTGATGAAACGCGTCACAAATCCCAATTTGAAAAAAAAGAACATAAGAGATGTATAAAGGCACAATATGACAAAAATGTATAGCCTCGCATTTCCTTAGAGGGTGACTTGGTCCTTCTTTACGATCAAGAAGATGATGTAATAGGTACATGAAAGTTTGAGCCATTATGGCATGGCCCCTATATTTTCAAACTTAGTTCTTGCTAAGGGCACCTATGAGTTGGTTGATTACGATGGAATTCTATTGGCGCAGCCTAGAAATGGGTTGTATTTGAAACGTTACTATGCTGAATCATGAGCATAGTAATTTTTTGTATTATATTGTATATATATGTTGTCGATTTGCATTCACTATCTTAATTTGTTTTTAGATTTTTCCTGATGTTAGTAATCCACTTTACATTTCATCGTAGATGTCTGAATCTTTGGAACCCTTTGTTGGATATGCTGAAGGTGCTATTCGTAGTATGCAGAATCTATCCTCTGCAGCGTGGGCGATTTTCGCTCTGAACTACGAGTTAGTGAGTTTTCAAGGGATTTGTATTAGTACATCGACAAATAATATCACTGAGTATAGTGCATTGATTGAAATTCTCTCTGATGCCATTTAATTTGGTGTTAACCATATCATTATAAGGTTATACTCAAAACTTGTGGTATTACAACTTACTAGTGTCTATACTGTTAGAAATCCAACATTGCATAGATTGTTCCTAAGAGTTCGAATTTTGGAAAGACACTTTGATTTTATTCAATATCAACACATTTCCAAAAATTTGAACACACTGATTGATTCATTAGCTAATCAAGTTTTAGACAGAAATTTGCAACATATGTAAAGAAAACATTCACATAATTGAATAGGATTGCACAATAAACATAGGAAAACACTGAAATCATATAGATAGATAGTTACATGTTTTTATAAAAATTTGTGCCCAGAACACATTGGTCATCTGACCTTAAAATATATGAAAAATGTCACAATTAAACTAGTGGTGCGCGTGGTAACATGCTATAGATCTAGCTATCCTACGAAGTGAACACATACAGTGGTTAGGAACCCCAATAGTGTGTCACTACAATTGCATGGGTAGCTCTTCGATCTAGAAATTTGGAATCCTGAAGGTAAAATCCTCTATGTGCTGCCAAAACTCAGCCAGAGTCTCAACCATATCAAGATCCTAAAGGACTGTTCTCCTGACAGCCCTCTCTGCTAGCACATCTGCTTCGCCCACCTATTCCACTACTGGATGAACATGACCAACATCTGCATTACGTAAAACATTTAGTTTAGCCTTCGGAAAACATCAAAATAAAAAAACATTGCATAAACCTTAGGGAAATAAAAAACACTGTTAAAACATTCTTACCTATTACACCCCACTAAGCACCTTCTGGTAATGATAAGTTTAGATCCCCTCGGAAATCAAAACATGCGTATGAATACTCATCAATGGTGACAATCTGTCACTGGAACCAGGTGAGGAACACACTTGAGAACACAATGGTATATTGGCCTGCATGAATACCCATGAGCTCCACCCATCTCTGCATTCGTGAATATCTAGGATTAGACACATCCAGTGTCATATGTTATGGTTGCATCAGTGGAATCCATTCTATGGTGAAGGTTATAAGGATAGAACCATAAATGAAATTCTTCTTCCTTCCTCCCTTTTATTTATTCATTTGTTCCTTTATCTGAGAAATAATAGCTTCATACCAGTTGAAGACTCTTAGCTCCATACACTCTAGCACGTCCTACATATATAATCTATTCGCTACATGTAGTGTAACGGTGCTGGCAAGTTTTGCGATCTTGAAAAGGATAGTTCTCAATGGAAAATATCTAACATCTTATATGTTTATCTTTCCATCTTTTCTTGGCTCTGCCCCTGGATAACAATGTTGTGAAACATAATCTCTCACTGTCTCTCCTCCAACAATAAACCCTGAGAGTGAAATGGGCAAGCCTCTCCTTGAAAAACCTGTAAGAAAGTACATATCCTGAACTATTATGGGAACCATTTGGTTCTTAATATGAAATGCCTCGATATCTGGATCCCATGCTCAAACTAAGAACTCCAAGAGTTCTATTTTTTGCCTCATCCTTAACAATTTGAAGTACTTAAGAAGTCCAAAATATCTTAGGGATCTTACTATACTCGATTCATTTAAGGAAACCATATCCTGTTCTTAATGTTCTCTTTCCATCCATGTAATAATCATTGTAATTCGATGGAAACCTAAAATACAACCATAAGATCCATTAGATTCCAATAAATGCAAAAAACTAGGCAAATTTTGGGCATAATGTGAGAAAAAAAAATCTAGATTGTGCCTAACACACACCCTAACAAGAGACAGTGCATTGTGTATGCAAGTAACCTTATATGTACTTGCTATGCAATGCAAGTTTCAACATTCAGGGGTGTGTTTCCCTCTTTTTGGGACAAATTTACCTTAGGGGCCTTAAAAGCCTGAAAATATGTAGAAATTGGAAATTAAATGAATACTAAAGGAAAGAGGAGGTTCATATCACTAACCTGGATCAAACAGCAACAAAAACCATCTACATAAATGATCACAATTAGTAGTTGAAGTTTGGGGGGAAAATCAAGTTCAGAGCTCCAAAATGCAAATGGTAACTATGGAATGGTAAAAATGAATAGTGAAACTACCTTTAATAGTCATTTAATTATTTGCAAATTGAATTTATTGCTATGAATATAGTTTTATTATGTTTTTTATCATGAAACAAGTATTTTTAATCAATTTGATTTTGTTTTGAACAAGTCTCACAACTGATGAATAGATTAGTCCTGCAGATTTATTTCAAGAATGATTTGACCACAAAGCATACTTTTTCTCCTTGTTTTTCAAGCTCTGTTAAAAACGAAAAAGTATTTGAAGCACATTTTTATCTCTATTCCGAGCTTCGATAACAACGAAAAAGGAATCCCTGGAGTCTTCTTTCAGCTCTTTTCAGACTCCGATAATGTGAAAATATTGTTGAGCACTTGTCTTTTCGAGCTCATAAAAGTAAATGAATTGATATTTACTATGTATAAGTTTAACCTTTTTCTGGACTGAGATGGATTATTTACAAAAAATGAATACCTTGGTTAAACATGACCAAAAAGGTTCTCTCAAATATTATTTTACACTTTTTCGGATCTGAGCAACAAATTTATGAGAAAGTACTTATAGAGTTTTATTTCGTCTTCTTTTTCAAACTCTCTAAATATGAAAAAGGACCGGGCTATCACTGTCGTTAAGCTCGTTAAAACATAAAATAGTGACAGGTGTGTCGATCGTGGCAAGAATCGAGTTTCATTCATCACTAGACTCATTAAATTATTAAATAGTGATACTTTATTCACTGGAAGGGTTGAATTATAGATCAAGCAAATGTTATCGTCCTCAATCTTGTTAAAAAATAAAGAGGTAGTATTCAACAAATGACCGGGGAAAATTTGGGAAAAGTGAGCAAAATTATTTATGGTAGCAAGTCGCTCTTGAACATGATACTTATTTCACTCCATTTCCATGACTCTTTCGGTTGGGTAATCATCTTGACGGTTCATTCATACATATGGTTCATCATACCTTCACTTTGATTTTGGGTCAATGCTGCCAACTCATCTCAGTGACGTTTATATGTTCAAGAGAAGTCATCCAATGAATAACAAATCCTTTTGCAATACTCATAAACCTTTATTCTCATGACCTTCATCCATGAAAATTGATATATCAAGTCATACCCTTGTCTCTGAAATCAGTAACTCCCATTTCACAATAAGGTGACTTCCTATCGACAACAAATTATTATCCAGGAAGTTCACTTACAGCATCGACAAGATGCTTGCTTCTTGAATTTTGACCGAAATATTTTGTTTAGTGTTCGACATCAAATCATCTATTCATGCATTCCGAAATGTATTGCAGTACCTTGAGGGCCATTAACATCAATGGCGGTTCTCTCACATTTGTTAACAACTCACATCATTGGCTAGTAATCAAACAATGTATTTCCATGTTCGACAATAAATCATATATTCGCATGGCTAGACTTGTACCCGAATGATCGAGTGAGCGAGATAAGAATACCCCAGATCTAGTTTCAGCCATTCGGGCTGCAATTTCATGATTTTTGTACACATAATCTGTACGGTGACTTTACATATAGATCGTCATCTGAACATGGGCCTATATCTGTAGCCATGTCTGTATTGGGCTACATTCCAATGTAGATGATTTTCTGAATTATGTACATGTTATTAGATTGTTTATGTGCTGAACATGGGAATTCCTACCCTCAAAAATTATGATCAAGGGGATAAATCATGATGTAATGTATTGTAAGATTCATGCAGGTCACCACTCCACTTCATCTGTAGCCCATCACAGTGTAAAGCATATCAATCAAAATATTTTTGTTATTATTCTGACTTCATTCTTTAGGGGGAAATTGTTATAGGTCAATTTGGGCTTCATTCCTAATGACCTGGTTAACTGAGCATCATCTCCAGGACCAATTTATAGGTTCTATCATCCCATAAAATTTTAGTTGCTACATTCCCTGAGATAAATAACAAGACAAATCAATCAAAGACTTTCATTTACAAAGGTTTCCAAAGTTTTAAGTTTATAATATATCATATGAGAGCTCACCAATGCTGCCTCTAAAAGGACTAAGTGTGTTGCATATGCAGGTAGCCCTATGCAAGGCTTCTCTGCAAAGCACTTCCCGACATTCATGAGTGTGTTGGTCACATTGGGAGCAAAATTATCATTGTTCCAGAATCTCCACTTGGCCAGTGCCTTCTAGAATATTTCACATGTGTTAAAATTCGAATCCATGTGTCCATTTGACATCTAAAATATTGGGAACATGTATTGCCTATTACTGGAAAGTCATTGATTGTGAAACTACCTTCAGCTCCTCTATAAATTGAGCACATATCTTAGTGTTTGAGAAGGAAGAATTTGTGTAGAGAAATGCTGGTGGAATTCCAATTGAGGAGACTGATTTGAGTGACATATTGTTGGAGATATCTACATTGTGATGAGGTTGGGATGTTGCTAAAGATATTGACACTAAATCAATCACTGGGTTGTAACCTCCCCTTCTATCATCAATACAGATTATTGCTTATTTTTCCCTATATGCATCTGTATAAGCTTTGATTTTCAATATCATGATTTCTTAATTGATGTGTATGGTTTATGATTTATTTATTTAGCTAAATAAATTGAATAGACATCTGTATTATTTCTATCTCTTATTGTTTAGTGTTCATTCTTGCAAGGAATATTTTTCACAACTGGCTGGAATTTGAAGCTACAAAAAAAGCGACAGAAGGAGACTTTGGAAGTGCTTGGATCCCAAGTAGGTTCCTTATTTCATTCTGTGTGTCTATTTATAGTTAGGAAATATAGTCGTAAAGTCTTTGACCTATTGTTCTAGATTAGTGCCTGTCTGGGGAAGAATGATTTATCCGTAATTCATAATTCCACATAACAAATACTATCATTTTTAGCATTCTGGAGAAAATGAAGAAGATATGGAATTTTAGAATTAGATAGAAGTTACGGAATTATATGGCAGCTGCAGAATCAAATAATAGCTGCATAATCAGATAGCAGTTGCAGAATCATATGGCAGCTGAAAAATCAAATGACAGCTACAAAATTAGATAGCAGCTGCGAAATCAGATGGCAGCTGCAGAATCAAATGACAATTGTAGAATCAGATGATGGTTGTAGAATCAGATAACAGCTGGGGAATCATATGGCAACTGCAGAATCAAATGACAGTTGCAAAATCAAATGACAGTAGCATAATCAACACCATTCCACAGAAAATTCAGCAGTTTTAGTAGAAGCAATAAAAATACATCATTACTCTTTTCTCCATAACTTGCACAACCACTTGAAAAAAAATATGATCAGAATTTTGCAGCCACCATACATGTAGCTCATCCATTTTCAAAGGGTAAGTTAAGGTATTTCATTTTATAACTTTTTACCATAAAATTCCTTGAAAATCTAGAATGATAATTTTTGGAAAAAACATTTCTCTTCCTCATTTCATAAAATTTCCAATACCATCAGTTATGGTGGGGGGGGGGGAATACATTCATATTTATATTTTTTCATACTCATATCACATCCAAAAACCCACATACTTCAAAAATATATTAACTATTACATCATTATTATCAGCATACAATGGCTTTTCAAAATTACTTAAAAGATAATTGGATACAAACACAATCATGGTTGTCACACAAGAACCAAGCATGATGCAATCCAATAAATATATACTTTGCAACAATAATCAAATTATCATTATACAAATATCAAAGGTCAAAATTGAATGCAACAACAAACTATGGTTGTAACATAAGAACCAACCATGTTGCAATTCACGTAAAACACTTTGCATAAGTATGAAGTTATCAAATGATATCACATAAAGTTAAGCCAAAGCTCAAGGATAAAAAAGAATTAATGTAATAGATTGCATGAGGATATGCAATAGCTTCAGTTGGGGGGTATGTTGGGCCTTGAAATTGTCATTCACTTCCATTACATTTTCACTTATATTTCCATATTATCACCTTCACTCCACCTCCATTTCATTACATTTACCTTACCATTACCACTATTGGGTTACATTTTTGTTTTTCCAAACTTTATTAATTCGTAGCATTTTTAAGTGAATTTGTGGTTAAAAATTAGAAAATAATGTGCATATTCTTATACCTAACAAGTGGGATGAGATTGTTCCCATGTCTAGGTCAAAAGGAAGCTTCTAAAAGACCTTTATGTGGCCTCCCAAAACCAAATTCGAATTTGAGTGAAGAAGATCATGGGATCATGAGGATATGTGTCCCATTTCCTATTTGTATTGAAACTCTAAGAAAACATGTCTTATCATTTCCTATTTTTATTCTAACTCTAGAGATATAGGGAGAGATACATGGACTCGCATTAATGAGATAATTTCTCCTATTTTTGTATAAATAGGGGAAGCTTTCTCCACTCAAATCATGTGAAAAGTTGGAGAAATGCTCATGTTTTGAATAAAGAAGAGGGCTTGCATTTGGAGCTTCTCAAACATTCGATCCTCATGCTTTTGGATTGACCATCTAAAATGTGTGAAATTTACTTGATTTTTGATGCAGGGGCATTACGCACAACAAAAATACTTTGTATCTGAGTAGACATAGGGGGTCTCATGTTTTTAAATTCTCATGTAAATATTAGCATTTTAAATAAAATAGTGAGGAATTGTAAAGGTTCTCTAACTTCTAGAGAACATGAGGGAAGTTGACTGAGTTAGGAAGGTGAAGAGTAAGTTTAAATTATTTTAGGAAGTGAGTCTAACTGCAGGACTTTGGATAATTCCAAGAGTTTGTTGAGTTGTTAAGGAAGTTGAACTGATTCCTCGGTAATTTGTAGAAATGTGATAAGTCTAGAAATCGAGGGCTAGAGAGTGGAGATTTGTGCAGAGTAGTAAGAGTAGTGGCCACCGAATAGAAGATCCAGCCTAAACAATGAGGTTTTGTAAGTAATTTCATCTGTGTATATAAAATGAATTGTTTCAGCATTGTATGGATACAATTGATTTAAATTCTGTGTAAATGACTTCGAATTTTTTTAAAACAATTGTATAAGAAAAAAAGTGAATAGATCCTGTGATAGAGCCCTAGTTGATGTACTGGTTTAATTGAGGAATTGATATAAGTCTCCATTCATATTATTTGAGAGAGATCGATCACTGACAGGATCGATCCTCTAGGAGAAATTTGAACTGTAATATAACCTTGAGTAGATCGATTTGGGTATGATTGAGATGGAGTCTACATTTCTATTTTTTAATGGACAACATTTGAAGTCTGTGTGAACTGGTTTTCAATGTCAATAAACAATAATATAAGGATGTGCGGAAAAACCTCTGTAATTTAGTTTTGATTGATGTATATCATTGAAGCAGTAGATTTTAATGCCGAACCTATGATTAGAGTTGAAGGTCTGTAACTATCCTTGAAAGTACTATATGAGATTGAGTAGTTAGTGTTAAAATGCGATAGTGGAATCGCATGTTCCAATTGAGTATAGACCACTAATTCTTAATGGTAATTCTGTGGTGACCGAATACATGGTGAAATTGGTCTGGGTTTTGAAGGTTCGATGATATCATTAACCAAAATTGTATAGCGTGGCTCTTTGGGGAGGATTCAGTTCTGTCGAAATGGATAATCAGAGATAATAGAACGGTGAAGCAGATAAGAAATGGAACCTTGATGGAGTTGTGTGAATGTCCTGTTAAAATGCTGATGAACCAAATATTAACATATGAAAAAGGCAAGAGGGGAAAATAGAGTTAATTAAAAAAAAGAACAGAACCATGAGCGAAAGGAACCGGAACCATGATGGGTGAACAGTAAAGGCGGAACTGTAATTGGTGAATAGTGAAATCAGAGAAGGGAAAACCAGCGGGTTCATGCAATTTAAAAGTGGTAAATGGAATTGCGAAAAAAAACGTGATTCCATTAGATGGTTGACACATAAGCTAGGGGTGGTTTCAAAAAACCACGAATGTCGCATAAATTTTGAGTGTTAAGGTTCAGGGGATAAAAAAAACACGATATGCGTTATACCCATTCGATTGAAAGAACTGGGAAATCTATGGTGGTCGTGGTCGCGCGATGTATGAAATTTAACCCGAGATACGTATAGTTTGCTGTGGGCCCGAACAACTTTATATGTTGGTGTTGGGTAGTTATCAAAGTTTAAATATGAACCTGTGTGATTAAGTGAACGTCGTATTTGTTATATTTTTTGATATTTGGTTTTAACCCCAGGTCGATATTCATATGAGGTTGGGGACCAAATAAATTCAAAGGTTGTTATAATGGTTCTTAATGGTTGTTGACATATGTTGTAATGTGTTGATATATATATAAAGCAGAACCTTGTATAATGAATTTGTATGCGGGCATATTATGATAATGTGTGAAAGGTAATCGAAATATATATATATATATATATATATATATATATATATATTGACCTATATATTATGGTTGGTTATATAATAATAGGGCCAAGAGTATATATGTGAATGGTAAGCCATGGCACATTTTATATTGGGGATTTTATAAAGATCAGATGTTGGGTTGAAGGGGACCTTATATTTGGGTTTATGTGAAGTTCAAATAGTTAATTCATTAACCATAAGAGGGTGTATTGTATGGTTTCATAACTAAGGCTTAAAAGGAGATGAGTTTCCACACAATGTTAATGTGTGCCTAGATTTAAAATTATTGGGCCTAAAACACTTGAATGCAGTTTTGTATGAACAGAGTGTGAATGTGGTTAAAAGTGAGGTAGCCCAGGCATCGTTGTGATATCAAAGCTTCAGGAATAGCTTTGTTTGAAGTAAAGGATTTTTGTGATTAACTCTGAAGGTGTGGTCATAAAGAAGATCAGATTTTAGATCTAATATACAACAAAGCACACAAAATTACAATGAAAAAGATCTTGCAAGTAAAATAATTTTAATCTGATTTGAAATTTATGATTGCAGAATCATGGTTGCAGGAAAGTGAAGACATAGTTTGATAATGATGGAAGTGAACGTGACATTCAACTAAAGGTTGAATAGGGAGGAAAATTGTAGTGTTCAAAGGGAAGGTGAGTTGATGAGCAGTGTTTACCTTTGGTTTGGAGAATTGTTTGCAGAATTCAGATTGCAAGAAATTGAAGAAATATCAGCAAAGCAGATCACAGCTTTGAGAGCAGTGATGAAGGAGTCTAGCAGAGGATTCTGAGTGAAGAAGAAAGTGTGGCAGAACCTGGAGGATTCCCAAATGATTTTGGATGAAATAAGAACAGATGTGTTCTTGAAAATTTGCAGAGTGAAGCCTAGAGAGATCAGAAGAGAGTGCTCAGAAGGTTCGAGCAAAAGGGGACCTGTACTTTCCAAAAGCCAGATCCGAAGGAAAGGATTGGTGAGGTAATTTGCAGAAAGAAAGCTTGTTGTTGCAGAGGCTTGGTGCAGCTGATGAGTGAAGAAATCATGGAGGAGAAAATGGCTACTGATAGTCATGGAAGAGATTGCAGAGATTCTGAGAGAGGCCACAATAGAAGAGTGAAGGAAGATGCCAAAGCAAATGGCATGAGGAAGAAACTTACTGATGAAGAATTTTGGAAAGAGGCAGCTGAGATCAGCAAGAATTTTTATAAACTGGAGAGGATGATAGAGGAAAACTGGAGAGTTGGTTGGCTCATGAAGAAGAGTGTGAAATGGCAACCATTATAGTTGAGGTTGAGGCAAAAGGATATCTCCTTACTGAAAGAAGAACTCAGAGCAGCTGAGTTGAGAAAAGAAGTTTATGCTTGTGAAGCAGGACAGGGTACAGATGAAGAATGGAGATCTGCAAGAGATCTTGTGAGACATGGTGAAGGCTTAAGGAAGCAAGAATATTTTCTTGCTGAAGAGATAATCATTGATGATTTCCCGCATTATTGGACAAGTCCAAATCAGCTGGACAATGTAAATACTTATGTTTTTGAGTCTGACACTTGTGAGGTGATTGAAAATTCTCCAGACAAGGAAGAGCAACTCAGAGTTCTTGAGTCAGGGATGGAATTTGAATATTCCACATGCATATCTGTTCCAAGGGAAGTGCTTGAGAAATAAACCAAGACTGAAGAGTCTTGTGATTTGAAAACTAAAGAGTTGTGTATTTTTGCAGGTACATCATAGGGAGATGAACAAGCCTTAAATTTTGTTGAGGAGGAGGAATTGAATATGAAATATGTTCAGATCAATGCTGAGATAGAAAGATCTTAGGAGGAATTGAATACAGAAGAGTCTAATGAGAATATTCAGTAGAATTTTGAAGCAGAGGATGAAGGACCAGCAGATGATTGGTCAAAAACAAGTAAAGGTATAAAAGGTTGTGTGAGGTTCCCAAAATCTACTCCAATTGAAGTTGTTGAATTGTATAGAAGGTTGGATTTTCAAAGAAGAGAATTGGAGAAGCAGAGGACCTATGCACAAGAGAAGTTGCTGAAGAAGGAAGGCAAAGAAACTATCATGAATGAAAATCAGAGAACAGAGGATAAGAAAATGATTTAGAAAAATGAAGGAGTTCATTTTGGTGAATCATAGTAGAAGAGAATTCATGAATCAAATGATGGAAGGAGAGAGAGAGGCCAGCTAACAGTGTGATGAAGAATGTAAAGCAACATACTGATGTGCTGACAGAGGATTTATAAGGAAGTTCTAGACAACATACTAATTTGTTTTCAAAGGAGAAGAAGGTATTGAAGCCTTGGAATTTTACTGTTGATGATTCATGTGTTGATCATGTAGGGAAAGAAGAACAGCTAATGAAAACTGTCAGAGAATTGAATAAAAGGGAAACTACGTTGGCTGAGAGCATAGTGAAGGGTCATCATTTTAACATGGTGATTGGAGCAGTGGAGATAACTCTGACAGCTGAAGAGAAAGATAGCGAAGAATTTCTGAGTCTTGAAACAGAATTGGAACTACAGAGAGAAATTTTGGTGGCTAGACCAGCAAGTGAGACCATTGGGTCTTGTAATTTTGGCACTGACAAATTGGCTGTGTTTACAGGTGATGTAGAAGACAATTCACCCTTTGGAATTGTCTTGGGAGAATAAAAACTATTGCTGAAGGAAGATGAGATAGCCATGCCTCATGTGCAGAAACTTGTCACTGATGGCAAGGAAGAACTAATTTCTTTGAATAACCAAGAGAAGATTGGAGGGCAGATTGTGGGGCATGTTTATACAACTACTATAGTGAGGAAGAATCAACATCCTATGCTAGCAGAAGATGAAAATGTAGAGCTTGAAGAACTTGGTTTGATTGCCAGAATCAACCAAGGAGATAAGAGGCAATTGCTGAATTTTACCCAAGAAGAAGAAAATGATGTTGAAACTGAATTGCAGCATGCCGAAGATGTAAAACAAGTACAAAAGAGATGGTTGCAATGTTTGTTGGAAACACTAGGAAAAGAGATTGCAGACACTTAAGTAAATATGCCTGAAGCTATGGAAGAAGGAGCAGCATATACTAGCTTGCAAAATTTTCTTGTGTTTACTAGTATACTGAATGAGTATGTTACTGCAGGTGGAAAATTAAATGATGATTTTTTTCTAAGAGTAAATTTGCAGATGATGAACAAAAGGAAAATGTTGTAGAGGGACGGGAAGTTTGGGAGGTTGCAACACCCATGGTGACAGCTAACACAACATGGGGAGTGACATCTGTAGAAGTAAAAACAATCACAGTGGAAATTGAGGAGGCAGCCACAAAAGCAGCAATATTGATAGCAACAGAATTTGAAGGCAGCAGTGGACAAAGAAACTTCCAGATAGAAGATAAACTGGATAGAGATATTGAAGGCATCAAAATATTGATGATGGAAGTGTCTTAGGAGCAGCAAACAGCAGCAAGAAAATAGGGGAATGTTAGCACAGAAAAGACAAGAAGAAATTGTGAAAGCATAGCTAGAGGTAAGATGCAAAACAAGATATGGAGACCTGGAGAAATAAAGTTGGAGGATGATGCAGTTGCTGGACAGCAGCAAAAAAAAGTATGGGATCCAGGAGGCAAATATCGAAGATACATGATCAGGTTATCATGAACAATTTGAACCTTGGGAGTCTGATACAGGGGAGTTAGGCACAACAAAAATACTTTGTATCTAAGTATACATAGGGGGTATCATGTTTTTAAATTCTCATTTAAATATTAGCATTTTAAATAAAATAGTGAGGAATTGTAAAGTTTCTCTAACCTCTAGAGAACATGAGGGAAGTTTATTGAGTTAGGAAGCTGAAGAGTCAGTTTAAGTTATTTTAGGAAGTGAGTCTAACTGCAGGACTTTGGAGAATTCCAAGAATCTATTGAGCTATTAAGGAAGATGAACTGATTCCTCAGTAATTTGTATAAATGTGATAATTCTAGAAGTTCAGGGATAGAGAGTGGAGATCTATGCAGAGTAGTAAGAGTAGTGGCCACCGAATAGAAGGTATGGCCTAAACAATGAGGTTTTTTAAGTAGTTTCAGCTATGTATATAAAATGAATTGTTTCAGCATTGTATGGATACAATTGATTTAAATTATGTGTAAATGAATTATAATCTCCTCAAAACAATTGTATAAGAAACAGGGTGAATAGACCATGTGCTAGAGCCCTAGTTGTTGTTCAGGTTCAATTAAGGAATTGATATAAGCCTCCATTTATATTATTCGAGAGAAATCGATCACTGACATGATCGATCCTCTAGGAAAAATTTGAACTTTAATATAACCTTGAGTAGATCGATTTGGGTATGATTGAGATGGAGTCTACATTTCTGTGTTTTAATGGACATCGTTTGAAGTCTGTGTGAACTGGTTTTGAATGTCAATAAAAGATAGTATAAGGATGTGTGGAAAAACGTTTTTAATTTAGTTTTGATTGATGTATATCATTGAAGCATTAGATGTTAATGTTGACCTTGTGATTAGAGTTGAAGGTCTGTAACTATCCTTGAAAGGACTGTATGAGATTGAGTAGTTAGTGTTGAAGTGCGATAGTGGAATCGCATGTTCCAATTGAGTATGGACCACTACTCCTTAACGGTAATTCTGTGGTGACCGAATACATGGTGAAATTGGTCCGAGTTTTGAAGGTTCAATGATATCATTAACCAAAATTGTATAGCGTGGCTCTTTGGGGAGGAGTTAGTTCTATTGGAATGGATAATCAGAGATAATAGAAGGGTGAAGCAGAAAAGCAATGGAACCTTGATGGAGTTGTGCGAAAGCCATGTTAAAATGTTGATGAACCAAAGGTTAACATATGGAAAAGACGAGAGGAGGAAACAGAGTTAATTAAATTAAAGAACAGAACCGTGAGCGAAAGGAACCGGTACCGTGAGCGGTGAACAGTAAAGGCAGAACCGTAATTGGTGAACAGTGAAACTAGAGAAGGAAAAACCACCGAGTTCGCGCGATTTAAAACTGGTAGATGGAATTGCAAAAAAAATGTGATTCCATTAGATGGTTGACATGTAAGCCAGGGGTGGTTTCAAAAAACCACGAATGTCGCGTAAATTTTGAGTGTTAAGGTTCGGGGTAAAAAAAAACGTGATATGCGTTATACCCATTCGATCGAAAGAACTGGGAAATCTATGGTGGTCATGGTCACGCGATGCATGAAATTTAACCCAAGGTACATATAGTCTGTTGTGGGCCCGAACAACTTTATATGTTGGCGTTGGGTAGTTATCAAAGCTTAAATACGAACCTGTGTGATTAAGTGAAGGTCGTATTTTTTGTATTTGTTCATATTCGGTTTTAACCCCAGGTCGATATTCATATGAGGTGTGGGACCAAATACATTCAAATTTTTTTATAATGGTTCTTAATGGTTGTTGCAATATGCTATAATGTGTTGATAATATATATAAATCCAAACCTTGTATAATGAATTTGTATGCGGGCATATTATGATAATGTGCGAAATCTAATCGGAATCTATATATATATATATATATATATATATATATATATATATATATATATATATATATATATATATATATATATATATGCTAACCTATATATTATGGTCGGATATATAATAATAGGGCCGAGAGTATATATGTGAATATTAAGCCATGGCACATTTTATGTTGGGGATTTTATAAAGCTCAGATGCTGGGTTGAAGGGGACCTTATATTTGGGTTTATGTGAAGTTCAAATAGTTGATTCATAAACCATAAGAAGGTGTATTTTATGATTTCATTACTAAGGCTTAATAAGAGATGAGTTTCCACACAATGTTAATGTGTGCCTAGATTTAAAATTAGTCGGCCTAAAACACTTGAATGCAGTTTTGTATGAACAGAGTGTGAATGTGGTTAAAAGTGAGGTAGGCTGGGCATCACTTTTCTAGATTAAAGTTTATTTTATTTCTTAGTATTAGTTTTAGAATGATTGTGTATTTTTTTATTTTCTAAAAACATTTCAATACGGTAAATTTATCTATTTTCCAATTGAATTAATATTGAAGCTATAGAGCTCATAGTTATCTAGTTTCCCTTACTGATGTGTCATTTATTTTCTTATATTGTAATTATAAATCAATTATGTCAACGGATGTTTTCAAAATCCATTTCAAGATGATGATCCTAAAATAAGTGGTTAAATATCTAATTCATACAGTGATTGAATTTACTTTGCACATTGTTATTCACTTTCTAGGAATTTAGAAACTAAGGCATAATTGACTTCTCACATAGCATCTCAAGAGGGTAATACTTCACATTGAATGTTGTAGAAATTCAAATATGCATTAGTTGTTTACAGTGAGTTTTACGTGCTTTCAAATTTTTCTTTGAGATCCTCACTTAGTTACATCACTAATATTCCTAAAGACCATTCTAAGGAGATTGATTTAATCATATTTTAAGAATGAATGATTTAATGTTTTATGAATGAAATTATTGAGTTACGTTATGCATACTTTACTTGGTTTTCTAGATCATTAGGCATAATTAGTTACTTAACACCATCTCAAGAAGATCACACTTCATAATTTAAATTCGGAAGTAGATAGATATATATTAGATGTTTTCCTTGGTATCCTTTTCTTACTGTTCTAGTACATCAGAATTTTGAGTACAAAAAGTTACTTAACATCATCTCAAGAAGGTCATACCTCATAATTGAATGTTGAAGTAACTAGAAGTACATTAGTTGTTCACATTTTCTGCTTTTACTTAAGAGAGGCATTGCAATTTCAATCTTAGTTTTAAAAATTAGATCCATGGAATAGGGATAATTATAAGATAGAAGTCATTAAAATATATGCTTTTTTTCCTAGATTAGATTCTAACTAGCCAACAGTATTTATTTATTTTTAATGTAAATTAGTTTAACTTAGAAAAATTCCCTTTTCTTCCTTCTTAAAAGTTATTAGATTTCTTTCATAGTTTTTAGATTAACACTTTTAGACAAAAAAAGAACAAAACCCCCAAAATAACATAATACATACAAAGAAGTAAGAAGAAGGTTAACTAAGCACATACAGTGCACCACACTTCATCAATTTACAAACCTCAGTTGATATTTTATGTAAGCAATTTAAGACATTAAATTGACTAAACAGATAGACTGTTGTTGTTAACACATAGGCATGTGGTTGTTTTTTTTCAATTTCAAACTTACATGGGGCTCGTTGGGATTTTTTTCCATAAGGGAGGCCCAAGTCTTAACCGTAGTATCTTATTTTGATGACTATGGGGTGTTTCTCCAAAATGGAGGCCCTATTATCACTAATACTTGATCACCATGGTTGTCTGGTCCACCATAGTTTTTTCTTTTAGTGTCACCATGTTTATGGTACACAATAAGTTATTTTTGTCTAGTTATGGACAGGTTTTTCTTCTTTCCCTCAATGGGCGATGAAAACAAAAGGAGTGTTGTGGCATATATGATGTAACTTTTTTCCATATATAAAAATTTTGGTTTTTTCTGTGGAGGAAAAAGAGTGTTATCAAGATTTTAAGACTTTTAATGAGTCAACAAAAGTTTAAAGAGGAGAAAAGTAAAATACAACTAAGAATTTACGCAAGGTATTTCAGGAAAAATGCTAAGTCAATCACATCATAATGATATCACTATCCATTCTCTTCCTCACACATCTCTGGCCTCTTCTCCTTAGAGATTAAATCAAGTGATTAAAAATAAGTTTTTCCTAGGTCATCCAATTTAGCTCAAGATATAGCCAATTCAACCTCTACTAAGTTATTTTCACAATTTTTTACTTTGTTTTTTCACATATTATGGTTTATTGTTACCATTATTTTTTACCAAACTAATGATTTTATGAAATAAAAACTTTGTTAATGCCTAATTTCATTAATTAAACAATTTTTTAAAGTGTTTTCATGAATGTTGGAGATTATTATTATTTTTTCTCTCTCTTGACATGTATTGTACAATTACATGAGCATATAAATCTAAAAAAAATATTTCAACAAGTGTACTCACATTTGCAAGTCATGCAAGGGACTATAGTATAATTTTTACCGCACTAGAAAAGGGCCAAAGAATGAGGCATGCATTTACAAGGAGTTCTAAATGGAATATGTCATTTAGAGGAGTGACCAAAGAGTATCTACAAACCCCATCATACCTCCCCAAGAATAGAAAAAAAGTAATTAATATATGAGTCACTTACTTCAGTCGTTCCATAAGGATACAAGAAAAGTTAGAGAATTATATTTCTATATCAATCGCCATGTATTAGAATAATTACTCTCTAGCTAAGAGGATAAAAAAAGTCAACAATTTTCCACTTATTTGAGCTTAAAGAGAGGCCATAACTATCAAACAATTAAATATTTAATTAAATTAAGTGCTTACTGAAAAATAATTATCCTTTAGTACTTTTGCCAACAATATTACTAACAATAAACTGAAGCATCAATGGGTAGAATTAACACAATAGTTGACAGTCGTAAACTCCTTCTTAGTCTCACTGTAAAGAGAATTACACATTTTCTGCAAGAAAATTAAAGAGTATGATGTTGTTGATGATATATTTCTACAAAGTATGCTAAAAAGTAATGGGTCATATTATGAACTATGGATGGTGTATCTTAAAGGAATTGAGAAGATTCCACTTGACGGGTGTGGTTGTTGTGTATGAATTATGAAAAAAATGAAAAATTATTTGTGTAATTGTAATTTGAATATAGGGGAAGCTAAAAAGTTGTAACAACCCTTGAGAAGTTCAAAATTCTCAAGTAGTAGTTACCAGTCAAGCCTATAAATACTACATTTTCTCAATATAATAATGAATATTTTTTACATTCTTATAAACTAGAGATTAGAAGCGGGTAAATCTATTATTTTGGCTATTTAATATAAATAATCCATGAAGGACACTACTGAAGTCTCACTCCACATGCATGGTTTTTTTTTTTTTTGATGGTTCTTAACTAGTTCATTTATATAGTATTTGTAGGATTTATTACTATTGATTCTTAGAAAAATATATGAATTGGGTTGTAATTTCTAACTTATGCTTTTAGTTTGGCTTCTTTCTACACTGGGTAATTATTGGTTCAAGGCTATTTTCTATTTTATTCTCATAAGTTAAGTTTGCAGTGTCATATAGGATTATAGCTAAATATTCCTTAAGAACACATTTGTGCAGCTTTCTTCTCATTGCTCAAAATTGTTGATCAATGGTTGTCATTCATGTCAACCCAGTAGCACCAGGGGCTACCCCGATCTTGCATGGGAATTTTCACTTGAAAAATAAATCTATTCCGAGTGAAGTATATTTCTTATGGTTTTTACTTATCGAGATGTTTCCGTTGATATATGGCATGCGACGTAATTCTTCATGGTTTGGGAGATGCTCATGTTTGAATTTTTTAACCCGAGTTACTGGGCTAAAACCCCATGGAATTGTGGAATGACACAAATCATTGGTTGTGGTCATTGAATAGTAAATAATTAATGATTTTTTAAGTTCCTAAAATCCCTCCAACGTTCTCTTGTTGAATACCCTCTCAACCTAACCAGTTATATAAATTGTGTCCCTCAGATCCTCATATAAGGATTTTGCTACTAAAAATAGGTCATCGTGGAATTTTCATTATAAAAATTTTTATGTGAAGCTTTATATGCTAAAAAAAACCCGCTTGGGTGAAATCCTGATGAAGCGTGTGTCTGAATCTCGGATCTTGGTTCGTTATATTTTTGGAGATATAATCTGTGGAAGTTAGGGTTTGTGCATGCTTCCATATTTCATATCAAAGAGGTGACCTTGGGAAAATCATCATAACTCTCTCTCTGAGAAGCAGATTGGAATTATGGAAAATGTTGCAGATAGTGCATAGACTGTAGTTTTCAGTATATCAATTTTAGAGCTGAAGGAGGAAACCATGACACATGGCACAAGGTACATGTTCGCTTTACTGAAATAGTCCATAATTAGGCCATTGTGAGAGATTAGGCATAAATTTGCCTTGAAGAATCCAAATAAAATGAGACCTATGGCATTTGAAAGAAGACTCAAAGCGATACCACAGGACCGAATATCACATATTTTGGATTTTAAATCACATAGATACATCATATTCAATATCGAGCTCCTAGAAGGAAAGAGAATGCTAAATCATGTGTCGTCAAGGGTTGCAAAGGACCAAAATTTCTAGGGCTGAAAATCAAAGAAATTCGCGGAACAATGATGTAGCAGAGGTAAGATCCAAGTATGTATCTTCTGAATATTCATTTTCATCACTTAATTTCATTAGGTTATTTGTATTCTAATTTGTTGTTTTTTTTTAGCATTGACATATGCTCTGCATGATGAGGTAATATTTTCTATTATCATGTCATGGGTATTTCCTTGAATACTTTTTGCAGGTATTATATACTCATCAAGATAAGACACAATGCATGATCTATTGTTATGAAGAGTGAGAAAGAATATCATGATAAGAGCAGTAATCAAGGTGCAGAACCACATCAAGAAGTTCACCACATGAAGTCTTCAAGTGGGAAGCACCACATATAGTCATTGTAAAGGTATCATTGTACTGAGTCATTATAAAAGAATCATTGTAAAATTTGTACAAGTGTCTATCTACCAATATTTTAAGAGGCAGTGTCGGGAGGTCTAGGATCATCATTAGGTGGTTGTGTCATAGTTGGGGTTATTGTCTAGTGTGTCTTCTTCTTCTATATCATTCTATATCATTGTAAAGTTGACCATTTTCCCTGGTACAGGAGTCCATTATTCTTGTATTCTTCTATAGGGTGGTAGGGTGGTGTTAGGCTGGTGCATGAAGTCAACAACAACTTCAATCCTATGAAAAATTCAGGGTGGTATGGTCATGCTAGGGTGAGTTGTATCTCAATGGGTGTTGGGGCATATGTTCAGTTGACTACTGAAGAATATCGGGCACTGGAGCGTCCATCAAGTGGGAGTTGGAGAAGAATGATTTTCTAAATTATATGAAGTTGGAGCTTTCTTCTCAATTGGAGTTGAAAATTAAATAATTATTAGAAAAGTATTCACGTGGTTTTTGTCCAAGAGGGGGTTTCCACCTTAAAAATAGTGTGCATTTGTGTTCCTTTTGTTTATTTTTAGCATTGTAAAAATATTTATAATAATTGGAGATTAAATAATGATTTGAAAGGTTAATAATAATACTAATTGAAAGGAATACTGATTCACGCCTCCCCGCTCTCAGTATTTCCAACAATTGGAATAAGATCATGGTTCGTTCAATAGCAGTTTAACAGCTGGAAAGAGGTCATGGAGCATACCAAGAATGGTGTACCTTTGTTCAACGAAAATAATTGTGCACTTTGGAAAGGAAGAATGGAGGTCTATCTCTTGGCACAAGGTTACAAAATATGCGACACTATTCAAAATGGATTTACACCAACCACGGATGAACAAGGTAAGAAGAATTTGGTAAATGATGAAAAAGAAAAGAATATTATTATTGGTGGACTTATTGAATCTACTTATCATAAGTGTTGGGTTGTAAAACTGCCAAAAATGTATGGGACAAGCTTGAGAATATATATGCAGGTGACTCAAATGTCAAAGAAGCAAAGCTTCAAATCTACAGAGAAAAATTTGAGCAACTCAGAATGAAAGAAGATGACAAAATTGTTGCATACTTCTAACACGTTGATGAAATAACCAATACTCTTGAAGGATTGGGAGAGCCTATTGACAAGAAGACTATTATACGAAATATTCTGAGAACGTTACCAGGAAGATTCAACCCAAAGGTATCAGTCTCAGAATAAAATGAAAATTTGGACAAACTTAGCAAAGAGGAATTACATGGAGTTCTTATAGCATATGAAATGAGACTTCATGAAGAGGTGGGTACTTCACATCTAGAAACTGTGTTTTCTACATCCAATAAAACCAATAAGGACAAACAAATTTCAAAGGAAAAGACCTGCACCTGCAAGTGTGAAGAAAAGAAAGATGATTAAGAAGGTCTTTCAGATGGAGAATATGCTTAATTTACGAGAAAACTAAAAATTGGTAAGGTAAAATTCAAAGGTAAACTTCCATTCATATCTTCCAATTGTCATGAGGTTGGGCATTTCGCAACAAATTTTCTGAATAGAAGTGATGACAACTCAAAGGAAAGAAAGGATTTAAGAAATTCAACAGGCAAGGAAAGAAGAAAGGATTCAAAAGGAAATTTCTCTCTAAAGAAGATAGCTCATCATCCGATGAAAACAGTGACAGCGAAGACGGACCCAATGAGCGAGTATTGTTTATGGCCAATCATAATAAACAAGAGGTATCAAATAACGAAGATGAATGGTTGACCATAGAATAATTTTCTAAGGAGGAAATCAGGCTTATAAAAGAGCTCAAGGCTGAGAAGATATATTCCAATACTCTTGAAGAACAAGCTCAAGGTCTCAAAATTGAAGTTGAAGAAAAAAAATATATTGAAGAGTCATTTCAAAATAATTTGGAAGAAAGAAACCAAGAAAGGGAAGCATTAGAAGCCAAGGTAGTCTCACTGCATAACTAAGTGAAAAAGGGAAAAATTGTCCAAAACCATGCCAAAAACTAAAGGGAATTGGAAGAACTCATCAAAAATCAATGATCTTACAATGATATAATTGGCCTCATTTAAAAAAAAAAAGAATCGGGACCTTATACAAAAAAATGAAATGAACCTATGAGATCTAATAGGCATGTATACTTCATTGGAAAAGATTCACAAGAACAGCCTTGGAAGAAAATTCCCCGATGAATATTTCCATCTAGGTACCAAATTTTTTTTCATGGCTACTGTTATTCATGTGGAAAATTTGGTCATAAACCTTTAGAACCTAGGAACCAATACAATTATAGGATATCTGTCAAATATGAACCTTCGAGGGCTCATCAAAACATCAATAGATTTGAACATTTAAGAAATAATATTTAATGTTACAAATGTCAAAACTTTGGACACATAGCCAAAGATTGTAGACTTGAAAATCCTCTAGAAGAATCTTCGAAGCCACTGAACGAATGAACATTGAGTAAGAAGAAGAGTGATAATTTTACTCTCACTCTGAAGGCTCAAAACAACAAATATGTGTGGTATGTTGATAGTGGTTGCTCAATGCATATGACTGGAGATAGAAAGAAATTTATATCTCTGAAAGAGAAGAAGGATGAAACTGTGTCCTTTGGAAATGATTGATCTTCAAATGTTATAGGATCAAGTATTGTCACTCTTAGAAGAAAATATGCTCTAGACAAGAATTTTCCATTCGTTGAAAACATGAATCAAAATCTACTCATTTTTGGACAAATGTGTGATCAAGGACACAAAATGCTATTCAACAACACAAAATGTGAAATCGGGAAAGGCAGGTATGGTAAAATTGCGGCTACAACAAGTTGAGCTCCAAACGACATATATGTTCTGGATGAAGTAACTAAAGCATTTCTACTAGCTAAATAACATGAAATTTGGTTATGGAATAAACGAATGGGTCACATAAACTTTCACAATATTTTCAGGATAAGAAAAAAGGAAGCAGTACGAGAAATAATAAAAATATCAAAAACTTCCAACACACATAGTGAGGCTTGTTGGCACGGAAAGTAGACAAAAGTCGAATGTAAAACAAAATAACACTTTGCATCACATCCATTGGAATTGATACATACTTATCTATGTGGTCTTGTGAGAACAAAAGGCTTAGATGGAGAATTATATTTAATGTTAATAATAGATGACTATACCGGGATGGAAACCGTTAGTTTCCTAAAGAAAAATCTGAAGAATTTGAGTGCTTTAAGGTCTACAAGGAGATGGTCAAAAATGAAACTGATTTGAAAATAAAGTGTCTAAGATCAAATAATGGTGGAGAATTCACTTCCAAATTATTTCAGCAATACTATGACGAAAATGGAATAAAAAGACAATTTTCAATAGCAAAAAAACCTCAGAAAAATGGAGTTGCTAAAGGAAAGAATAGAACCGTATAGGAAATGAGTAGAAAAATGTTGAAGGACTCAAAATAGGATGAAAAATTATGGTTTCAAGAAATTAATATGACATTCTTCATTATCAACCGAAGTCTTCTCCGAAATAATTTCAACAAGAACCCCTATGAATTATGGAAAGGAAAATCAGCTAATGTAAAATATTTCAAAATCTTCAGAAGAAAATTTTATATCAAAAGAGAATATCAAAATTTGGGTAAGTTTGAATCACATGTTGATGAAGGTATCTTTATTGGTTACTCATTAAAAATAAATGTCTATAAATGCTATAATCTAAGATGAAAACATATAGTGGAGAGAATAAATGTTACATTTGATGAAGATGTTGTTCTAACGAATAATGATGAGGATCTAGAATCTTTGAAACTTGAGACAGAGGCTGAAAAATACCCAGAGAAAATTCTAGAACAAGAAGAAACTATCAACCAGTAAGAAGTAAATAATGATCATCAAGATATACCAGAAAAACAACAACAAGCTCCTCCAAAGAGAACAAAAGAAAGGATTCAAAAGAACCATCCATAAAATCAAATCATTGGTGACATAAATGAAGGTTGGCGACTTCTTTCATCACAACAAACTCACATTTCTTTTCTAGCACCCTTTGAGCGTAGTATTGTTTACAAAGCCAGCCAGAATGAACATTGGGTGGTAGCTATGAATGAATAATTGGATGAAATTGAGAAGAATAACTCCTAGAAATTAGTTCCATGCCCAAAATATAAAAATGTCATTGGGACTAAATGGGTGTTCAGGAAAAAACGGAATGAAGATGGACAAGTTACCAGAAACAAAGCAAGGTTGGTTTGCAAAGGCTATGCACAAGTGGAAGGAATTGATTTCGACAAAAAAATTTCACCTGTTTCTAGAATGGAAGCCATCTAGATGTTTCTCACCTGTGTATGTTCAAGAAAAATCAAAGTCTACCAAATGGATGTTAAGTCAACATTTCCTTAAAGGTTAATTATAATAAGAAGTTTACATCGAAAAACCTGAAGGTTTCTACTATCTGAAAAAGAAGACTATGTTTGCAAGTTAAAAAAGGATCTATATGGTCTCAAGCAGGGTCCTAGAGCATGGTATGCTCATTTTGATGGATATCTACATCAACAAGGATTTAAGAAAGGTATTGTTGATATAAATATTTATTTACAAATAGATAAATATAATTTAACAATAGTTGAGGTATAAGTGGATGATATAATATTTGGTAGCAATGATGATCGATTAAGTAAGAACTTTGCTACAAATATGCAAAGTGAGTTCGAGATTTCTTTACTTGGTGAGCTGACATACTTCTTAGGGCTTCAAATATCTCAGAAAGAGAAAGGAATTTTTATATTTCAAGCCATGTACATCAAGGAAATTCTCAAGAAATTCAAAATGGAAGATTTCAAACTTGTCCTTACTCTGACGATAACAGGTTGCAAATTGAGCATAGAAGAATCATCTAAGGATGTGGATCAGAGGTTGCACATATATATGATTGGTAGTCTTCTATATGTAACAGCCTCTCTGCTATATGTTATGCAATAAGTTGTACAAGTTGCGATATTCCAAGCACCACCAAAATAATCACATGTTATTGTCATCAAAATAATTTTTCGATATCTAAAGGGCTCAATAGAATATGTCTTGTGGTATCCCAAAGGTAAAAATATAATTATTCAAGCCTTTATAGATGTAGATTGGGCAAGAAGCATTGATGATCGTAAGAGTACTAGTGGAGCAACATTCTATCTATGTGGTTGTCTCGTATCATGGTTAACAAAAAATAAAACCTCAATATCGTTATCTACAGCAGAAGCGGAATACATTGAAGCGTCAGCTTATTGTACTCAATTCCTTTGGATGAAACAAACTTTGCAAGATATTCAAGTAAAATTCAGTGATCCTATTCCCATATTTTTTGATAACACCAGTGCCATCAACATCTCCAAGAATACTGTCATGCATTAAAAAACAAAACACATTCCGATCAAATATCATTTTGTTAAAGAACAAGTCGCTAAAAAGAATATCAAACTTGAATATATTGGTACAAAAGAAAAAATCGTTCATATCTTAACTAAACCTTTACCTCATGAATAAGTTGGATATCCTCGCCAAAAGCTTATGATTCTCCAAATTTCTCATTATATTTTCCTTATTAAAAAAAAAAATAGGGAGTGGAAGTGTGTACAGGTCCGCAGGATAGTTGTGTGTTAGGGAAGGTTGAACTTTCCCATTGATGTCAAAGGGAGAGATAATTTTATAGGAAGAGGTGTCATGATCGCAGGGGGAGTACTTTTTTTGCCATCAATGCCAAAGGGAGATATTGTTGATCAATGGTTGTCATTGATGTCAACCAAGGCAGCACCAGGGGCTACCCTGATCTTGCATGGGAATTTTGACTTGAAAATTTACTCTATTCAGAGTTAAGGATATTTGCGATGGTTTCTACTTGTCAAGATTTTTCTGTTGATATATGGCACGCCATGTAATTCTTCACAGTTTGAGAGATATTCGTATTTGAAGTTTGTAACCCCAGTCAGTGGGATAAAACCCCATGGGATTGTGGCATGACACTAATAATTGGTTGTGGTCATTGAATATTCGATAATTAATATTTTTTTAAGCTCCTAAAATTCCTCCAACATTCAATTGTTGAAGGCCCTCTCCACCTAAGCATTTATATAAATTTTGACCCTCATATCCTCCTTATGTAAGGATTTCTCTACTAAAAATAGGCCATCGGGGAATTTTTGTTATAAATTTTTTTCTGCAACGCTTCAAATGCTGAAACAAAAACCCACCTGGGAAAAACACTGATGAAACTCATGTCCAAATTTCAAATCTTGGTTCGTTACATTTTCGTAGATATGATCTATGGAAGTTAGGGTTTTCGGATGCTTCCAAATTTCATCTCAAAGAGGTAACCTTGTGAAAATCGTCATAACTCTCTCTTTGAGAAGTGGATTAGAATTATGTAAAATGTGGCAGAGAGTGCACGTATTTTTTTGTGTATTAATTTCAGAGCTAAAGGAGGAAACAGTGACACGTGGCACGCCTTACAAGTTCGCTCTAGTGAACTAGTCCATAATTAGGACATTGTGAGAGATTGGGAATAACTTTTCCTTGAAGAATCCAAATTGGGTCAGACCTATGGAATTGGAAATAAGACTCAGAGGGATACTATAAGACCGAATAGCACATATTGGGGATTTGAAATCATAGAGATACATCAGATTCAATATCGAGCTCCTAGAAGGCCAAAAAAAGCTACATCATGTGATGTCAAGGGCTGCAAAGGACCAGACTTTCTAGGGAAGAAAAGCAAAGAAAGTTGCAGAAAAATGATGTAGCAGAGGTGAGATCTAGGTAAGTATCTTTTGTATATGCATGTTCATCTCTTAATTGCATTAGGTTCTTTGTATTCTAATTTTTTGTTTTTGTTTAGCACTGACATATGCTTTATAGGATGAGGTAAGTTTTTCTATTATCACAGCATGGGTATTTCCTTGAAAATTTTTTGTAGGTATTATATATTCATCAAGATAAGACTCAATGCATGATCTAATGTTCTGAAGAGTTACAAAGGGTAGCATGACAAGAGAAAAAATCAAGGTGCAGAACAATAGGAAGAAGTTAACCACTAGAAGTCTTCAAGTGGACAACACTACATATAGCCATTGTAAAGGTTTCATTGTACTGAGTCATTGTAAAAGCATAATTATAAAACTTGTACAAGTGTCTATCTGCCAAGAGTTAAAGAGGCAGTGTCGGGACGTCTAGGATCATCATTAGTTGGTTGTGTCATAGTTGGGGTTATGGTTTAGTGTGTCTTATTCTTCTTCTACATCATTCTATATCATCGCAAAGTGGACCATTTTCCCTGGTATTGGAGTCCATTCTTATTGTATTATTATATAGGGTGGTAGGGTGGTGCTAGGGTGAGTTGTAGCTCATTACATGTTGGGGCATCCATTCAGTTGACTAATAAAGAATCTTGGGCGTTGGAGCATCCATCCAATGGGAGGTGGAGAAGAATGATTTTCTAGATCCTAGTAAGTTGGAGTTTTCTTTGCAATTGGAATAAAGGATTAAAGAATTATTAGAAAAGAATTCAGGTGGTTTTTGTCCTGGAGGGGGTTTCCACCCTAAAAATTGTGTGCATTTCTATTCCTTTTCTCTACTGCTATCATTGTACAAACACAGATAATAATCAAAGATTAACTAGTGCTCTGAAATATTAATAATAATACTAATTGAAAGGAATAATGGTTCATCCCCCTCCGCTTAATATTTCCAACTGCAATTTCCTGATTAATATTCCCCTTTAGATTGGTTAGAATTATTGCATTATTTCATTTAGGATATTTATTTTCTCAATAGGTGCATCCACCATCATGAATATCGTGCACATATCGCAACACTTAGACATAAACAAGCATGGTATTTGCACTAGAATCCATATGGTCTTTCATACCAAATAGTGTGTGGTAGAATTGGGACCTCATATTGAAGTAAAACTTGAACTGTTACTGGGAAAATTTTCCCTATAAAAAATTAAACTATGGATCTTCCTCCAATTTCACACCTTATTTTGTGTGCAAAAATGTTAATGATGTCCCTTATAATTACAACACAAAAATCATTCAATTAGGCAAGGCAAAAGTGAAAGTAATTTTTGAAATGAATGATATTTTGACACGCTTTTATTCTAACTTATCTTTCCATCATGTAATTTACATCATATTCATGGACATACTAGAGGTGTATGGATTGCTTCAAGTAGGAATGAGTTGTAGAAACTACAAGGGTACTTTGCTATTGATTGGTCTCACCTTTTGTTACCATATAAAGGCAAGAGAAATCAAATACAATTAAAAAGTGAGGCTCATATGAAACACATGGGTGAATCAACCTCAATATCCCAATGAGCCAATCATCTTTATAGTAAATACACCATGGAACTATCTTCTTGAAACTATCCTTGGAGACAATTCAACCTAGTCAACTTGCACCACATCATAAGAACATCTTCATCTCCTTCAGTTTCCATAGGCGAGTGATAATAAAACTTGTATTTTTCGCTATTAATAGTGATGATTGTACTAAAATATATGCAAATACTAATATTTATACTAAATTTGAATTTGGTAGTGACATTTGTAGATTTTTTTTCATGACTCTAAAACATGATAAAATGTTGGTGTGGGATGTACCCTAATTAACCAACATGAAAAGGAAGCCCTAATGGTCTTCTAGTTGGAATCTAAATGTACTAATAATTTGAGATGAATGTAGCTGAGGTACTGAATATTAATCTATATGTATCTTTGCAATCAAAATATCACTATAAATATGTGATATTTATTGATTCCTACCCCTGACATTCTCATAATTAAAAATTTCACTCTCGTTTTCCAATGTCGTAGTGTTTCTTTTGAATCAATTTTAGAAAACTACATCCCAACCAACACCCTTAGTGAGTGAAAGTTCCATGATAATGCAGAAACATTTGAAACATGTATCATCTACCTTTTCATTCTATTTAGGAGAGGTTTTGAGTTTTTTCTACAAAAACTACACGAAGATCACCCTACACTGGACCCACTAATTTAGAGAGAGCTAAGAAAGCTAATGGATGCACATAGAGATTTTTAAATAAAACATTTCATGTTTGGTTTAAGGCTTATAACAAAGTGGGAATGATAAAAGATGACTAAACTTCTCCTAATGTACCAACATATTATAAAATCATATCCTACATGATAACTACAGTTATCATTACTTCTACATAAATAATCTTTTTTTCTTACTCATATTTTCAATTTTCATCATTCCCTTTTATTCCTTATTTTTTTTCTCCATCTAATTATTCTCGTTTATTTTCTCTTGTACATCAATAAACAATGAGATCCATGTAGTGGCCTATAAAATTACATGGTGACCAAGTTAATTCATTTAGGCATAGCTCAAGTCAAACCTTGGACCAATGTGTGATTCATAAGGTTCCTACACTAGTATCACTATCTCAATTATGCCTCCGAAACCATTATCACTACAAAGTTGGGAACACTCTACAAACAATGAGAATGTCAAGTAGACATGGATCCAAAAATTAATTTAACTAAAAATATTAATTATCACGTGAAACATGAGCTACGGCTCATTCTAATCTGAAAGCTCAATATCTAGTAATGATGTTAGTGAGATAAGCTTAAAACAATAAATATTTAAAGTTTCCTAATGAATCACCCTAGATTTCATTTACGATCCACTCATCCACCTTGTATCTAGCTCATACTAATAAATAAAAAACATAACAAATTAATAAATTTCAATGAATATAAGATAATCTCTTAAGAAAAGTCTCCTAAGCATTTGGGATGTGCAAGAGACTATTTTAGGGCTATGGATGTTCACTAGTAGTGAATATAACACCAAAAATTTATATTAAAAGTTTAATTATTAAATATCCTAAAGCATCATTATTCACCGCACCAAATTGTGTATAAAGAGGCATCCTCTTCATAAAATTTATACTCTTATCGTATGTGTCTGCAACCTAAATCAATAAAGATGAAGTTGGTGAGCCCTAGTATTTCACCAAGATTTCTGTGACTCCCACATGCTACTCAACTTTACTTTATCAACCCGGGGTTCATACAAACTTGGAGGTGACAATGCTATATGTACAGTAGATCAGTTCTACTCATGTCATCCTCTTCTAAGTTCTACAATGAGGTGTTACCGCTAGGGTTACTTCTAGGAAAGAAATTTTTTCAAACTTCTAAATGTAATCTAAGACTAGAAATAAATAATGACCATTACTCTATCAACAATGAAAGAAACTACTCTAGATGACACTGATTCATCTAGCTATCTGCAAGAATGTGAAATTCACACTTAATGTAAGAAAGTAAATTAAACTAAGTGGAATTCATAATCTAAATTGTTGAGTTGAATTGTAGAAAGGGAAACTAATCTAGAGCACACATATTGAACCAAATGATTAATTGAATCCTATCTATCTTATTCTTAACTAATGTTTTTAATGATGCATCTATAAATGAGCTAATCACACTTTTAAATGAATCTATTTTGCAGCAAAATAAGGAGGCACTGAGGTGGTCTAAGAGGATCCTTGACCCAATTTTTCAGGGCTGAAGGTATTTTGGTGTTTTGGATATGATTAGATGAGGTGAAAGAGTTGTTTTTGGAGGAAGGAGAGAGTGGTTGGCACCACTACAGGAATTTGGGACAAGATTTCCTATAGTGCTATTGGATGTCCTGAAAAGCTATAGGAAACGAGTCATGTAGAATTTGAGGCTACAAATGGTGAGGAAAAGGTTAGGACAGGTGGGCTAAAGCTATATATAGGTGGATGAAGGGTATCCAACCCCTTGGGCAAGCTTATAACTCTTCACAAAGCCTATCTTGCACCTCCAAGGTGTCTCTCGGTGATGTGGTGGTGATTTCAAAAAACAAGGTTGAATGTGACTTGGATGAAAGGTGGTTGATGAAGGGTGAAGAATGAAGCTGATGGTACTGAAGGGGTCCTCTTATGTTTCTCTATTCAAACCTGCAATCACATTATATGTTAATGCATTCATCATTGACAAATTTATCATAACAATGGTGGAAGAGATGAGTTGAATTTAAATAAACCTACCTATGGAACTAAAACATAAATCTACCTCTGCATCTACAACATGTTCATGATAAACAAAGTAAACTATATAATTTTTCCAAGAAATAATAAAATAAAATAAATTTTGTTTTGTGGTGAAGACCTTCCTCCTCAAGCTCGAATGGAAGAGGTGAGAAAGGGAGGCTTAGCACACAATTTTTAGGTTCTCTATTCTACCAAACAGGAAATGAAAGAGATTAACTACTGCAACATAATAGAAAAAAAAAGTACATTAGGGAGATTGAGGCCAATGGGCTGGGCCCTAACCCACAATATTAGCTCTCTAAAGCTAATTTAGTGGAGAAGAAACCAAATGCTTATTTTATTTCATAACCAGTCCTGTACATAGCATATGAAAGTTAAAAATGTCTAATACAAGATCCAAGAGTGTGCTAGCTACATCCAAAAATTGAATCCTAGTGAGTTCTTTCTCTGGCCTATTTATCCTAAAGTTTAGATACCAATAGATCCCTAAAAAGTAGGTATTGGTTCCCTTGGAACTCGAGAGAAGCGGAGCTTGGCTCCCTTTGATATTTCACTTTCTTGGTTTCCTTTGATTTCGAGATGTTGGAGGAGAATATTGAGGATATATTGGATGCCTTTGGGAGTTAAGGAGGTGTTAAACCATCCTACAATCACTCCTTTTTGTCTACTATGAGGCTTGATTGTGCAATCTTCCTAAAAAATGGCATATTTCCCTGATTTTCCAGCATTTAAACCACATTAGGCCTCGAACGATGACAACCCTTAATACACCATTCTCACTAAGAAAAACATGAAAAAATTAAATTAAATGTGATAAAGAGAGATTAATTATGCTAATAAGGTGACAATTAACCCCTTATAATGTACCTAATGATGGTGCTCATCAGAAGTCATGAAACTTAACACTCCACAATCTAAACAATGGGACCCTCTTCGCAAGAGCAATAAGTCTTTAAAGGAAATCAATCATGCATGATATGAAAGAGATTATTGGACAATAATTATATATTCAAGGGTCATGCCAATGTATTTATAATTTTTATAGTTGTTAGTGTCAGAATTTGCATACTTCCACCAAGGATCAAAACACATTTTGCATGTGCATCTTAGGTGTCTCAGTCTAAATAATTTTCAATCATTCAATTAGGTCATGATATAAATTGTTCCATTGGTGGTGTCCTTGTCAAGAATCCCATTTTCCTTCACTATTATATGCTTTCTGACCCTCTTCCATTTCTTCATCATGCCGAAAACAAGTCTGCTCTCATTCCACTTTAGTCAAAGTCACTCATTGAGTCAGTTTCTTTCATTTCTCATTAGGTCACTAGGGTTTCATTAGATCAAATCATTTCATTGTCTCATTTTCAATAAAGGGTAGAAAAAGGTGTGAGATTGATCCCAATAATGTCTCTTTACCATGTAAATATGATCTCCAAGATGGTTTCCAAAGTTGTAATTTGATTTCAAGTGTGACTTTCATTCCAAGATGTAATTTTATTTTTATTCATGTAATTTTATGTCACTTCAAATGTCATAAGTACTCAGTATCCCAAGGCTGCCAACGCAAAGTTCCACATGCCAACACGTCAAGTGTCAAATAAAAAAGGTTTCTACTTCAGCAATTGATCAAATGTCAAAGGGAGTTGTATTTTTCCAAGGGCGCCTAAGTCATCATTTGCCATAAGCACTAAACCCTAATTTCCTCTCCCACTGAGCTAGGGTTTGCTATGGAATTAGAGATATATGAGTAGAGGAGGCATAAGGTAGGTCATATCAGTAAGTGTGAGGTCATTCCAAACTCATAAACATCATGTCTCCATCATTTTCCAGGAAATCATTCCAAGAGTCAAGCCATTTGCCACTGATAGGGCCAGTTTTACTTCAAAATATGTTTATGAACAAACTGAGATGAATTTGACAAAGGTGAGAGAGGTTTTTCTCCATCATAGGTCCAAGAAGAAAAAAATCCTTCCATTATTACATTGGTGTCATGGTTTTATATAAATTTCAAAAATATAGGTGCAACAAGAGAGTTGTTGCACTTCTGGAGTTATATTGGGAAAATAACGTTTTCTCATAGTTGGAGTGTCCAAATGACTTTATTTATGATTCAAATGATAAATAGATAGAGAGATACTTCCCATTTGCTATAATGAACTCAATTTTGAGTTGATGAAGGCCTCCAAAAGTTGTCTACACCAGCTCTCTGCATTTATGCACCCTCATTCAGAATTTTTTTACCATTCTTGGGAAAATGAACTTTTGACAAGGAAATTAAACTCCAATAAGAAAAAAAAATGTAGATTTGGAAATTATACCTAAAGGGCTTTCCAACGAGCTATCTTGGGCACAATTTGGACACCTAGAAGGTAGTCAAAAATGTAGAAATTTAAATAGTATTGTGATGTAATGTATTACGGGACTCCCTTGATCTAACAATTAAAGCCACTGTTAAATACATAATCCTTCTACTCAATTCTTTGCAAAAATTAAATTGGCAATTGAAAAAACATCAATAAAAATCAGTCGCACATAACAAGATTTTTGTACCAGGAAATCTTAAAGCTAAAACCCCCAACTATCATATATTATGTGTATCATGGATCATGTAACAATCTCATACAAAGCTCAACTCATAGAGCTCTCAATAAAATATACAATTGTCTCACACTATCATACAAAAATTTATTCACACATGCACCAATTTATTTCCTCTTGACAGCCTGCCTCTACTGTGCAATCCCTATTGAAAAAGATCCCTGAATGAATTCAATATTGCCTTGCCTTGACTATGAAATCCTCATTGACAACCCCAATGTGTATGTAGATGCATTGAATGCATCACTATAGTCACAACTCATAGTCAAACACACCCTTTCACCTATCTCTCCACTAGGTCTCCACTGGATCTGACATGAAAGTACTTAACTATTGTATTTCTTCAATTGCAAGTAAGACACTTCTTGTGAATTAATTAAATAATTAATTCATTGATCTCTCACTAGTGTATCTTTAGTTACAACTAGCACAACTGAGTTTAACTCACTTAAATGAGTTAAAATAAATAACAACTCACATAATTACTCTTCCAACTCTGTTACAACTCTACCACAATCAGTTACAACAAAGTCCATTATGCATGTTCCACCAACCAACCTTAGAATGTGTAATTTCTTCAGCTAACTAGTTTGCCACATCAGTTAAGTGAAATCAAGTGCTTCAAGAGAATAAGTTATTATTTATTGTCTAATTATCATTAAGGGATAATAATAATCAACATGCATTCTATTTTTTGATATGTGATCTATATAGAATTCGCCCATGATTTAAAAACAGAAACTCATCTAAAGATAGAATTTGCTCAACCATATAGAATTAGTCTCCTACTAATTTTAGAATATGCTCACCATTCTAAAAATAGAAATACACCTAAAAATAGCCTGCGGGCCCCACCTAGTGAAGGTACTTAATTTTCACTAGGATCATCATCTTGTTGAATCTCAACACTCCCTCTCAAAAAGAAATGCATTGTCCTTCACCTTGATCCTGTCTCTATGGTATTTCAATTTTCTATTGGTGAGCGCCTTCGTCAGAATATTTGTATCCTAATCTTCCTTAGGAATGTACTGAAGCAACATGATCTTCTGCTGCACAGAATCCCTAATATTATGATACCAGATATCTACATGCTTAGATCTATCATGAAACATAGGATTAATCGAGAGTTTAATGCAACTCTAATTATCACAATGAATCACTGTAGGATCTAAATAAGAACCGAACAACCTAACCAGGATCTTCCTCATATAGATAGCATCACATGCAACTTGACTTGCTGCCATGTATTCCACTTCCACTGAAATGAGTGCCAAAAATCTCTGTTTCCTACTGTACCAAGAAATCGCTATAGATGTGATACTGAAAAACCCTCTTGATGTGCTCTTTCTATCCGTTGGGCTACCTACCCAATATGCATCCATGAATCCATGAAAATTCACCTCATCCATCTGTCTATACCATAAGCCCTACTCAGATGTGCCCTTGAGATATATCAGGACATGTTTGTTCGCCTTCAAAAATAGCTTTGTAGGCTTAACCATCGCTTGACTACATTGTTTCACCGCATAACATATGTTCGGTCTTGTATTAACTAAATACATGAGAAAACCCACCAACTATCGATAGACAGTAGCATCCACTACCTTTGTCGATGTAGCATCCTCTTTCCTACAATTTCTTGGAAGAGGACTATCCATGGGTTTGCATCCGTCCATGTGAAACTTACTGAGTATCTCCCTTGCATACTTACCTTAAGACACAAAAATTTCACTATCTCGTTGCAATATTTCTAATCCAAGGAAATAATGAAGGAGGACCATATCCTTCATATTGAACTCCTTTGCAAGGTCCTCCTTGCATGAGTATATCACCTTCTCATCACCAGTGAGTATTAAATCATAAAAATAAAGAAAAATTATTAAAAGCTTACCCTCAACCACTGCATCTACCCATGTGGGCTCTTGCAATACTTCCTAAAAGGAAGATGGCTCAGTCACAATACATTTTCTCATGAGAGCCATGTATCTAGTGAATCGGTCAGGAGTTTGTCTCTGTCTGTGTTGTGAAGTAGGGGATCCTACATTTTGTGCCGCATCAAGCTTCAGCCTCTCAGCTTTTGTGGTATGCCTTCTGCTAGTTCTGATGTTTGGCTCTGTGTGAGTGGACTCCTCCACTCCATGAACCTCCTCCTATGGTTGATCCACATATAGAGACTCATCTTTAGGAATAAGCAATTCCTCCTCTGCATGCAAGTCTAGCTCCCTCTCAAGTGATAACTTCATGGCTTTCTCCTGGTTGAATTTTATATTCTGTCGCACCACAGTCATTCGACTGTTTGGAAAATACACATGATAATTATGGGGTGTTTCTATATACCCCACAAATATCCCAACTTCAGCAATTGGCTCCAACTTCTTCCTGGAATTCTTTGTCACATGAACATAAACATATGAGCCAAAAATCTTAAAGTGAGAAACATCCGGTTTCTTACCAGTAAAAGCTTCTTCAGGTGTACTCATAACAAGAACTCTATGAGTACAATGGTTTTTCAAATAAATCGCAGTGTTTCATGCTTCCACCCACAAGTGCATTGATAGGCCCTAATCATGCAGCATAGCTCTTGCAACACCCATGATCATTTTCTTCTTCTTCTATACGACCCCATTATGTTGTGGGTTATGAGGCACGATGAGTTCTCTTCTAATTCCTTCTTTCCTAAAGAAGTCTTTGAATTTGTTTGATATATATTCACCACCATTATCACTCCGTAGAGCCTTCACTTGCTTCCTCGACTCTTTCTCCACCAATGCTTTAAACTCACAAAACTTTGATAATGTTTTATCCTTCTTCTGCATGAATAACATCTAGCATCTACTAGAATAGTCATCAACAAAAATAACATAATATCTATGTTTTTCTGTTGAAGCAACCAAGAATGTTCCACACACGTCTGTGTCAACTCTCTCCAGGATCACCAAAGCACAGTTCTCATTTTCATGAAAGGTGGTCTTCACAAACTTACCCATAGTACATCCCTTGCACTGATCTATCTGTGCAAGTGCACCCTTTGTAAGTCTAGTAGAAGTCTACTGCAAAATCTCAGGGCGCCATGGTGAAGATGGCCCAATCTCCTGTTCCATAATTCGCCCTCATCTCGGCTCACCACTTCTTCTTCTTTGCCCACCATTGCAGCACAACCATATACCTCTAGCTTGTAGAGATTCTTGACTCGAATCCCTATCCTCTTGGTATGACCCATTGTTGCATGTTGCAGGAAAGCTTTTTCATCACTGAAAACAACGTCATATGCTTTGTCCTCCAACATCGCGACTGAGACCAAGATCTTCTTTAGACCTGGAACATGCATAACATCTTTCAACATAAATGGTTTACCTGACTCCATCTCAAAGATAATGGTACCAATGCAGGTACCATTATTTCTATATGCATTTGGAGATATTTCTCCTCCAAGTCACTGAAAAGCTCCTTATCTCTCGTCATGTAGAAGGAAGCACCACTATTAATATACCACACTGATCCCATTGTGCTTGAAACCAAGCATGCGATCAAAGAGAAATCAAGTTCAAATTGTGAGGCAAGGGCCTCACTAGCTGCAGCTCCAACAACCTTTTTGTTCTTCTTTTTCTGTGGGTAGTTAGTGGCGAGATGCCTATGTTTGTGACAGTGAAAACACTTCACCTTGGACAAATCTAGCTTCTTTCCTTTAGCCTCAGATTTTGAATGGGATTTCTTCCCCTTCCCTTTCCTCACTTTGGCAGCCAAATCACAATCCTCATCATCATCATTCTTTGATGAAGAGCCATCCCTAGTGTTCCATCCTGCTACACTAGATCTGACCACAGTCATTCCCAATCCAGTAGTTTTTCCTGACCATTGAGAGAGTCTTGATAATTGTGCCAACTCTTACGAAGACCCAAGAGAGGCAAGCTCACAAAATCATCATCAACAACCATGATTCCCACACTCCCCAGTTCATCCCTACATTGGACAAACTTCATGAGATACTTTGGAATACTACCGCCCTTCTCCATTTTGATTTTTCTGAGTTTATCTTTCAACACCCATTTCCCATGGTCGTAGCTACTTTGGAAAATATTTTTCATAGCCTTCCACATTTCAAATGGAGTGGCTTTCCTGTGAATGCTCTGTAGTTTTTAACATAAATCATCTACAAACGAATCTTAAAAATAGAAAATAAACAATAGTAAGAGCATAAAACATAAAACAGATATACATAGAGATTTTCCCCTAGATCCCAAATCAGGATGACCATCTTGATTTTTCATTATATTCATTTTAGTGTTACAACAAATATATATACATGCCAAAGCACACATAAACCCCAATCCATTAACCCTGGATTAGAACATAACCGTAGTTCCCTTGATAGGATATACAAAATACCATGGCTGAAAACCATCATGCCCCAAAACCATGTTCAAACCCATGCACAAAACCATGGGTGGGTCCGCCCACCGAAAAATAAGGTCCAATTTTTTTTTCTCGGGGCACTACCACAAACCCCAATATGGGGGCTATTGCCCCCGCTATGACCCCCTACTACACCTGGTGCAACGTATAGGGGGAGCTATCGCCCCCCTTCTGACCCCCCCACATGTGACTAGTCATGGAAAGAATATAATGCATACCCAACATTCTCCCACTTGTTGTTTTCTTTCCACAAGGGGCCACATGAGAGCTTATTCATTAGCCCAACTTTGCAACACCCATTGTTTCTATACACTAGGAGAAATTTTTAGTGCTCACAGACTTCATCAATGCATCTGAAACATTCTTTAAGGTGTCCACCTTTACCAACAACACCCTTTTAGCCTCAACCATATCTCTCAAAAAGTGATATTGAACATCAATGTACTTTTTCTTTGAATGACAAACAGGGTTCTTAGCCAAGAAAATTGCACTTTGGCTATCACAATCTATCCTTATAGCTTGTTGCAACAACCCCATACTTGAACACAATCTCTACAACCAAACTGCTTCCTTGCTTGCATGAGAGGCTGCTATGTATTCTGCATCTATAGTTGAAAAAGCCACTACAGACTGTATTTTTCTCATCCAACTAACTGCACCTCAAAATAGGCCAAACACATACCCACTTGTAGATCTTATTTGGTATAGACCTCTAGCCCAGTCTGCGTCTACAAAACCACAAATTTCCAACACTCTTTCTAATGCTGCTCTTCCCTGGTAGCACAAGCCATAATCACTGCTGCCACGTAAATATATGAAAACCTGCTTCACTATTGTCCAATTCTCCTTCCCTAGGTTTTACATAAACCTGATCAATACTCCCACTACATGTGCAATGTCTGGTCTAGTACAGACCATTGCATACATCAAGCTACCCACTACACTTGCATATGGAACACGAGACAAATCCTTCTCTTCTTCTTGTGTCTTGGGACACTGTTCAGCAGACATCTTTGTACCTATAGGAATCAGAACATTCACCTGTTTACTATCCTGCATATTAAACCCCTGCAATATAGTCACGACATACTTGATCTGGTTTAACCAGAGCTTTCTCTTTGCCCGATCTCTCTTAGTTTCCATGCCCAAAATATAATTTGCAACACCAAGATCCTTCATATTTAATTTGGAGAACAGTTGGGTCTTCAAATATTGGATAATTTCTTTGTCATTTCCAATCAACAACATATCATCCACATAAAAGACCAAATAAATAACATGGTCACCAACTAATTTAAAATAAACATAGTGAACCTCGCTTTTGGTGAAGCCAAGTCCCCATATATAGGTATCAAATTTTTGATACCACATCCTTAGTCACTGTTTTAACCCATACAAAGACTTATTTAACCTGCATACCAGTTCTTTCTTCCCCTTCACCATAAAGCCTTCAGGTTGTTTCATGTAGATCTCCTCTTCTAGATCTCCATGAAGAAATGTTGTCTTTACATCCATATGTTCTAACTCAAAATCAAATGCAGTAGCAACAGATAAAAGCAATCTGATAGATGTAACTTTGGCAACATGAGAAAAAATATCACCAAAATCAGTTCCCGACACCTCAGAATAACCTTTTGCTACCAACCTAGCTTTGCATTTCTCCACCTTTCCTTCTACATTCATCTTATTCTTAAACACCCATTTTCTCCAGATGGGCTTCCTTCTAGCCTGCAACTCCACCAGATCCCATGCCTCATATTTATGCAAGGTTGCCATTTCATCAACCATGGCCTCCTTCCAAAGTTTTCCATCCTTTGAATCTATAGCCTCCTTGATGGTTCTGGGATCATCATCAGTTATACTCAAGGACAAATTTGAACAAAAAGTAGATGGAGTATACCATTCTGGTTTTCTTCTTTCCCGAGTTGATCTTCTCACATCCAGAGTTTGTGGCTCTTACTCTTCTGAGTCTTCTTCTGTTGTAGAGTATGATTCATCCTCCTTTAGCTCAAACTCTATATTGTTAGGTTCCTTTGGTAGGACTTCATGTTTAACAATATATTTCACCTTTCTAAACACCACGTCTCGGTTGTATACAACTTTCCTTGTTTCTAGGTTCTAAAACTTGTAATTCTTTCAACCATCCTTATACCCAATACAGATGCACCTTTCAAATTTGTTATCCAACTTGGTTCTTTTCTCCTTTGGAACATGTACATATGAATAACATCCAAATACCTCAGATGTAAAAGAGAGGGTTTCTTACCAGTCTATACCTCATGTGGAGTCTTATCCTCCAACGCTGATGAAGGTGATCTGTTAACCAAGTAACATGCAGTCTCCACTGCCTCAACCTAGAATTCTTGTCCTAACCCGGTACCACTGAGCATGCTTCTTGCATTTTCCATCAGCATTATGTTCATCCTTTCTACAACTTCATTTTTTTTAGGTGTGTATGGAGTATTATTCTACCGTGCTATACCACACTTCTTACAGAACTCTTCAAATTCCTTCTTGCAGAACTCCCCACCATTATATGTTCTCAGCATCTTTATCTTCTTCTCTGTCTGGTTTTCCACCAGAGCCTTAAATTCTTTAAATACGTCAAAGACTTCAGATTTCTTCCTTAAGAAATATATCCATGTATTCCTTGAGAATTCATCTATGAATGAAATATAGTATACATACTTACCCATTGATGGAACTGACACAGGTCCAAACACATCATTGTGCACAAGCTCTAATATCTTGTTCGCCCTCTTAGCACCAGAAGGAAAACTCACCCGATTCTGCTTCCCATATACACAATGTTTACAGAAATCGAAATCCAAAGAGATATTAGACATAGCTTATACCATACCATTTCCATGTAGTATCCGAAAGCCCTTCTCTCCAATATGTCCAAGCCTTTGATGCCATAGCATGGTATTTTCTCCAGAGACTGCTAAGATTTCTGCTCCACTTTCGGGAACCACATAATTATTGCACCTAGAAATAATAGTTCTACCGTGAAGTTTTTATAAATTTCCAGTCCAACTCCCCGCATTAATACCAGTGCTCCCCGAAACATCTTACAGGTATCTTTATTGAACACTGTTTTTAAACCTGCATCATCCATCTTGCTTACAGAAATCAAATTTTTGGCCAATGCAAGAATGTACAGAACACCAGGAAGTGTTCTAATCCTTCCACCTTGCAGCTTCAGCTTGAATTTTCCACATCTGATGATTATAGCCTTCCTATCATCACCTAAGAAGACATAACCACCATCATATTTCTCATACTCGCAGAACCACTCCCTATGAGGAGTGAATTGAAAGGATGTACCCGAGTCAATCAGCCATGACTCATGATCTACATGTGTATTTGAAGAAGAAGCCAAATACATATCCCCACCTTCATCTGTGGTGGTTTTTTCCTCTGTAGAAGGAGCAACATCAGATCTATTTCCTTTCTCAGGAGCTTTATATCTATAGTCATTTTTGTAGTGCCCTTCCTTTCTGCATTTCCAGCACACCTTTACAAACATTCCAGGAGATTTAGATCTCCCCCTAGATTTAGATCTCCCACTCGAAACCTTATTCTTGTTTTTGTTCTGGTACCTTCCTCGTACATATAGGGCATCTCCATTTTGAACCTCCATATTTATCCATCTCATTTCCTCTGACAGGAAGGCTGAGACAATGTCATCAAAATTCAAGGTAGTTGTATTGCTACCTATTGCAATAACCAGCCTGTCCCACGAGTCTGGTAGAGAACACAACAAAATTATGCACTTATGTTCATCTGAGATTTTAATATCAATAAATGATAGCTGACTTACCACAGTATTGAAGGTGTTTAGATGCTCTGTCACCGAGTCTCCATCCTTCATTCTCAGGTTATACAACTTTTTCCACAGGAGCAATTTATTCACCAGAGACTTATATTGGTACAAAGTCCCTAGCTTGTCCCGCAAGGTCTTCACCGTAACTTCCCCAGATACATTCAAAAATACTGAATCTGAGGCACACAAACCTATTGTGCTCTTTTCCTTCTGATCCAACTTCTTCTAGTCTTCATCTAACATTGATGTTGGTTTAGTACCTGGATCTAACATCATCCACTAGTCTTTGTCCACCAGCAAATCCTCCATCTTGAACTTCCACAAGTCAAAACTATGACCATTAAATTTCTCAATCTCTATCTTCCTGCTGCTTGCCATCTTCTTTCACCACAAGAATCGATCCCGCAGATCTCCCACTGAACAGGGTCTACCTCAGCCCCAAGTAAAGAACCCCTCAGTAGCAAAGGCATCCCCTTGAAGCTGAAACAAATTTGATACCAAATGTGGTTTTTAACCCTGTACAAAAATTATCTGCAAACAAATATTAAAAACATAAAATAGACAATAGCGAGAGCATAAAACATAAAACATATATACACAAATATTTCCCCTGGATCCCAAATCGGGACGACCAGCTTGATTTTTCATTATATTCCTTTTAGTGTTACAACACATATATATACATGCCGAAGAATACATAAACATGAATCCATTAACCTTGGATTAGAACATAACCATAGCTCCCTTGACCGTATCTACAAAATACCAGGGGGTGAAAACCATCATGCCCCAAAACCATGTGCAAACCCATGCACAAAACCATGTGTAGGTCCGCCCACCAGAAAATAAGGTCCAAATTTTTTTTCTCAGGGCACTGCTGCCCCCCTGTGACCCCCCTACACATGGCTAGTCATAGAAAGAATATAAAACATACCCAACAGGCTTGACAAAAATATGGTCTTTCAAACCTTCCAACATAATCCTTCTTGTCTTCGCTACTTTCTTTTTCTAGGCGTCAAGTAATGCAGCATCCGTCGAAGTGGGCTTAGGAACATCGCTATCTATGAAATCCTTCAAGCCATTATCTTTAAGCATTGCCCCCACCCTGTCCTTACAGGATATGTAGTTTGAGCTTCCCTCGAGTGCATGCTCCAACCGCAAACCATTGAAAGCCATTTCGATGTTTACTCAACTATCGCACCAAGAAATTCTTTCAGCAAATTCGAATTGTTCCACCAACAAAACTCAACATTGCTTCAATATTGCAATCTTCAGTGATTAACACTCCTCCGATACCATGTAGAAATTTAAAAAATACTATGATGTAATGTCTTACTGGACTCCCCTAATCTCATAATTAAAGCCACTATTAAATGCATAATTTTTCTACTCAATTCTTTGTGGAAATTAAATCGCCAATTGCAAACACGTGAAAAAAATTAAATCTCACGTAATAATATGTTTTTATTAGGAAAGCTTAAAGCTAAAAAACCCAAATATCATATATTATGTATATCATGGATCATGAAACAATATCATACAGAGCTCAGCTCATAGAGCTCTCAATACAATATACAATCGTCTCACACTGTCATACAAAAATTGGTTCACACATGCACCAATTTACTGCCTCCTAATAGCCTGCCTCTACTATGCAATCCATGCTGAAAAAGATCCCTGAATGATTTCGATCTTGACTTGACTTTACTACGCAATCCTCGTTGACAACTACAATATTTGTGTAGATGTATTGAATGCATCACTATAGTTACAACTGATAGTCAAACACACCCTTTCACCTATCTCTCCACTAGGTCTCCTCTGGATTTGACATGAAAGTAGTTAACTGTTGTATTTCTTCAGTTTCAACTAGGACAATGTTTGTGAATTAATTAAATAATTAATTCACTTATCTCTCACTAGTGTATTTTTAGTTACAACTAGCACAACTAAGTTTAACTCACTTAACTGAGTTAAACTAAATAAAAACTCACTTAAATACTCTTCCAACTCTATTACAACTCTGCTAAAATCAGTTACAATGAATTCCATTGTGCATGTCCCACTGTTGTGTAACCAGCTCCAAAAATAGAAGAATAGAGATATCAACGCCTTAGAAATAAGCCACTTCGAGGGGGCAACCTCCAATACATTACATAAATGAAGAATTCTTGGATGATACAATTTACAAAACCTCCTTTCTATATATAGGAGTCCATGGGGCCATAATGTAATCCTAGTGGGCCACAATGTAATCCTAGCCGACCTAACAATAATAATTTAAGGGCATAATAATAACAAAATGGGGGTTACAAGAGTACAATAATAACAATAATGGGGTTACACTAACAACAATAAGGGACTATACTAGTAATATAGGGACCTAACATGCCCCTCTCCTTCAAAAAAGTGTTGTCCTCAATGATTGAGTAGCTCTGAGTGCTTCTGTATAAAATTCTCATCCTCCCATGTAGAATCTTTAGTGGGTAAGTTCTTCCACTTGATGAGATACTCTGAAATTGATCGATTCCGTAGTTTTCGAGTTCTTGCTTCCGTGACCGCTCCAGGTTCCAATATGATTTTTCCTTCCTCGTCAAGTTCTGGAAATATTGTTTGAACTGGAATATTTTCACCTATAACCTTCTTTAAGCATGAAATATGGAAAACTAGATGTATTTGCGAAGAAGCAGGAAGCTCCAATTTGTATGCCATAGTACCAATCTTTTGCAATAGCTCGTAAGGACCATAGTACTTTGGCGATAATTTATTATCCTTCTTAGCTTGCTTGAGGGACATTTTTTTGTATGTTGTAGCCGTAAAAATACCCAATCTCCTACATCAAAACTTCTCTTGCTGCGATGTTTATTTGCCTGTTGTTTCACTCGATTTTGTGCCAAATTCAGGTTATCCTTTAAGAGTTGGAGAACTTCCTGCTGATGCTCGATGTGATCTTCCACTGCTTGAACCTTCGATTTTTCCCTTAAATATGATGTGATGGATGGTGGATGATATCCATAAAGTGCCATAAATGGGGTCATTTTTGCTGCAGTATGGAAGGAAGTGTTATACCACCATTCAGCGAGAGGTATCCACTTGACCCATTGTGTTTGTTTATCAGATACAAAACAACGAAGATATCCTTCCAAACATTTATTTACTATCTCAGTTTGACCATCAGATTGAGGATGATAAAATGAGCTATGAGCTAATTGAGTACCCAAACAAGAAAATAACTCCGTCCAAAAATTTCCAGTAAAAATGGGATCTCTGTCGCTCACAATGACCCTTGGGCTTCCATGTAGCTTTTGAATTCTATCCATAAATGTAGTAGCAACTGTACTTGCTTTAAATGGATGAGATAATGCACAAAAGTGTGCATACTTGGTAAGTCTATCAACTACCACCATGATAACACATGAATCACCCTTAAATTGTAGCTTTTCGAGTATTTTAAAGATTTTTGTTTCTTTAAATTTTAGCTTTTAGTTACTTTACTTTGAGTTAACAAAATATTGAAAGGAGAAAATCTCAAGTGTGAAAAACAAATAACTCAAATTATTCATGTAAATGGATCAATTAAACACTTTGAAAGAGGATTATAAATCACTCTTATCCTCAAATAATCTTAGCTCTCTTCTTTGGAGCTCAAATTACTTCAGGTGAAAGGAGTTTTTCATCTTATTTTCACAGGTAAGATTTCGATATAACCAACTTAGCCCCAAGTAAATATTTTAATGCTTTTTTTTTTTTTTACTTCTTATAGTATTTTATGGAAATTTTGTTACCCAACAGTTAATTTGACTAGATGAAATCATGTTTCATGTTTATTTCCTACCCAATAAATAAGTTGTTTTAAATAATTTTTATGATTTTTAATAGGGTGTGTTTTATCTTTATTTCTTATACGTGCACCCTTGCTAGCCAAGTGTGCACTCTTAATACTTGTTACAAATCGTACTAATAGTGAAAATTACCTTTATTAGACAAAAAACTCTCTCAACATCATTCTAGATCCATCTCTTCTCTTACCTGGATCCTTATTCCAATTTTCTCTCCCATTGTTTCTCTAGATTGACCTATGGTTTCACCTTAGGTCCCCATTAACTATATTTTTTTTCTTAAATAACACTTGTTCATTGTGGAAGACCTAGAAAATGGATTTCCATAGCCCAGGAATTATTAGCGATGGGATTTTCTTATGATGTCTAGGATTTTTATTCAAAACGCCTATGGTTTATTTTAACAAATAAATTTTCATGTTTTTATCTCAACTATTTACCATATTTTGAACTATTTTTTTTTTCAAGTTAGTTACATGAGAAAATATGTTAAAACCATATGTCCTAGTTATTTCCTTAGTCTCTCAATGACCTTTTCCATAAGAAAATAATTCAGAAATTATGGTAAAGATAATGAAACTGGGAACTTTATTTTCACTCATCATTTAATTTTCCTTTTCACTCAAACTCACTTTCCCTAAAACTAAGAAGCCTTTATCGCTTTCATATCCTTTTTTAAGATAATATATATAATGGGAGGAATTTGAAGTTTTTATTTTTGTAGGATAACAATGTTTGAATCTAAGAGATAGTTTGTCAAAGCCCCAATGGTTGAATCCTCAGATGATGAATAATATAGCAACTCCTCTAGACGAAATTTTTTGGATACACCCTACTAAATTGAAAAATACATGTCATACATATGGACAGAGGTCTATGAAAAAATTCACATAGATGAAGAACCTATTGATCATCCTGATGTAAAAGTTTACAAGGTAGTGAAAATATCATATTTACCAAATGTGGCAACCCACCCTCTAGCTTTTTTATCTGCAGATGCACTAGAGTGGTTGATACAACATGTAGATTAAAAGGAGGATATTATAAAATATAGAAACAGAAAACCTCTAGCCTCATTCATGGCTTCTAAAAATTTTATGAGTGAGGAGGTTTCCATAGATGAATAATGGCTTATTAACTTCAATTTATTTCCTGAAAAAATCCTCAAGAAATGGTGGAAGATCCAGGGAACATTCACAAATAGAGCCAACAAATAATACCCTATAAACATTCTTAATAATCCATTCCAATTTATGGCTACTTGGTCATGCCAGTTATATACCTATATAAATTATAAAACTTTACTTGAGGCTTGGGTTCCATTGCTGTATGACGTGGTTGTTGAGGGTAGAACCTCTAATTAGGTAGATATATTGGAAAGAAACTTGAGGTATAATCTTGAACATGCACAAATAAAAATTCAGCAATATCATAAACCCTAGATCTACATGGCCTCGTACCTATTTTATGCATTTCACATCAGGATGAAATTCCTATGATGAAATGGAGATGGGCCATTCATGAGGATCTAATGCACATATATTATAGAATTCTTTTGGAATAAAACTATACATAGGTTTACATAGAGATATACCATTACTTCTTAATCCACTTATATGAATCCATGTTTAATGAATATGCTCCCTATATGTTAGAAATGGATAAATAGTTAGTTCCTGTAGCTGGAAATTGGTTTTTTTGAATAAGATGGGAGTTTCATTAAATTGTTTCCAACAAAAAATCCTCCACACCTACTAGTTATATTTTTAATTTATTGTCTGGAATTGCAAGAGATTTTCTATCATGTTTAGACAGTCGTACCAAAAAACATCCTTCCAAACATGGCTTTACACTTGTGAGGCTACCAGTTGAAGGATATCAAAATCCAAAGAAGACTTTAAATTTATGACACTTTTTTATTTTGGGGATCTTAAACTTCATAGATATGAAATCAAATCAATAGTGAAGGAACATTGTAGGTCTTGAAAATTCATATGGAAATAGCAATAAAAAAACTGGGGAAAGGAGGAACAAAAACATAATGCTTTGAATTTTTTAGTAGTTATGTTAAGAATCTATTACACCTATGCCACTAAAAACAAGAAAAGGCTCAACAAAAATTAAATCAAGGGGAAGCAGTCTAGATGTAACAAGAAGAGATTGAAATATGAAGAGGAGGTATCCCATATAACATAGGAGGATACTAACGCAACTAAGAATTTAGGAATCAAAAAGAGAAAAAGGAGCATGAAATGAATACTGAAAGAGAGAGGATAAGAAATATATAATAGATAAATAAGGTTGGGTAAGGAAAGATAAAGGAGGAAGAAGAGGAAGATAATATAAAGTAGGTTGAATAAGATGAGAAGAAACTACATGAAGAATCTAAGGAAATGGAGGAATCTCTCCTATTTCAGCAAGAAAAAATAGAGCCAAAAACTCATTTGAGCTCAACTAAAATGGAGGTTTATGCCAAACCATCAACAATAGTGATAGACAAGAGTATCACACTAGAAAAGAAGAATAAGTTAATCAATATCAACACGTTGTAGTTTGACAACAATATGAATTGACTTACAAAGAACACAAAGAAAATATATGTCACTCTGCACTTGTTGTTGGTACATATCACTATTGAGAGGCATATAATGTATGATACAAGAAAATATTCTATCACCATGGCCTCAACAAGTACAAAATTCTATCAGGCCAGTGAGAGGAATGTGAAATGTCTCCTAGAATAGTTGGAAAGAAAAGATACCCAAATAGTTTAGTTGTAGCAACAAGTTATTTTGTTGAAGGAGGAAACTAGGAAATAGTAGTAGGATAGTATAAAAGTGCAATATCACAAATTATGTACCATATAGGTGCATGAATACTTGTCTTACAAGTATATTATTGTTTACATATTTTAGAAAAGATCTTAACTAAGTTATCACCCTTATGTGGACTCGCTAAGAAGAGAGGCATTGGGTTACAAGGATTATTAAATGATGTCAAAAAATTGGAACAATGGCCAAAAGAATACATTGAGACCCCAACTAAATTTCCTATAGTTGATGCATAATAATTACTTTATGACACTATTGCAATGAACGAAGATATAAAAATTTACGAAAATCTAGAAAATTGTGTATATCAGATGGTGGATTAGTATGAACAACATTACTCCCTGCAAAAATGGATTATCAATATGAAAAAATTACCTTCAATTGGGAATTATCGATAGGTCATAATATATGATTAAGTGAAAAGGAATTATATGAAGTATTGAATTAAAATTAGTTTTCCTTTACTGTATTCATGAACAAAATTAGTAAGGACAATATCATACATCATCTAGTAGATCCCCCCAAGTAGCAAACATTGTTGAATTGATTTATGGTTTAATTGAAGGGGGATGTCCCTCTCATATCCCAAAGAAATAAAAATATCATGCCACCATGGATAATTTGTTGCCTCTTATAATCCTAATGACATCATCCTACTATCAAATTTGAGTAGCATATCTTCAAGAAATCTTAAATATCCCACCTAAGGACCAAATCAGGCTATAACGGTTGTCATCCTCAATGTTGAGGTGTACAAAAGCATGCTATTGAATTTTTGTAATTTTGGAGAATTTGAAGAGTAGTAACTGACATAAAAATAAATTCAACAATCACTAGTGGTAGTTACACATTCAAACTTATAGATATTATAAAACTATTAGTATAAGGGGTTCCCAATCTCTATATTTTAGTTCCATTTTAGGAACCTCCTATCATTAAAATTTTATGTATATATATATATATATATATATATATATATATAGAGAGAGAGAGAGAGAGAGAGATGCCATAGTTAGGAAGATGTACGTTTAGATTCATGATTATTATTAAGAAGCCTTGAAATTATATCGATGAAGTTATATTTTTGTGTGCATCTTGTTCATCTTTCTAACTATTCATAAAAATTTAATGTAAATGTGTGATTTACGAGATGTATAATACTAGAATATGGACTATTACATGAATTAGGTGATTTTTATCACATATTTACTATTTCAGTTTCATTAATTTCACTCATGATCCCTTTTTAGATCCAAATTTTGTTTATTCATTTTTTTAGCAAGCTAAACCCTCGTTGTCATCCTGGATTAAAATGAGTTGTTTTTTGTCTTTTGATGCAATGGTGTACCAAAATCTGATCTATTACAAGGTTTTTTTCCCTACATATATCAAAAATGGAAATAAATAACACGATGAATAGATAAACAAATTTAAAAAAACAACTAAATTTAAACAAGATCACTAGCTACAATGTAATAAAAAAAAAAAACAAAAGAAGATAATAAAATAGGTAGTGTTATGGGAAAATATACCCTAAAGTTTGGGTTGAAATACCTAATGGAGTGGAGGGCATGTAACCACAAGAAGCACTCTAAGTATGAGTTTTATTGCTTGAACTAGAAAAAGGAGGATAGAAAAGCTTACCTGAAGGTCCTTCGTTTGATGTCAATCCCCCATGGTGCAAGCCCTCTACTACTCCTCGTACTCCATAACCTGCAAATCAATCCAAACAGAGCACAAATGATAGTTTCACAACATATATATCCTAGATGTCAACATATTAGCATACATAACCTCATAAAGATTACATTAAATAAACAAGAATATTCAACATGTATATGAGACATATCACACAAAAGACATCAAGAATAGGACGCAACTTCTTGTACTGATAACATGTATAGAAAATAGTGGAGAAATCACCTGAAATCTACCAAGGCTTCTGAGCAAAACCATCCTCTAGATCCGTCCAACCCTAGCCTCACAAAACTCCTTCCATAAATGGTGCACAAAGGATGTCACATAAATGGGAAGTGATCATCACAAGGAAAAAAGGGTTTCTTGGACCTGGGAAGTGGAGGAGGCATAGATAAATATTAGACTTGATCAGGGCTCGAGCAGGCTATAATATCAATAGCATTCTCTCTCTCCTCCCTTAGGCCATTCCCTTGAGGTGTATTTATACATCCTAAAATTAGTTTTTTCAATTGGGGAACAGTTAGGCCACGAGATGGGGTAGTTAAGTTATAGGAAAAACCTTAAACCCCACCTCTTTAATAGGAAAATCATATATTTTTTAATATTTTAAATAGAATATGTGATTCAACTATGGATTGACCCACATCTGCATAGAAAAAAAACTGGGCAGAGTCGTGTACGGATTTTAAATACTATTTTTTAAGAAGTGTGATCAAGTCTAAATGGAAGGGCTACCCAAGGCCATTTTATAATTCATCAAGTACATAGAGGTGATAAATGTTGCTATAACATATTCCCCCTAATATATGAGGTCAAAATGGCTACATGATGGAAGAAATGTACTATGTGCATAAGAAAGAATCTTTTGAGGACTAGAGAGGACTTCACCAGATTTCAGCCTGCCAAAAAACTAGTGATAGAAATCATAAATATAGCTCATGCCTGAGGTGGGAATACCTATTCTTAGTGAAATAAATCATGTCTGCATATTAAGTATAGATCGGATCCAATATGTATACAAGTATAACTGAATTTTAAAGTACATAGTGATGCCCAGAAGTCAAAAATCATGTCCAAGTATCACATATACAAGATTGATTAATGATGCTAAAAATATATTTGATCACTGAAGTCACAACTGAATCTCCAAGTATTGAAACATAAATAGTGGAAAAAAAGGTACAACATGCAACTCGGGTGCCAAAATATAAAAAAAATTTGTGATGAGACTCCAACATATAATGGTGGATGGTTTCACTCACAAAAAACTGAAGGAGCTATCAAAGTGAACCAAAAAATGTTGATGCAAACTTGAGGTCGTCACTGATCACCATGACATGATTCTACACAATGGGAATAAATGAGATGAGTTAGACCATAAGAGAAATCATTTGATTACCGGTCATTGATGTATACCATTAACAAATGCGAGAAAACTCACCGATAACAATAATGAGCGTTAAGGTGCCCTAGTACAATCTAACAAGTCTGAATAAATGAGTTTAAGTCGAACACTTGAGATAATATACCAATCAAGAGACATTGATGTATTCTCACAGTCGATAGAAAAGGATTCTATCACTGATTACTGCAAACCCTAAGGTAATGACAAAGGGACTCTAGACATTATTCCCAGGGAAATGAATCAGAGTCGATGGGAAAATATCTGATGGAAGGAAGGCATTAAGGCATCCCACATCAATCCAGTGTGAATGGAATCCATAGGCCAAGATTTGGAAGGAATTGTACAAAGAAAAGTGAAGTAACGAACTCGAAGTACATTTTCGGCATGCAAAAAATGTAGCTAGCGAACGGCAGGAACCCTTTGAACCAACCAATAATGAAAGATGAAAAAGAGGTGAGATATCCACCGATAGATTCAAATGGAAATTAAGGCACTGCATGAATACCAAGTGTGATAATGTAGGCTGAAGTCAAACACGAGAGAAACCACTCAGTCAAAGACCCATGATGTTCATCAAATGTTGTGCACAAGCTCACATATCAATGATGTAAATAGGGCCAGGGTGCGGCTCTAGGTTTACTTTTAGAGCAATATGTCGAAGTAGATAAGAGACAAAACTCTTGGCAAGAAATCAATGGAGACCTTCTCAAACTAGCACAATCAAAGGACCAAATAAATGATGTGATAGAACAAGATACTGATGAACTAGGTTGGATGACTGAAAAATTAGTCAAGAGACACTGCAGAAAGGCCAACTCAGGTTAGCTTCCCTTTAACAAAAGCATGACTTATTTTGGCTATGGAAGTAGATAATAAATTTGTATAAGGTTTTCATGCAGCAGGCATAAAAAACCCTCCATATGATTGGAAGAGATAACTAACTGAGGGAGTACTGACTCGATAACAAGGTTATCGATTCTCCTAAGTCAAAACTAAAACCATCCCAAATGGATAAAAGACATAGTTGTTTGTGCTTTTTTCAAGGGAGACACAAATGACTCTGTATCTTCCATAAAATATGGAAGTATTGTCCTATTCCCTCTCTTTTTCCAAATATTTAATTTTTTTGTCTTTTTCATATTTCAAAACATGAAAAATAATAAAGCAATTCCTATAATACAATGGATAGAACAAGTTTCGGTAAACATATGCACTAGTTTTTGGGATAGGAAAAATCCTATACTCAATGCAAGGTGGCGAAAACTGGTAAGTGACACTTAGAGGAATGTTCCATCCATGGGTAAAGGTGTCAAGTTGTGAAGGCTAAGTGATTGCATGGTTAAATTTGCAGAAAGACATGGTCAGAATATGGCTGAAACATGAGTCCAAATGAAGTTGGCGAAAGGCCAAGATAAACAAGTGGTCGAGATGCAATGCAACGATACAACTCGACAAAAAAATGGGAGCCTCTAAGGTATATGGCTAGAATAAAGATAGTGAAGAAGAAGAATGAAACTTCAACACATAAGTCATGATAGGACTAAAGAGGACTCCCAAGCCTACACAGATTGCAGCATGGGAAACAAATGCTAGCAAGGAACTAAATAGGAAGACCATGTAAAGGATGGCTCTACCATCATATCATGATTTAAAAGTTAGAGAGTTAAATTGGTTAAGTATTCATAGTATGATGGGGTCAAACCTATGGCAAGATTTTAGAACGAAGGCTAGTATGCATAAGTGCAATGAAAAGTGAATTCCCAAACCTATATGCCAGTTTAGAATAAAATACCTACCATGACAGGTCAATGGTCATGGACCTGAAGAAAAAGTTGGAAATATCTCAAAATCACCAGAATGGACTTGAAAATAACTTTTCCCAACACTTACAAGCCAAAAGGTTAAACAGTCATGAACACATTCAAAAAATAAACACAAACGAAATTTGCAAAAAAAATTGAATTTTGGACATAAATAGGCCTTTTAGACTCACATCTGGTCATTTTTGCTGTGAAGAAGTTGAGAAAGTGCTCTAGAGAAAAAAATCACCTTCTTATAAATGGAGCAACCATCCACTAATACAATCCAAATCAGTCAAGTAAGCATCATACTCAGCTTATTTATCAATTTTTTTTTATCATTTCAAGAAATTTTTTGTATTTTTCATCGTAGAAATATATGTTTTTTTTCTGAAACCCTCTGTGTATACACGGTTCATCATGAGGAATTCATGTATACACGGGACTGTGTCTGAATGAAGTCGCGTATGTGCAGAGTGGAATTTTAAAATTGATTTCTAATTGGTTAATGGATGAAATGATGCAGGATGACAATCACCTGGAGGGAAAGAGAACATAGTGCCATTGCCAATGAGGTTATGCAGGATCAAATATCATTGGATATCCTTCGTGGATGCAGATTATTAAAAAATTTCAAAATGTCGAGTATGAAAACTAACACACGATTGCTCGATATGTTAGTGAATTACTAGGATCTTATGAATATTGCCTCATGATATACTAGATGCCACTAAGAATTGAAGTGGAAGACATATATTTAATAATTGGACTATCTAGGAGAGGAGAACTAGTTAATTTACAGGGTAAGCCCACTGGAGGGTTTAATGTTGATGAATATTTTCAGGTTTACTATGTTGAGGGTGGTAAGAAGGTGGGGACACAGATCCAAATCAAATATTTACGAGACTTGTACATGAAAATCCTCCTTTTCACCATTGCTAGAGTAGTAGGATCAACATCCCTACACTAGGCCTCATGAAGCAACATGAGTCTAGAAGTTGAATGTTTGACCACACTATATGATTGGTGCATAGCCTTACTAGAAAATCTGAAGAAACAATTGACTTCTATCTGGCAGAGTAAAACAAAGAATTTTTGTTATGTTACCATTCGTTGTACATTCTTCTTTGAGATAGTTCTAGGGCTTTGTCCCAAAGTCATCTCAACTATCATTAGCCCCCGTGATCCACAGATAGCCATGTGGGTAGACCTGATGAAGATACTGGGGGGAAGTGAGGTTCCCCAAACTACATGGGATGACGAGTTTTTCCTTTGGTGGGGAGAAAAAGTCATCTTAGTAGAGGACTATCCCTATGCTAGGATGGATCATAGAGAAGATTCAAATTTGGTTCTTCCACCCATTGCAACATGGGGTGAAATTGGTAAGACTGCACAATGATTTTTGATTATATGATTTTTATGATTTTTCAAATTATATTAAAATGAAAAATGTTTTTTCTAGGACAATATGACCTACAAAATTTTACGATCATGATGCAGACATAGGATGGGTTAGACATGAGGTCTTCCCAAGGCATAGGCACCATAGAAGATAGTCCAGAGATGCTGATGAAGACCCAGGGAGAACCCTCCATGTGATACAGAGGAACTTGGAGTGTCTGACTCACCAAGTCCCTATGGTGGCCATAGAGGATCTTCTAGAGGCTATGCAAAGACGTGTGATTGGAGTTCCATGTGACTGGGTTTGGCTATTTCACTGTGTAGTGACCACTATAGTGACCTTCTGAATTACCAACCCCAAGCAGGGCCCACAATGATATACTTTTATTGATTAGATGACTGTAATATTTTTTTATGATAAACATGACTAGGCATAAGCCCTAATTTTGTATGACATTGTGTATGTGTGTTTGCCACACAAATGTACCAAATCACACCTACTTAATAGGAGTACTATTTTCCTCTTAAGTTCTTGGTCACAGGCCGAAAATAAAGGGATTCAAGAAATTTAGTGAACATGTTGAGAAATAAACATACTAAATAGTGAAATATCATGCATATTCAAAAATAAAAACTAAACTAAAACACATAATACAAAATCTCTAAATAGATTCAAAAAATTCAATAATCCAAACGGTGGTGCTTACATGCCCTCTTATTCGGTGCTAGTAGAAATAAAGGATGAAACGTTTACCCACTTGCCAAGGGGCCCTTAGAACTAGGGATTTCTAAGACTCAATGTAAGGATGTCTTTATTTCCGAGCTACCTTGGTGCAAATTCCCTCTCTCTACTCTGAATGACTGGAGTTGTTGGATGACCAACAACTGAGTCCCCTCTATCTGTGCTCTGAATCACACACTGTTGTATTTCTTGGGGAAATTATGGCCATCATAACAATGTGTTATCATATTTTTCATCTCTTGGTGGCCTTTTATAGGAGAATTCAAACTCTCATTCCCTCTCTTGGTACATTGATGGATGGTGACCCAAGAGAGGAGGGTGATTCCATTGTATGCCACATTATTCCATTGTGTGTTCCCTTGAGGTCCTAATGATGCTTGGGTGGTTTTCCTTAGGTGGCCTCAAGTGTGGGATCAATGTCCTGGAGTATGCCTTGTGGTCCTAGAAAGTGACTTTTGCCACTCTCAAGTTCGCGCGGCTTTTTTAGGAAAAGCTGCACAAATGCGTGCTTATAGAAGAAAAGTGCATGCAAAGGTGAATTTTGCTGGTTCCTTCAGTGCACAATTTTATTTTCATTCTAGACCTTAGATATTTCTAATAATTTATATTCTCTAATGTGCCTCAGTCTTTTAAATCCTTCTACCTGACATTTAATAATGTCATCTTTGCTTGTCTGATTTTCCAGTGAAAACAAACATGATGGTCCAATTTTTGTATATTTTGAACACGCTCTAATATATATATATATATAGATATAGATATAGATATAGATATAGATATAGATATAGATATATACATACACACATATATCAATTTTATATGATGTGATTTGTCCCAAATGTACAATAATGAATGATGCTTTTGATATTTTTAAAGTATTGAATTATTAATGTTCAAATCAAGTGCTTGACTGGATAATGAGTCTACTAACCAATTATTTGATCAAGGAATGTGAATGAACGTAATAAATTGAGATGAATGTTATAACAAATGAACTCTAAAAAATAATCAATGTAAAAATGGGTCTCTGACATGATAGGTGTTGTTTAATTTCGAAACCACCAGTTGTGAATCCAAGTAAACTACTAACGAATAAACACCAAGAGATATTTCCTCCGAGAGTAGGTTTACCACTATAGTGTATTATTCCACATTGTTCAAAGTAGGGCCAATGCATAAACCCCTTGAGATTAAAAACTGACTGGATGGATAGTGAATTACCCAAGGTGCAAAAGCAATATTCTGGATATGTCTACTAGCACCATCAGCAAAGCCAAAATGACTCATCTCATCCAAAAATACCTGCCAAAGTAGATAAAAAATAATCAAATTCACATTGAAAATTGATGAACAAACACGTACCAAAATACAATATATACAACAAAGAAAATTCTAGCCCAAATCCTCGGCATAAGAATTCTTCAGATAGAGCCCATTTCTGGGTTTTCCCAGCTCATTTCCATCGAAGTCAGCCAAGGCATAAGCTCCCTTTTTCAGGAAATTTTTAAAAATAAACGAGCTATAGTACATGGATTTGAAATTTCATGCCCCCAAGGCATCCTTTTCTTGGGCATAAACCAAAACAAGGTGACCTTTAGTGAAAACCCTAGGTTTGATCGCCTTATTGTACTGAAACTTCACTCATTTCTTATGAGCCTCATTCATTGTAGTTTCATCTCAACGCTTCTCATCGAGATGTTCTATATGGATAAGGAATTATTCAATACTATAAGTGTTAGGAAGAAGCTCAACTGGTAGGTTAAGGGAAGGAATTTCACATTCAACAGGAAATATACATTCTAGCCCATAAACTAGTTGGAACAAAGTGAAACCGGTCGCAGTATTTACATACATCGGGTATGCCCAAAGTGCATGATACAACATGATGTGCCAATTGGATCTAGCTTTATCAATCTTCCATTGAGGGATAGTCTTCAAGGACTTATTTATGGCTTCAACCTACCCATTGGCTCGAAGATAATACAGAGATGAATGCTCCTGCCAAAAAACCAATTTGAGAGCCAATTCATCCATCATATTGTTCTGAAAATGATTACCATGGTGAGTGATAATATCTTTGGGGATACCAAAGAGAGAAATGACTTGGTTGAATAGAAATATGGCTTCTATCTCAATATCTTTCACAAAAGTAGGCATAGCCTTATCCCACTTCGTAAAGTAGTCTACTACCCCAATAATGTACTTATGACCCTTTGCGAAGGAGGGTTACAAGTCATACAATCAATACCCCACTTTGTAAACGAACTGACAATGACAACACGAAAGATCAGAGTGGGATGATCATGCATCTTCTGAGTATATGCCTAACAAGGGTGACATTTTTTGACTGCCTCAACATGATCTTTGAAAATCGAGGGCCAAAAATATCATGCACACAATATATTTTTGGTTGTAGTAAGTCCAGATAAATTACCACCACAAGCTCCACTGTGGAAATCATTCAGCACAACCTTAGCTTCTTCGAGAGTCAAGAAATGTCTAAGGATCGAATCAACCCTGTGATGATATAGATTTTCATTGATAATTAAATAATTTTTAGCTAAGTGACGCAAATTTCGATGGTTGTCTTTCAAAAAACCTAAGGGAAACTTTGAAGCCTAGAGATAAATAATGAGATCTCCATACCAAGGATCCCATGAAGAAATGGGAAAACTATGTTCATCAAGGAACATCTCATCATAAAAAATCTCTTCTGCATAGGATAAATCAAAGATCAACTCCACTAATGCCAAGTATTTCTTGGATTTGGCAGACAAAAATTCGAGATCAAACTCTTGCAAAATGAAAATTCGTCGATTGTATTTTCCCTGAATCACTCACCTACTGAGAAAAAATTGAAATGTGTTAAATATTTCCAAAACATAAGGTTTTCAAAGAAGGATATAATGCCCGAGCCACTGGATAGCGTGGACAGCTGCCAAAGCTAATTTCTTGATGGGATAATACTGAAGTTTAGGACCCAGTAAGCCTTGACTTAGGTAGTAGAAAAAATTCTCGCAAAGAGCATCATCTTCCTGAACCAAAACCATAGCAACAGTAGATTCTGCTGTAGCGAGATACAAAAAGAAGTATCTTCTATAATCAGGTGGACTCAGTAATGGAGCAAAGGTCAATTCTTTTTTCAAGGCATCGAACGAGCATTGAACAAAGTGATCCCAGAAGAATGGAACTCCTTTCTTTAACAACCTCATAAATCCCTTCATCACCTCAGCATAATTCACGATAAATCTCTGTAAGAAATTAACATTACCTTGTAGACTTTGAATCTTACACATTAAAGGCGAGGGAGGTAGCTGAATTATTTCCTCAAGCTTCAAGGGATCTACCTGAATTCCTTCATAGACATGATGAATCCCAACAATTGACCAGATGTGACAACGAAAACACACATATTAGGGTTCAACCAAATTTTATAATAATGACACCGTTCAAAAACTTGACGAATGTGTGGAGGATGAGTAGTTCTCTTTCGAGAACGAGCAGCTAAATCATCCAAATATGCTTCTATAATATGCTTGATTTCATGGAAGGCATAGGAAATATCCCGTTGAAAAGTAGTTCCAGGACTTCTAAGGTCGAAAGGCATATTTTTGTAATAAAATGTACCCTAGGGGAAAATAAAATCATTTTTATGCTGATCTTTAGGACAGATAGTGATTTGATTGTATCCCTAGAAATCGTCCATGAAGGAGAAAATCTCATTCCCCACACACTCATTAATAATACGATCTATAAATGGTGTGGGTTAATTTTCCTTAGGACATGATTTATTCAAATCCATGAAATCAATGAAAACATGGATCGTTCGTTGATTCTTGTCCACAAGATCTGGATTTGAAACCCACTCTGTTAATGGAATGGGGTATATGAAACCCGCCTTAAGCAGATTATCAACCTTTGGCTTGATAGCTACAAACTTCCTAGGGTTGACTGGATGAAGCTTATGTCGTATAGGCTTTTGTAAGTATTGATCTCATGCTAGAAAGTAGATGGATATATACTAGGAATTTCCTCATAATACCAAGCAAACACATCCTAAAATTCTTGAAAGAGATCGATGTAAGTGTCAAACCAGGAGGTAACTCCTCAAAATCAGAATGTGTATTAGCTGAAGAATGTACATGCTTTTATAGATGGGAGGTGAGGCTATTGGGATTCATCTCCCAATGACTCTTGGCCTTCCTTATTTCCTAATATTAAATAATATACAAAAATACAAATGCACACCCATCCATAGGATTAGGTGTCAACATTCCCCCCTTTAATCCGAAGGGATGTTGGTGAGTCCAAGCATCGATTTGAACTTTTCAAACTTTTCTCTTCCAAGTGCTTTGGTGAAGATGTCAGCAGTTTGCTCATTTGTGGAACAATGATGTAGATGGATGGTTTTGGCTTGAACATGATGTCGAATGAGATGGTACTTTGTATTGATGTGCTTTGTTCGATCATGGAACTTTGGGTTCTTGGCCAACTTTATTGCAGAAGTGTTGTCGATCATGAGTGGAGTGGAATACATCTGTTTCATCTGCAAATCTTCCAGGATTTTCCGGAGCCACACAATTTCCTTTGTTGCTTTAGCTGCTGCCACATATTCTGCCTCGGTCGTGGAATCTGCTGGAACTGACTGTTTGCGTGATCTCCATGAGACAGCTCCTGATCCAAGACTCATGGTGTAACCTGTAGTATACACCCATGTTTCTTTGTTGCCATCAAAGTCTGAATCAGAGTATCCGATCAAGTTGAAGTCGCCTACCTGTGTATATTTGAGTCCAAAGTATTGAGTCCCCTTCAAGTACTTTAGCACTCTTTTTGCAGTAGACCAATGTCCTTCACAACGTTTTTGCATGAACCTTGAGAGGATTCCAACAGCAAATGAAATGTCAGGTCTGGTGGTGGTTAGATAGATAAGACTTCCTACAAGCTGTCTATACTTAGTTGCATCCTCAAATTCCTTCCCTTCAATAGATGTGAGCTTCAAGTTTTGTTCCATTGGAGTGCTTAAGGGTTTACATTCATCCATGCCAAATTTGTTCAAGAGATCTCCAATGTACTTCTTTTGAGAAAGAAATATGAATTTAGGATGTTGAATTACTTCAATACCCAAATAGTAATGAACATGACCCAAATCGGTCATTTCAAAACCTTTCTTCAACTCTTTCTTCATGGATGCAATATAGCTCTCATTGTTTCCTGTTATCAAAAGATCATCTACATATACCACAAGATATACAACTTTTTTTCCAACTTTCTTAACAAACAAAGTTGCATCATCAAGATCAAAGTGTTTGAAATCAAGTTTCAGAAGATGCTCGGTCAATTTCTCATACCAGGCTCGTGGTGCTTGCTTGAGGCCATACAAGGATTTTACAAGTTTGGAAACTTTGTGTTCTTGACCCTTTATCACAAATCCTTCTGGCTGGGACATATAAACTTTCTCCTTTAGATCTCCATTCAAGAAGGTTGTTTTTACATCCATATGATGGACTTTCCATCCATTCTGAGCTGCTAAGGCAAAGAGAGTCCGGATGGTGGTCCATTTTGCTGTGGGAGCAAAAGTTTCTTCATAATCGACTCCTTCTTTTTGTGTGAATCCTTTTGCCACAAGCCTGGCCTTGTGCTTGTCAAGTGAGCCGTCTGCTTTGTACTTGTTCTTGTAGACCCACTTACAGCCAATTGGTTTCGTTCCCAAAGGCGGATCAACCGGCTTCCAAGTGCCATTCTTTATCAAGGCATCATACTCCTTCTGCATCGCTTCTTTCCATTCATCATGAGAAGCGGCTTCTTTGAAGGAAGTTGGTTCATGATCTGTAGACAAACTCAATTCACAGTTATAAGAAATATCCATATCAACAGGGGAATCAGAATTATCTACATCACCTTCAATTTCTTGAGTGGAACTTCTTGTTCCTGTTTTTCCAACCTCATCAGGATGAACATCCTCCAGTGTCTTTGTCAGCCATTTGGGAGGACCTTTCTGAGATGGCCCCGGTTGGTCACTTGACTGAGTTGGGATTGATTCAAGATTCAATCTCCCAATTCTGTCAATCACATCATGCAATGTGTCATCCGTGGTTTTTTCTTCATGTGGGGGAGAGAGTGCTTCAGGATATGATTCCACAGTTTGATTCAATATCGGAATCCCCCCTTCAAGGTGTGGAATCACATTATCAAATTCTTGGAAAGACTTTGCATGTGTGAATCTATCCAGGTGATCAAGTTGCCACTCAACAACCTTGTCACTCTTGGACGATTCAAGAAATATGACATCTCTTGCTATCACAAACTTCTTATTTGCTTCATCATAGAGACGATATCCTTTGGAGGTATTGGAGTACCCCGAGAAGATACATTTTCTGCTTCTAGCACCAAGTTTGTTCCTTTGACCCTTGGGTATCAAGGCATAACAGGTGGACCCAAAGACCCTGAAATGCTTTACCGAAGGCATGTGGCCATGCCACATTTCAAAAGGAGTTTTGTTTCTAATTGAACTTGAAGGACACATATTCTTTATGTAAACAGCACATAGAACTGCATCAGCCCAAAACATCAATTTTACATTCTTGAAAAATAACATGGAGCGGACCATATTTAAAATGGTTCTGTTCATTCTTTCAGCTACACCGTTCTGTTGTGGATTATATGGCACGGTTGTTTGATGTTTGATTCCATGTTGACAAAGATAATTTTCAAATTCATTTGAGGTGTATTCTTTTCCATTATCAGTACGTAGAGAGCCAATATGTGTTTGTGCATCATTTTCAATCCATGCATGAAAATTCTTGAAAGTTTGAAAAGCATCGGACTTATTCTTCAGTAAGTAAATCCAACACATTCTGGTGTAGTCATCAATAAATGTCATCATGTATTTGTTTCCATTTGCAGAAGCAATAGGCATAGGGCCACATAAATCTGAATGAACAAGTTCAAGTTTTCTATGTGCTCTGGAGTGTGAATCATGAAATGGTTGTTTTCTATGCTTTCCTAGAATACAAGCATCACATTCCTTAGGTTTTCTAGGAATTGTAGGCAGTCCATCAACACCATTTTTCTTCAATAAACGAAGGCTTTCATAGTTTAAGTGTCCAAATCTAGCATGCCATAAAAGACTTGATGGGAATGTACCTTCATCATGATGTGAACTGAATGCAAAGTTTTGAGCATGAGCAGATGAACCTTTCGGCTTCAAGAGTCTCCCTTCTTCTATTCCCTCCATGACAAGTGAGTGATCTGATGCTTTTCTGACCTCTGCCTTGCCATCAAACAAGTGAATTGAGTGTCCTTGCTGCCGGATTTCGACCAGGGACAGCAAGTTTCTCTTCAACTCGGGGAGGTATAGAACCTCATGTAGGATATGATCAGGAAGACCAGGCAGTTTAAGCCTGACTGTGCCAAGCCCTGATGGCTTGAGTTTGGATTTATCTGCGAAATATACTGCTCCATCAACTTTGTCGGTGAATTCTTCAAAAAAATATTTTCTAAATGTCATGTGACATGTTGCTCCTGAATCTAGCAACCAATCATCTCTCCATGAAGTAAATGAAACATCAAATAGGTTTTCAGTTACTCCATTGTTACAATGTGCTAGAACAGAATGAGCTGATTCAGTTGGTTTACCTTTGTCTTTGTCATCAGTTTTACCTCTGTCTTGATTTGTTTGCTGTTGAGCTTTAGATTGTCTGCCCCCCTTTTCTCTGAAGTTTCTTCTTCGTCTTCTGCCTTCTCTTCCTTTGGATGGACCTGAAGCATGTCTCTTTTCTCTCTGTGCCAAGTAGGCAGCCTCTTTAGAAGATGAAGGGACTGACATCTTCTTTTGAAGGAGGAGAGAAAAAAACTTTGCTGGAAAATTTCTCTTGAAGGAGAGAAAACAAAAAAAAATCTTTGCTGGAAAATGTACTCAGTTTAAAAGGACAGAAACTCTTTTTTCTAAAATACTGAATTTAAATGGACAAGAAATTCTTTGCTAGGAGACTGAATTCTGCATAAAAAAAAATATATGTATATTTTTTTTTTTTTTTTGGGAAAAAGATTTATGAAATGATAGAGTGATATGGAATAGCGGTATTTGTATGAAAAGAGCGGTATCGAATGTATGGTGGGATGGTATATAAATGTAATGAGGGGCGGTGTTTAGAAGGGCGTAATACAATATGAGGGGCGGTATATATGGGAGGCAAGGTTGTATAAAATATGGAATAGCGTTGAAATAGTGGTATTGAAATGAATGAAGGGTGGTATAGGATATGGGAGAAGGTGTTAATAATGGGAGAAGGCAGTAATGTGTATATGAACGTATAACATATATGAGTGGTAATGTGTATTGACAGCGCACACAGTGTATTATAATGGGAGGCGGTAATGCAAGTAGTGGGGTCGTATGTTGGTGAGACAGATAGTGAATGGTGTGGGGCGGTGTTATCATATGCAGGCGGGTGGCAGTAGACAGCGTTGGATATAGTATATGTGGACAGCATTATAACTTATGCAGCGTTGAAATATATGACAGGCAGCGCTGGTGGAGGGCCGACAGGCCACGTATATGACAGCGTTTATATAACAGTGGAAAGGCCGAACGTATATAACAACGTTTATATGGAAGCGTTGGTGCAGAGAGGTGAAGTGTAACGTGGGCAGCATGGAGATGTATTGTAAAGATGGCAGAGGGAGTTATGATTTGCACAACGAATAGTGGACAGAGGGCGGTAACTGTAATGGAGTTTAAAACAATGTGTTACAGTTGAACCGTGGGGGAACTATATATATATATACTGTGCAGACTGTATTGAATATGCAGTGGAATTATATGACAGCGATATATACAAAGGAGGGGCGCTGTTCATATTATGAGGGGAGTAAATGGAGATACCGTGTAGTGGAATGTGATATCTCATAGGTATATAAACTTTGACAGCAGAGGGCGAGGCAAGGAGAGTGGGGGAGGGTGTGCGTTGAAATGAAGGGAGAGGATAAGTCGATAGGGAAATGCAAAGCGCTGTATGGAGAATGTAGCAGTGAGGGCGGAGTGTGGAGAGGCGTTGGGTAGGTAAGGCGTTGGGAGAGTGGAGGAGGCCCAAAGGGCCGTTACAAAATTTTTTTTGAAATGGAATCTTGCAGAATGACAGAGCCTGCAATTTGCAGATTGACAAAGGAGCCTGCAGTCTTCAGGAGCTGCAGGAGCTGGAGCTGCAAATGTCAAGGATATTAGAGAAAAAAAATGCAGAATAACAGTCTAGCAATTAATGAGCAGCAAAAACTATTAATAAAATTGACTGAGCAAAGGAAAGGGAGTTACACCACAGGCAGAAATGCCAATAGTGGAGCTGGCTCTGATACCATGTCAAACCAGGAGGTAACTCCTCAAAATCAGAATGTGTATTAGCTGAAGAATGTACATGCTTTTATAGATGGGAGGTGAGGCTATTGGGATTCATCTCCCAATGACTCTTGCCCTTCCTTATTTCCTAATATTAAATAATATACAAAAATACATATGCACACCCATCCATAGGATTAGGTGTCAACAGTAAGTATGAATTTATTCACGGGAGAATTCAGCACCAATGAAATATTCTCAATAATGTTAGGATATCTAGATATGTTCACCGAGGTAGTCTCAGAAACGACAACCATGTTCCCTTCAACAAAAACCTGTGTTACAACTAAGGGGTTCAAAACTAGGTTAATAAGACCAGAAGACTGAGGGCTACACAATTTTTTTTAAACTTCTCCCAAGTCGGTATAAAATAGGACCGATGATGCAAATCATCCCATGGTATTTTTGTACCAGTCATGGCTTCAAGGATAGCCTATTCAGATGGAAGAGTGGTATCAAGGAAGTCCTAAGTAGAAGATGAAATAAGAGTCCCAGCCAAAGCCACATCTCCATATAGTTCTTCCAGTGAAAGAGAGATTGGAATAGAGTCTACAGAGTCAACAATAGATTGATAGGAAATATCAATTGCATACATAGGAAAATCCATTCCACCCACTTTAACTTCATCTAATGTGGAGGTATGATAAGGCAAGATCCAAGGGTACGAAAAATAATGAGTTCGAAAGAACTCTCTTTGAGTAGGAACCCTGGAGGATGATATAGCAAGAATATGAACAAAAGCAGGCAGAAGATCAAAATTACCCATAAACTATGTCTACATTCCAAGCCCTAAATTCTCAACAGGTTTCTTGGAATCATTCACCAAGGGTATATTTGAGTTATTAGATGCATTCAGATCTAGAGGAGAACAATCCATTTGGTCAATAGTGAAAATCCTCCCTTCGTGGGGAAAACAGAAGATGCGAAATAATGAGGAAGCAATAGCATCCATATCATAAATCCAATTATGCTCCAATAGAAGGTTGTAGTATAAATTTTCATCAACTATTTCGACCTAAATATTGACATTTTTACCCCCAACACAGATGGGTAAAGCTATAACAATGCCATGTGGCCTATGAGAATGACCATCAAAAGCAGTCAAAAGAGTAGGTGAAGGAACAGTTGAAGGAGATCCAATAGCCTTCCAATATGAGATAGACATCACACACATGGAAGCACCCTAATCGACTACTATTCGAAATATATTGATCTTCCGATATATAGAATTAATCTGAAAATCCATATGATGAGGAAGTCTCTTTTTAAAAGTTGACATGTCAAATGTGATCATAAGTTAATTTTTTGGATCAACAACCCAAATGGAAATGAGAAACACACTCCTTTTTGCATGGCACGATTGGAGTACCTCTAACACAGAAATGGCACAACGACTTTGAGCCATATCTTCTACAATTGAGTAGTTCTGGGTAGCCTTGGCTTCAGGATTAATCATCGTACACTTTGTAGACTGTTTCGGCATCCGAGGTATAGGCCCAACTGTGGGCCTCTCGATATGGAGTGGTTCAGAATTACGAGGAACACCTTTAGCTTTCAAAGACTCAGCTTCATGATAGTCACAAGATCTCATAGAGATATCACCGTGAGCACTAATCATATATATATTTCATGAATTTTCCCTTTCTTGGTTGCCTCTCCAGGAGCTCCAGTATTTTCATTCGTGCTAGCAAGTAGCTACTACCCTTGTGGAAAAGGGTTTGTTAGCACAACCTAAGAACTAGAAGGACCCTGTTGAGCTAACAAGTGCTAAGAATCTTGAATTTTTGGGCAGAGGTGAGTAAGATGGTATCTGGTTCATAACTTGCATGGAAGCTAAACCTTCTTCTTATTTTTCCTCCTGCCCTCTCTAACATGACCTTTGGATCTCTTCCCATTTACCTTCCCATCCTTTTCTTTCATCTTATTATTATGTCCCTTCTTCTTCCCATCAGGTTGTTGATTTCCTTTAGGGTTGGAAGCCTGAACATAATTAATAGTCAAGGGCTTAGAATGAGTTGAAACTGACAAGGTAGCCTGTATAGATGGAGCAGATTGTATATACAACTGCTACAATTGATTAAGGAGGCTATTCATACCACTATCAATCATACTGATAATTTTGTGAACATGAGGACCTGGCTTCGTTTTCACTAAATATAGCTTGGAATGAGGAGCATAAAACAAAATCTTATTAAGGACCCCAGACTGATAATATACCAGTTCTAACTGTTGAGCTCTACAGATAGCCTATTCCTCAGAAAATACCCCTGAAAGGGATACATCCTTTAATATTTCTAGCTACAATGACTTAATAAACCATTCGAAAAGGAACTAATTTAGAATTTTGGATTTTATGAGCCTCTTCCTTATCCTCTATTCCTGAATATGATAAAAAATGTGAGTTTCCTTGTCCTGTTGGAAATTGGCTAAGAGATTAGTCTTGACATCATAACAGATAGGTAACTGGAAATAGTTCAAGAACATAGTAGCCAACTCACCAAAAGTAACAAAATTTCCCCTTTCAGCTCAATGTGCCAGTTCGCAACATTCCTAGTTAGGGTTCGTTAAAACAACCTCAACCTAACTGAATTGTCGATAAGGGAATTAGATGAACAACATACGTGGAAGGTGGTGACATGGTGAAATGGATCCTCACTAGTCTCCCTTCAAAATTTGGAATGTCTACGGTAATTTTAGTAGGGATAGGAGGCCAACCTGAACTATACCGAATAAGATAATTCGTCAATTTCGATAGATCTGGCAAGCTAAAAGTTTCCAGGAAAGGTAAGCATGGAGGAGCTTGAGAATTTCATCCCCCATGGGAAGGATTCCCAAAATTTTGAAAAGAATATACTGGATTTATTGAGGTACCATGTTGCCAAAGATTGGTTATAGATAATTTTGAGCCATAAGTGAAACCTTGTGACCCAGTAATTGGAGAAGGACTCCCTCCCATTGTAGGGTTACTATATACAGGGATGTTCCCTCCAATTGACGTATTAAATGAAGAAGAAACCCCTTGGTAAGGGTTCCAAACATTGGCGAATAGGAAAAACCCCTAAGAAGCACCTACAGAAGAGAAAGAAGCATTCCCTTGCTGACCAGAGAAAAAATTACTCCCAACTCCTAGCCCTATAAAAGCAAGGTTCTAGCTTGAAAAAAAATTAGAGCTTTGACCTCCAATGAAAGGATTGAATCCTTTATTTTGAGAGGTGAACGAAAAATATCCTATGGAAGGGTTTTAATGAGGAATATGCCCACTTCTGAAGGGGAAACCCTGAAATGATGTTGATGCACTAGCCATTGAAGGCATATGCGCAGAGACAATTGAAGCAGTAGTGAAGGAGAGAGAAGGAATCACACTAGATAGCATTCCAAAAGAAAAGGGGCCAGAATGAGAAGCAAATTCTTGGGTGCACCCACTCGTAGAGGGAATAGAGGTAGAGGCAAACATAAAAACACTAGAAGTGATTGTCAAAATAGAAATATTAACTCATCTTTAAACTAAAAGAGTATGCATGCTTGCAGTGCTCATATTCAAAGCTGTGTTCCCAGTTGTGGACATCAAAAGAAAGGTATGAGGATAGCGACTAGCTGGTCTCTTAGACACAAGCCCTATGTATAAAATAACATCTGGAAAGATGGAAAGAAAAGGAGATGGAGTGCTAGGAGGTTGAGGAACCTCTTTGAATTCAACTTCGTCTACCAGAAACAAGACTCTAGAGATGAGTGGAGTACTCCTCTCTATAATACCACTAGTAAGATGACCACTCGCAGAAATAAAAACCCTAGATAGAGGATCATTCTCTGTTGTGTTCGAGACTATTGGATGAAAACCAACCACTGAATTTTTCCTACACCTTCCTGGAGAAGGCTCAGCACTCACAGGATAAATCCCACAAAGCCTCTTCAATCGACGAGGCTATCGTTCATCCAATTTTAATAATTATTAGATTAATTAGACTCAAAAAATTAAGATATGGCTATCTAGGAGGAAAGAGCACACTCTATCAAAAGTTCCTAAGATGCAGCAATCAAGCGACCTTAAGTTATTTTTTCTCTAGGTGATTAGGAACGAACACCAAAATACAAGAAAGTGGGTAAGAGGACCTTCCAAAAATAGTCTGGGGTAATTACACCCCAGGCCTACTAGCAAAGGTAACAGAAATAGTTACATTGACCTCCTGACAAAATCCTTTTCCGGTGCAAGTACCTGATCTTCCCAAGGGCACCCTCCAGAAGGACTAATGAAAGTGATACAACGTATTTCTCAGTTACCATAGTCATTCCGTTCCATAGTCACCTGTGTGGCCCCTTGAATGGAAAATTATTCAAAAATCTATTTCAGTAGCCGAGCAGAACGGTCTTAGGTCAAGATTCAGCAGAACTATCCCTCACACTTGACTCTCTAGAGGAGAGCTTTCCCAGTCCACTTAATGGAACTAGATTTCACTCATTTAATCAACTTTTTACATTTTGATAGTTTTGAGTGGCCGTGGAGAGTTAACTCTCCAATTGCCTAATCCAAGGCCCTAAAACCTAGACTAGTTGGTCATAGGTAGATGGAGATGAAACTGATGATGTTTTTTTGATGCAAAAGAAATCAATGAAAACCTTCTACATGAAGATGCAATATTTCTCTTTCAATGAAAAGAGATTTATAAATGGGTTGTACAAACTTATTACTATTAAAAAAAAAATTGTCTTTTCCTTTCAATTATAACCCTTCATGCACTTGAGAAAACTTATCAAAAAAGACTAAAATGCTTCAGTGCAACTAATGCAAAAACTACCAATAATATGCAAATCCTAGGACTACTCACTAAGGAAGCAAAAAAAACTTCTAAAAAAGATGATTCAATCACTTTGATAGAAAAGCAAGGAAAGTACCAACAAGAACTTCTTTGAATATAATGATGCAAAAACAAACTTGATACAAAACAGATACAAATCCAAACAAAGACTTCTTTCGAAACCAAGCAAAATGAACCAAAAACAAGAAACTAGCAAATTTCCCGAAAATGGATAAAAACCATGAAAATAAAACCAAAGCAAAAGCAACAGAAAACAAAGATGTTTTTTGGCTTTTCACTTTTAAGGAAACAAGAAAAATTCCAATGAGACAAGCACAAAATTGCCAAAGTTCCAAAATCATGAAAATGAGCCAATAAGGAGACTTCTAAATGCACAAGCCAACTATGCCACTTTCGTAGCGGGAATTAAATGAATAGGAAGAAGTAACCAACTCAAGAAAGTGATTCAAAATAGTAGAAAAAACTCCCAGAAAATAAAAACTTCAAGAAACTAAAGAAAGGAAACTTCAAGATTTGCTAGAAAGCTAATCCCAAGAAACAAGAAAACAAAGCAAGTCCAGAGGGGAAAAACCAAAAAATTAAGTAGTGCATAGGGAAAACATGAGAAAATAATCAAAATATCATTGTTCTGAAAGATTAGAACAACCAAAAAATTCAACAAGATGTCCTGGTGCTACAATTGTAACTGAGACTTCACCAAACAGGAAAAACCCTACAATGGCTAGGTTTTCACAAGAAAAAGAGAGGAACTGACATAAAACCACAAGAATCACAATCCAAATACCTATAGGTTACACAAGGATGACCAACCATAGACAAGAAAGACTTATAAGGCCTCAAAATTCAAAATTTCAAAATTTACTTGGCATATGTGGGTTCGCTGTGTTCAACACATGTGTTTATGCGACTGTATCCAAAGAAACACATGTATATGGAGTTTTTTTTGGAGAAATAAGTACGCATACACAATTATGTACAAATTAATTAGTGTATAGAAAATGAAATAAGAAAAAAGAAAAACCCAGGCCTGATCTAGAAGATCAAGACCTCTGGCTGGTTTGGAAATGAACCTACTAGACTAAAAAAGTGACCAAACTGCTAGGAAACCCAAAAAAAGAGAAAAAAAAAACCCAAAATAGGAATTACATAGATGTAATCCCAAGTGGAGTCATAACTTCTATTATAGGAAAAGCTACCGTAAGGCCTAGGCTGAAAGACCTAAAATATCGGAGGGCATGTAACCATAAGAAGCACTTTAATTAGGAGTTTTAATGCTTGAACTAGAAAAAGGATGATATACAAGCTTACCCAAAGGTCCTTCGTTTGATTTCAAACCCACAAGGTGCAAATCATCTGCTACTCTCGTACTCCAGAACCTGCAAATCAATCGAAACAGAGCACAAAAAATAGTGGCACAACATATATATCCTAGATGTCAGCATGTTAGCATACATAACCTCATAAAGATGGCATGAAATAAAAAATATTATTCAACATGTATAAAAGACATATAACACAAAAGAGATCAATAATAGGACACAACTTCTTGTATTGATAACATGTACAGAAAATAGTGGATAAATCACTTCAAATCTACCAAGGATTTTCAGCGAAACCATTCTCTGGATTTGTCTAGCCCTAGCCTCACAAAACACCTTCCATAAAGGGTGTGCAAAAGATGTCACATAAAGGGGAAGTGATCATCACAAGGAAACAACTGTTTCCTAGACCTGGGAAGTGCAGGAGGCACAAGGAAATATCGGACTTGATCAAGGCTCTAGCAGACTATAATATCAATAACATTCTCTCTCTCTCCTCCCTTAGGCCATTCCCTTGAGGTGTATTTATACTTCCTCAAATTTTTTTTTTTTCAGTTGCAGAAAAATTAGGCCACATGTTGGGGTGGTTAAGTTATAGAAAAAACTGTAAACCCCGCCTCTTTAATAGGAAAATTATATATATTTTTAATATTTTAAATAGCATACGTGGGTCAGCTACAAATGGACTCGCGTCTGCATGTTGAAAAAACTAGGCAGAGTCGCATATGGATTTTAAAATACTATTTTTTAAGAAGTGTGATCAAGTTTGAATGTAAGGGTTTTCCAAGGGCAATGTATAAGTCATCAAGTACATAGAGGTGATAAATGATGCTATACCAGGTAGGGAAGTAAGAATTTTCTTTATTTCTTGGTGAAAAGAGTTGCAAAATTATCGCAAAGATATTGATAACACAGGAAAATCATACAATAGAAGATGACATTAATTAATGTCAAGCCAAAGGATTTACAGGGCTGGAAGACATTACAGGATCCAGAAAGTATTTAAAAATCTCAAAGGTTTAAGGAAAATCAAATTTGAACTAGTCTTAAGTGATGATTGTGGGCATTATCCTTCGAGAAGAGCGCCTTCTGCGTGCCTTTTGGCCCGATAAGCACGCATTCCTACGAGTGGTGAAATGTCACTATCCGGGACCACATAAAGCAAAGTACAAGTTTCTCCTTACTTGAAGTTGCCTAAAGACAGTGTAATATGCCAAAAACTTAGCCTCCAAGCTAACTGGAATATTATTATTGTTCTATCACTAGGCCGGTAAATAAATGGGTGGGGAGGCCCATAAGTCTCTTAAGCAGCAATAAAAATACTTCAAGTGTGAAAGGAGACTTTTGTACTAGCTAAATAATGCTCTTCCAAGTGTGAATAGGGTTTGAGTCATGTTGATCCAGTCAACTTTGACCAAGTCAACAACGCTGATAAGGAGGAGTGGAGATTAATTACAAAATAATGCAGTTTTGGAGGGAGATGGATCTCATGGAGGAAATGACCTAATTGAGTGGGGCCAAGGGCAAGAAAACTCACATTCTATTTAAGAGAGAGGATGGAAGCTATTTGAGGGATGGTTTTAGATTATTATTTTGAGATTTGTCTGCTTAGACTATTGCTTCCTCTTGTTGTTTAGCAGGGTAGCTGTGTTGTTTAGCACTGGGTGTTCTCGAGTGGGAATCCCACCTATTTTCTTGAGGGGCCTCTTATAAGAGTATTGTATTCATTTCCACATTCAGGTTTTCAAGCCAAGCTACAACTTCTTCGTCAGCATATTTTCTATACGTTATTGTGTTGTGTTGCAGGGTGCAGCAGTGGAGGGGTTAGAACCCCACTTTCTAAGCTATTTTCTCATAGGAGGAAGTTTTCCTTCTCTTGGGAGATATATTTGGAGAGTTATTGGGAAAATTTCATATCCTTGGCATTAGGCCATACATTTCCCATCATTCCCAGCGCTGTTCTAGCTAGGGAATGCGTTATTTTTAAGGCAACTTCAGCAGGAGTTCTGGTGATTCATTTGCAGTGTTTCCTTGTGATTGAGGGGTTCATCCTTTCATGGGAGGAGAACTTTGAGGGGGTATAATTTAGATATACCATACTTCAGCCTTATACACTATTTTTCTTTAGTTAATATTGTATCTTTAGCCATTGGGCTTTAGATCCCATCTTGTATAAAGTGTATTTCTAAAAACCCATTTCTGGGTTCCTTGTAGGAGTTTATATTGAGCATATATCTGTATTGAGCATATATTTTGAGGCTTATAACAACCCTACATATTTTTTACATCATATTGTTGTAGAAATGTGTTTTTAAATGTGCTACAATAGTCTCCGACATTCTTGTATTGTGACAACAATACATTTGTAGAGTGATTTCTGATAGGAGGCTTGTTCCTTCATTGTGTATGATCAATGCCTCACTATTATGTATGGATTTCCTGATGTAATACATGGATTAATGTCTCCATTTTGGTCTCCCATGTTTATGAGTTGATTTACACTACTACCTTCAATTTTATTTTCATGTATTTCTCGATCTCCAATTTTGGGATATTATAAGATATTCCCGATATTGTTGATTTTCCCTATTTTGGGATATTACAATGGTATCAGAGCATAATATTGGCTCAGCCTATGGAATATCATCCATTCTGCTATCAATAGGAGAAGGAGAAGAAGAGAGGTACAGAAGGCACAAAGAGAAGATTTCATTACTTGGAGAAATGAAGGAAGAGAGGATCTCCCAACTTCTTTTCCACACTATGAAAATTATGAAAGAAGATCTCAAGGGGATGAAAAGGGAGTGTAGGAAAATTCCAAGAGGGTTTTAAGGTGAAGCAATCCCTAGTTATTCATATGATGGGTGTGATAATTCATTCACACATGTAGATACACATTGTGGTCTATTACCCACATTCACTACAAGAAGGATGGAGGAAGAAGATGCACCAAGGGAGGAGACCTGGAGTGACTATCTTCAAGAGTATGAGTCTCAATCATGGATATTAAAAGAGCACTTGGACTAACAAGGGTTTTTCCAAATCAAAGAAGACAGAAGATCCAATAAGAGAATCAAGGGTGGTAGAATATTTCTATCTAAATTTGATGGATCAACAAAGTGCACATCCAAAGCTTGGGTGGAGGAGCTAGATTCCTATTTCCAGCTACACCAAGTTTCAAAAAAGGACGCCATTAGAGTAGCAGTGCTACACCTCAAAGGTATGGCCCATGATTGGTGGTTTTATAGTTCTGCTTCATTTTATCATGAAAATGTAAACACTTATGTAAGTTTCACTAAGAAATTAGTGAGGAGATTTGATATTAAACATTGTAAAACATCTCTTGTTGAACCCAAAAACTCAAAACCTTTGCATGAGTTGGAGAGATTTATTTTTCGAACTCCACTCCATAATTTTGTTGAAGGGGATAGAAACATGCATGATACCTTTCCAAGAGAAAGATCCCCACTTCTTGAACGGCCCTATTCTATAGATGAAGACATGGAGGTTCCTCCTTCAAGAGAAGACCAAAATCAAGGGTCTGTCATTGATGATGAGGCATTCTCACATATAGATGAAGATGATGAGTAGAGAATGGATGACATCGCTATACCATTGGGATAAGATCCATCACCACATGGATATGGGAAGGGTGCCATTATTTCCATTGGAGGAGCCCTTGTGTATTTGCAAGGAGTTCCAAATGATCCAACATGTGGGAACCAAACCACAATTCTGGAGCAACATGCATCTTTTATTTTGGGTCATGAATCTTGGCAGATGTAAGGAGAAGACAGGAAGGATCACCATCAAGGAATGATGAGCATTCACCCTTATCTATTCCTGGAATTTTTTGCACAAAATAAGGAGACTGTATTGTGCAGTTAAGAGAGGGACAAATCAGTCCACTCATATGTACAGTCCACTTTAGATTTTGATGTCTCACCACATGGGGGAATTCCACTTGGGAGGCCACCAGATCTAGATTTGGTGGGAGACATTTTTCCATTTGGTTCACCACTCTTATATTCTAGAGGGGTGAAGACTTTGGAGGATGAATTTGGCATGGGGGATGTAAAAGGAGTAGGCAACAGCATGTGGGGAGCTTCACATTTCAGATCTTCAGTGTTGTCTCTTAGGAGGGTTGGTCCATATTGGAGGTCTCAACTTTTGGTAGAGTACTCCAAGGATATTGGTGCTTGCATGATACTTGATGACTCAGATGGAGATGATAGATACATGGTGGTTCATGAGGTCATCTATTATTATGGGAGAGTCTTCTTGACTAGATTTTTCGAGCTGAGGTCATCTATTATTATGGGAGAGTCTTCTTGACTAGAGTTTCCGAGCTCAAGAGGAAACTACTTCATGCAACACATGTGGATTTTCTTTCCATGCACCTTTATGTATTTCATTCATTTATGGAGGAGTTCACTTTGGAGGGCATCTAATAGGATATACATTGGCATGTGGAGAGATACGTAGCCCGGATGGTGATGGAGAGGTTGGCATAGCCACTTCCCTACTTATTGAGAGTGAGGGAGAATTTCCAGTTGAGCCATTTTAGATGAAGGACCAAATTACATGGTGGTGGAGGTAAAATTTTGCATTGTAATTTGTACTTATTTACTTTCTATGGGAAGCATGTTTTATTGAGGAGGGTAATTCCTTCTTATGCATTATATTATGATGTACTTGAGGCCAAATGTAGCATTGAGATTGGCCATTTTATTGGTGGTTTGTGGGGGAAGCTACATGATTTTTGGTGTGCACCATTGGCACCACATTGTACTTTCATGCTTCTATCTTATAGAATGATTGTGGAAGAAAACAAGTGGCTAGGAAGGCACTTGTTCTTACTTTTCTTGATGTAGGAAAGGGATGCAATGCACTGGTTCCATGTGAGGAACTATAATCCACTCTCCGATTGTCATATGGCAACTTGTTTTCATTGGTTTTTACTTCCATATTTTGCTGATATTCTTATGTTCATGGGGAGCTTTGTTTGGAGAGTGCTAGATGAGTTGAAGATGCCCATTGGGAGTATGATTCTCCCTACTTTACATGTTGTATCTTTCAAGAGAAACAATGGGAAAAACATGATTGCCACACCACACTTCTTATCTTCAGATGGGAGGAGCCATTTGAAGAACTTGCGTTTTTGGAGGAGGCATTTCATGGCCGATTTGCTTTGTGGGGTAACTTGGGACAATCTTGGAGGCCATGAAATTTCAGCTCAAGACCAGAAAAAACCCCACACTTACCATAAGTGGAGAGAGAAACCACTTGAATGGAAAAATCTAACCTCTCCATGCAGCCCCAACACATTGCATAGACCGGGGGTTGAGGACTCTTTTGACGAGCTACATATGATGAGCTACATAGAATGGATCATTTTATTTGGATGATAGCATGGGTTTGGGAGTATCTCATTGGTCATGAGATCCCCTATGCTTTTAATAACTCCTATCTTGAGGAGGCCATTGGACAACAAAAATTTTTCCACTTACACCTTCCACCTTTTCATGATGTGAGGCATTTGGTTTTGCATGCTTGGGAGGGAGTATTAGAGGACGGATTTATCGCGGATTGTTTTGAGCAGTGGTGGGAAATATTTATGAGGAGGCAACAAGAAGAGGAGTGGAGGAATTTTTATCTCCTTATATAGTTTCTCGAGGACAAGAAACATTTTGGAGGGGAGGACTCTAATATTCCAAAAATTTAGCCTCCAAGCTAAATGGAATTTTATAGTTGTTCTATCATTAGGCCGGTAAATAAATGGGTGGTGAGGACCATAAGTCTCTTGAGCAGCAATAAAAACACTTGAAGCGTGAAAGAAGACCTTTGTAGCAGCTAAATAAAGCTCCTCCAAGTGTGAACAGGGTTTGAGTCATGTTGATTCAGTCAACTTTGACCAAGTGAACAACGCTGATAAGGAGGAGTGGAGATTAATTAGAGAATAACGCAGTTTTCGAGGGAGATGGATCTCATGGAGGAAATGACCTAATTGAGTGGTGCCAATGGCAAGAAATCTCACATTATATTTAAGAAATATGATGGCAGCCATTTGAGGAATTTTTTTATATTATTATTTTGAGATTGTTCTGCTTAGACTATTGCTTCCTCTTGTTGTTTAGCACCAGGTGTTCTCGAGAGGGAATCCCACCTCTTTCCTTAAGGGGCCTCTTTGAAGAGTATTGTATTAATTTCCACATTTATGTTTTCAGGCCAAGCTACAGCTTCTTCATCAGCATATTTTCTACAGGTTATTGTGCTGTATTGCAGGGTGCAGCAGTGGACAGGTTAGAACCCCACTTTCTGAGCTATTTTCTAATAGGAGGAAGGTTTCCTTCTCCTGGGAGATCTGTTTGGAGAGATCTTGGGCACATTTCAGATCCTTGGCATCAGGCCATACATTTCTCATCATTCACAACACTTTTCCAGCTAGGGAATGCATATTTTTTGACGGTAGATTTAGCAGGAGTTCTGGTGATTCCTTTGCAGTGTTTCCTTGTGATTGAGGGGTTCATGCTTTCATGGGAGGAGACCTTTGAGCGGGTCTACTTCAGATATACCATAATTCAGCCTTCTACACTCTTTTTCTTTAGTTTTCAATGTATCTTTAGCCATTGGGCTTTAGATCCCATCTTTTATAGAGTGTATTTATGAAAACCCCTTTCCGGGTTCCTTGTAGGAGTTGATATTGAGCATAGATCTGTATTGAGCATATCTTTTGAGGCTTATAACAGCCCTACATATTTTGTACATAACGTTTCTGTAGAAGTGTGTTTTTTAACTGTGCTATAGTAGTCTCTGGCTTTCTTGTATTGTGACAACAGTTCATTTGTAGAATGATTTCTCATAGGAGGCTTGTTCCTTCATTGTGTATGATCAATGCCTCACTATTATGTATGAATTTTTTGATGTAATACATGGATTAATGTCTCAATTTTGGTCTCCCATGTTTATGATTTGATTTACACTGCTAATTTTAATTTTATGTTCATGTATTTTTGGATCTCCAATTTTGGGATATTATAAGATATTCCCAATATTGTTGATTTTCCCTATTTTGGGATATTACAGACAGCCACCAACGTCTCCTTAGACACTATGTGAGCACACAATGGAATATTTGGAGCACACAAAGGAATCATACCTCTCCCTTCTGTCACAATACACAATGTACCAAGGGAGGGAAGGAGGATTTGAAATCCCCTATATAAAGCCACCATGAGATGAAGAATGGGTGATCACATTGTTATGTTGGCTATAATTGCCCAAGAAATACCAGCAGTGTGTGACCTGAAGCTGGAGACAGAGGGGACTCACTTCTTGGCCATCTAACAAGCTCAGTCCACATAGTAGAGAGAGAGGGAGATTTCACCGAGGCAAGCCTGGAATAATTACATCCTTTCATCGGGACCTAGAACCATTGTCTAGGGGCCCTTTGGCAAGATGGTAAAGTATTATTCTCCTTACTACCAGTGCTCAATAAGAGGGGCTTGGAGCCACCATTTTCATTATTGTTTCATTTTACTCCTTCAGAGCTTCTGTTTATTTATGTTTACTTTTAGTTTAGTTTTTAGATTACATTTGCATGATTATTTTTATATATGATATGCTTACTTACTCCACTTCTTTCTACCTCTTACCAATAGTTTAAAGGTGTAAACCACACCCCTTTAACTAGTGTGATTTCATACATATGTGCACAAAACACACAAAAACAGGATTGGTGACTCCACTAACGTATTATTACCAAGTTTATGTGGATGTGCCTTATTTTGCAGGAGACCTCTGTCTATGGTGTGGAGTGGAGCTGATATTCCTCTGATATCTCTTCTAGTCCCTAGATTCACCCTGAGTGATAGACTAAAGAAGATCAGCTCCTAAATTTTTTTACTTACAGGAATTTGCACATGTTTCTTCCTCACAGACAGGTAGGGCACACGTTCAATGTTGACCCATGCGGAGAAAGTGCACATGTCTTAGCATTTTTCATGCAACTTATAGAATGAGAGATTTCTCCCTAATTTCTATCTTTTTATACTTGTAAGGTGATTGGAAGTCCCTCATGCATATGCCAACACTGGTTATGGCACCCCACAACTTGTTAAAACTCACTTTTAGCTGCTTTCTATAAGCTTAGTGTCAGTTTTACTTCAAGTTGATTTTTGCAAAATCTTCATATAGTTTAAGTAGGGGGCAAAGTAAATTGCATTCCGAAAATTTTATGTTTTACGAATTTTGGTACTTACACCTAGATTAATAGTCCAAGCAAGTGGCCCATGGCCATGCATGCATATCTAGTTTTCTTTGTTCTAGTGTAGAATTTTTTTAGTTTAGTTCAATTTTTACAGTAGGAATTGCAGGACTAGGATTGAATTGTTTATAGAAGAGCAAGTAATATTTGCTACCTTTGCACCCTCTGGTGATCCTAGGTAAGCATATGAATGCTCCATATTCACAATTTTCCATCTCCCTATAGTTAGCCACATAGATTAACTTGGAAAATTTGAAAGCGGCACATTATCCGCACATGTTTTCCATTTGAGCCAGGAACAATACAGCATACTTTAAATAGGGGATTTTGTAAAGGATCAACAATATCCACACGTTCAAAATATGTTATTGTCCACCTTATAATCACATACACTCACCAACTAAGAGAAGCAAAGACACCTAAAAATAACTTAACCAAACTCACTAAACTCTCCCCATAGGGGCCACAAAAGAGTTTATAGCTTAAGTTAGGATCAAGGGGGTAGGAATCTAATAAGCGACCTTGATCATACTTCATATTGTAACATAGAAGTTGTGTATTTAGGGAGCTTTAGATACACCTATCAGCCCATGGCAAAGAAAACCCGAGCGCGACAGAGACCTATTTCAGAGGGGGCTATGCTTAGGCACAGTGTGTGCGGTACCATTTGGTCCTACCTCACTCGAATGATACTCGGTACTATAATTTGATTACCAAGAAGCCCAAGACTCGAACACACATGTGGGATGGTGGTTTTTAGTGGCAAAAAACCGAGGCAAACTTTACCCTATAGGTAATGGTGTAGGCAAGCACCAAACCCTCTACCCTTACCTTGGTGGATTCTCTTCGGCTGATTGGGGGTGTCGCCAGCTCTTACGGGACGTTGTGCTAGCACTCGCAAGAAATATTCTCAAGGCCCAGTTACTTTTGAGTGTGTGAGGATGCATAGGTATTCTATATTTTTGAGTACCATATGCAAATGAACAAAAACCACTTTTTATTTATTATAAAATATTTCGGTTAATTTAAAAGGAAATCTATTTTATTTTTTTCTTTGTTTTATGTATGTGACAAGAAGTTTTCTTTGGTCATGGACTCTATCCTCTCAAATTTTTCCAAAATCTCGACGGCACCTGATAGGTCCCAATGGAACCTCATCAATCCAGGCATCTTTTGGACCTCCGCCCATTACCGAGAGGGGTTCCAAGTCTTTCGCCATTCATGCTTCATAGAAGGAACGATGCCATCGTTATTTTTTTGTCCTTTATTGGGGTAGCCATAGTTGTGAACCCTAGTCAGTCTCCCAACACAAAACCACATACCACTCCTCCCACAACCCTTAGGGGGCAGAGGAGTGCAGCCCATTCGAGAATCCAGCTTGAATACATAGCAGGGTACATCATAGACTAACCCTCGTTCTAACTACAAATTTGTGTCTTCACACATTGCAATGGCATCAACCTCTCAGTCACATTTCTTAGCTTCGTTTAATCTTCCCTATTTAACCAAGCTAAATAATGACCCCATCACACATGATCCTACATGGCCTCTCATGCCCACGAAGCTCCCTTCAGATATACCAAAGTTTGAAGGCAAGCAAGTGGAGGACTCAGGTAATCATGTCATGACCTTTCACCTGTGGTGCTCATCGAAAAGTATCATTGACGACACAATTTGATTGAGATTATTTCAAAACACTCTCACAAGAGTGGCCGTGAAATTGTACGTGGAGCAACCCTCAGCTTCACATGGAACCTTTAGCGCGCTTTATATCGTGTTATTAACATATTTTTAGTTACCCATTCACCATGATTTTGGAATGGAATTACTGAATCATTTTAGAGAAACCCCTGCCATCCATAGCTTGGACCATCTACATGAATGGAGGCAGCATCGCAGCTTATGTAAAGGTAAACTCGACGACTGGTTTCTCTTAGATTTTTTCTTGAAAACTCTTAGGGAAGAGATTTCAAAGGGTGTGGCACAACAGAATCCCACATCTGAAGAGGACACAATCAGCAAAGCCCAGAAGCTTGAGCTAATTTATACGCAGTCAGGATACATTTATAACATTCTACTTAACATCCCATGCCTGCAAACTTATCAAGAAGTTCTAGGCACGTCAAAATATATACACGGGCTAATTGGGTCAATGACCCAGGGATACCTTGGTAGTAGCAGTCAAAACCAAGGTTACACATATATTTCTACCTAGAACGTGCCTCAACCCGGTTTTCAAAGTCATTATATGCCTCAACAAAATTTGACTAATAGGGCGCAAGCATATCACCAGGGAGGACCTTATCCTCCAGCTCAGGGGAATCAGTATGCAAAAAGAAAAACTAATGGAAGAACTCCCCTCCAACAATCAGGTACAAACCCGGGACGGCATTACGCTCAGTCCCAGCACACGACCCACTTATGCAAAAAAATGCACCGGTGAACCTTGTGCAGCTGTCCAAAAACCAACCATACCAATATAACTAGGAGAACTACCCTCATAACGTGGTAAAGAAAAAATCCAAAAACAAGCCAAAAGGGAACCCTCGACAGAGAGGTAGCAACCAGCAATGCCCATCACGATCTCAGGCTGGAGGAAACTCCAACCATAAGTGGAACTAGGAGCCAAGCAACAAACGAAAAGGGAACCCTGGACAGGGGGGTAGCAACCAAAAATTCCCACCGCAATCCTAGGCTGGAGGAAACTCCGACCAAAATCGGAACCAGGAGCCAAGCAATGCCCAATATCAGAGCAAAAGGCCACCTCTTTGAACAAACCATTCTTTTTTGATATGTGGTGAGTACAGGCACTATACTCACCACTGTCCCAATCTTCCTGACCTATAGAAGCTACAGAGTAACCAAGCACAAGGAGGATCTTCCTAGCAACCAGCCGTGAAGCAAGAACCTTTCCCCAACCAAGGGACGGTAAGCACTCACCAGAAAAATACAGACGATTCCAGGAAAAGTAGCCATGAAATCTACATGAATGGAGAAGAGATGTTTTTCCAAACACATAACCGCAACTACGACACCCCACTAGACACCAATATGTCTAGGGCAAGTATTAGTGCACCAACTGCACCTTTGACTATTTCAAAGATGCTTATAGAACCATTGCTAAAAATGGAAAAGGGACCTAATAGGAGAGCATGAAACTACTCCAAAGTGACTGATAATTATAGCATCATGGATGATTTAGCACAATCTCCTGCCACCACGTCAACTTTGGAAGTTTTACAGTCATTCCCAAAACAACGGAAAGCCCTACTTTCTGCCTTAGGCACTATCGACCCTGCCGATACATGCCGAATGGATTTTGACTTAGACAAAGCCACCCCTCGACTTCCTTCCATGGTCACCTTCTAGATACCAGTGTCAGTGAAAAATATCACTATCCACTGATGTGTCATAGATGAGGGTGCATCCACATCCATCATGTCCAAAAAATTTTGGCAGAAGTTAGGTTCTCCCAAACTAAAACCCTCAGTCATCACGCTTTGAGCATACGACGGTCATCCCTTGACCCCCATCGGCATCTACCAAAATGTCTTGGTCTGTTTAGTCAGAAAGATGGTCCACATATAAATTTAACTCTTGGATTCTTATTTAGATTAAAATATACTCCTCGGATGGAGTTATATCTACGCCATGTCTGCCATAACATCCTTCGTCTTCTGCATTATGATATTCCCCCACAAGCACCACATCATTACTGTAGACTAGATGACACATAGCAAGAAGTGTTCCCTAGCCAAAATGGATGTAATTCTACCCTATGTAGATATAGTCTCAGATGGTCTTTCATAGTACCAAGAATATGTCCCTTGCCAATTCAAACTATCATTCGTTCTAGGGTCATTCCTAGGAGATCCTCCCATTATACCTAAGACATCACCCAATGTCATAGGAGCTCTGGTGTGCATGATGTACACATCAAGCGTCAAGGCTAGTCAGGACACAAACTGAAGTAGTAACGACACTGAGGCATCGGCCATGGTAGCCTCTCTAGCCTACGCCGCCTCCCAAACCCCTTTCCTCTAACCCCCAGTTGGCTTCGTCTCCCAGTAGGTTTTGGAAATAGTGGTATTACCCAACATATTGTTGCAATTCCCAGTTTGGTACCTCGTTCCCCCTTCCTAAATAGGAGCCACCCATGTTACTGCCACGAGGGTGAAGCCCCTCAGTCCCAAGGAGCCCTCACCCATCCAAGAAATGGTTGAGACCACCCCTGCAAAGGAGGTTCCCATTTCAAAACCGGTGATCACCGCCAGGAAAACCGAGAAGAGAGGAAAGAAGATGGTAACCCTTGCCATTCAATGGGAATCACCAGCTTGTGCCATATGTGATGTAATCGGTCATCATACCCATATATGTCCGGAGCTGGATGAATTAAAACCACTCGGCTTCGAAATAGACATCGCGACGCCGCATTCCCATAAAAAGGAACATACTACGAAAGGTAAAGGCAAAAAAATATGTACCAATCATGCATGCGCTCTCTGAAACAACTATGGGAACTATACCCAGCATTTTCGAGAGATTTCATGTTATAGAGATGCCTTACATGCCATCGATCGATCCTATCAAGAGGATCCCTCCACCCAAGCATCTAGAAATGAACCCCATACCATCCTATATGTGCAAGAAGAATCAAGGGTTGTAGAGAGACCCTCAGTTATGCCCATTATACATTGTACGCTATGCAATAAATGTGGTCACTTCCTCGAGGAATGCATAGCCTTGGAGCTCATCCACAGATGGTATTCAATCAAAAATGTATACTACGTTGGACTGCAAGTAGCGAAATTCACATGTCCATTATGCACCGACAATCACCTTTTGTAGAATTGTCACTACATACCTCGATTCTAGCTAGCCCTCACTAGCCTTCACTCAGCCATAGTCCACCTTTCCCAAGAATATGACATAGATGCTGAGTGCACAAGGAGCTCCATGACCCAAGCAGAAGAGATGAGCACATCCATCATGTTCTTGACTGTTGAACAATGATCCACGAGGGAACCCCTAGTTACCCCAAACTTCTCTCCACAGGGATCAAAAACATGTAATTTATGTATAAAGATAGACCATGCAATTTTCCATTTCCCTAATTTAGTAGCCTTTCAGTGCTGGTTCCCCATCAGACATCAAAATGAACTCAACGGAACCTTCATATCAAAGATATTTTGCCTTATATGTCAGGGAAATCATTATGAGCAACACTGTAATTATGCCTCACAAATTCATCCCACCATCAACATCATTAATGCCATAGAGAAGAGATAGGAAGAACTCTGGGAATGGCATAAAAATTACATCGCCGGGTCAATGTCCCCACCCCCGTAATGGTGTATCAAGCAAGATAAGACAACACACCAACAAAGCATAATCCTGACCAAGCCTAGGATAACATGTGGACTATGTGATCTGCATGATCACCAAGTAAACCAATGCAAAGAACTGAAACCCCTTGCAAATAGTCTCCGCATAGTGTCTTCTCTCCCTCAGAAACTTCTCTCAAACCAAGAGAAGATCGCGCATAATTATTGACAAATTTGTTCACATTTCACCATACGTTTAAGTGTGTACATCTCCCCAAGCTGAGAGAGGCACAAAATGCATTGAGTCTACACTCCACCAAAGAGGTAGACACACCTAAGCCAACAACATAAGCATCCACATCAGGAACAACGAGTAGTGTAGAATCTCACACTATGTACTCCATTGGCTCAGTGACACCATGCACCATCTGCATTGGAAAACATCATACACCAGAGTCATGCCCACTAATGGAAACATTCAGGCACCTCTATGGCACCTATAGGAAATCGACCATCCTAGCGGGGAACCCAACCTTGTGCTCATACAAAATCCCATTATAGAGATTCTTGCCCCACCAAACACTGATGCCACAATCCACCACATATGGTTTGTATCATCGCATGCCAAATATAGGATTACCACCTCCCTCTCATCGCAGGATTTCCACCTTATTCATGTCGCAAAAGACCAAGGTACCTTGCACTTTTTCATAGATTTCTGCAATATCCCAAACTTGCATGCCGTCATCAAACTCCTCAAAGACACCTAGCCTCTAGAGAAATGCCTAGTAGAACTAGATTTTATCGACAAAAATCGACATCAGTCACTGCAGCACAACAAGGTCCACAAGGAAAGGGTAAAATCATGATTTGAACGCCACATCACCCCTTGCTCATTCACCGAGGGAGAATTATTCCTTTGCTATGATGTCGGAAAAGAGGCCTTAGGGACAGGAAAGTTCAAAACCTTGTGGAAAGGACCCTACATCATTAAACATTGTCTCCAACAGGGGGCATACATCTTGACGGAACTGGGTGGGACCTGCCTCAATAACCCTGTAAATGGCCTTTACCTCAAGAAATTCTACCCACAAGGGCCATGTCAGCCCCACCCCTAGAGATAAAGTATACCAAAAACCAACCACTCAAAAAAAAATTCTCGAGGACTTATTTACAAGTGGTCAAAGTATCACCATGGATCACCAAAATGAACCCTATTTCAGATTTGTTGATGGATCATCAAGATGGTCTCAAAATTTAGCTGCAGCTTCCTGGGTCTTAAATGCCCTGATCGATCACCGATGTGTTCAAACAAGGTGTGTATTGGTTCAAAAACAAAAAATCAGGCAGAATATGACACCATCATCAGACTTATGTGCAATGCTCTCCATCAGTGAATACGCCATATGCATGTCTACCTAGATTCCTAGTTAGTAGTATCACAACTAAACCAAACTTTTGAGAAAAGAGATACAAATCTGTTTAGAAAATATTTGTGTGCCAAAATATTAAGCAGACAATTTGAATATATCACATTTTCACATGTACCAAGGAGTCAAAACCAAACAGCTGATCACATAGCTAACAATATCCTAAACTAGAATTCATCTTCAATAAGCCATCATGCATAAAACTAAAAAATCCATCAACATAAAAAAATACATAAACCGAAATAGGTGATACATCATGTAGAGCCACAAAAAATATCTCTCATATATATATATATATATATATATATATATATCAAAATGTGTATATCTGAGTACAAAAAATAGAGTCGCTGACCCAATTTCCAGCCCAAAGATACAAAATTCGTCAAAAATAAGGGAAACATCCTCATAACTAGTGCTTTCCCTATGTACAAAACTACTCTAGGAGAGTGGCCCCTCAAGGGGGGTAGCTAGACCCACCACTGCTCCCGGTACAACCATCAGAGCTTTTGTCGCAACTGCAATCGCCATCCGATGTAGGGTGGGCTGATAATCCCTCTCGTGGGCCATTACTGTCTCTAACCAGACCTCCTCCAAGTCATCCATGAAACCTCGAGCAGGCATCCCCTGTGTTAGGCGGTCCACTCAACCCCGGAGGTCCTCAACAACAAAAACCTAAGCTGTTAGTTCTAAAATGCGAGCATCTTCCGCATCAACATGAGCTAGCTCTACTGCAACCTCTCTAGCCTCCAAGTTTCTACCCTCCCGAGAAGGGCTAGCACCACCAGTAGGATTGCTAACACCACCACCTGGTCCACCTGAATCACCTCCTCCCTGACCACCCTGAGTTAGTCGTGGAGGATCATGGCCAACCTCTATCATGGCATTCCAATAATGCCCCACCATGCCCCCACTGCCTTGCATCATCACTGGAGCCCAACTCCTCATACGTTGCTCCCGTGGCCCCTTGATAGGCACCGCCACTACCGGCCTTAGTAGAACCACCCTCTCATACATGATGCTACATAAGATTCTAGCGTACGCAAATGACTTAGGTCCATGTTGGACCTTGTCCAACTACGACAACATCCCGTCAAAACTAAAGCGGGCGAAGTCGAAAAAATGCCTAGACCTCAACCGGCATAAAACTTGAACTTGCAGGCTAGACGCTCGATGTGGAGCAAACAACCCCGTCATTCATACGATCACTGCTAGAGAACACCACTCTGCCACATCTGTAACTAATGCAATGTTGATTTAGCCCTCCGTAAGAGGCACCCCACCATAGTGAAGCCTCTGGAATCTATCCAAGTCCACTCTCCCGGAAGGGAGTGGATACCTTAGTGCCTCACCCTGAGGCAGTAACCCAGTCACAAAATATATATCCATCTCTGGATGGATGATCAGGTTTGTACCATGCAGCAAAAACATATTGCGCCTCCTGCACTAGTGTTGAATAATGTACCATATTAATTGGTCCTGTGACTACAGAAACTCATTTTCAGCAAACTTCAAAAGGCCCCATAATGCCAATTGACGATGCACCCCAATATCAGTAGCTAAATCAGTTTGGATCTCAGGCCAGTCCCGCTCCCTTCACACTAATCTGTGATCAACACAGGTACCCATCAGTACAGAGAAAAAACACAAAAAGGGGAAGAAAACCAAAGAATTTTGTCACCTTGGCCTTTGCGTACCTATCCCTTAGACAGGCGCGCTTAGCACGCACCTGTATTTTTCATAGGCGCACCTAAGGCATGCTAAAAATATGGAACAGAGCGTCCTCACATGCCCGACCCTCAAAATTGCATGCAAGGAAGGCACACTTTTGCCCAGATCGCCCGTGCAATCTAGGGAAAATGTCACCCAAAATCTGTACAAACCCAGCATGTATGGATCTCGACACCATCAAACTGTAGAAACTTAAATGCAGGATGTCATGGAAGTTACCTAGGCATAGTATCGCTAGTCCCTGGTAAATGGGCTGACCGCAACGGCGAAAAATGCTACGCAAACACCTCTGACCTCTCAAAACTCAGTAAGTACAAATGAATTGAACTAGGGACATATTCACCTATTTATCTCTCTTTTCAAAAAATTCGGAGGACCATAACGAGAGACCAGAAGTTCCATTTTGTGAACCATAAGTTGCACCATCATAAACACCCCATGATGAATATAAGAAATGCCACATATTCGCTTTCCGGAAAAAAAAAAAAAAAAAAAAAAAAAAAACAGCACCAGCAGGTATGCCCTCTCTCATCTTCCTTTTTAAAGCTCATGCCTTTAAATAATATTTGATGAAAAGAAGATAATTTCACTTGAGGTAGTTATTTTTGCAATAAAAGCCTGCAAACCATCCACAACATTATCTCCTGAAAGTTTCAGAGCAGGTATCATTCTACCCCCAACATGATAGAGTCCTATAAAACTCTGCATATCCTGCTATCATTTCTTCATCTGAAATAAGCCATAAGGTCTTCATATCTAACCGTGTTTGTCATCACCCCATCCTACACATGATAAACATCTGCATTGGTCAGTAGAGCCTCCCCTCCATGGCGCCTGTCACTTATAATATACCATATCACAATAAAAGTGACACCATGGCCATACCACTTCAGTCCGGGAAGCACCTCATGCCTATCCATTCATCATGCATAAGTTCAATTTTACCATACAAGCTGAAACTCCCTTCTTGGATGACTGGGTTGTACAAGCAAATCAAAAGCACACCACTGTGCCTCACATTTGGCCCACCATACCTCCACCAGTATAGTCCCGTCCACAACACTTGTTTCATCTACTTCATTAACCTCGCACATGAGACCAATCAATGGGACCCCCAACTTCAGCAAAACACTTCCTCACGCCATCAGTGAGCAAACATTTTTCATGTTTTGGGGTACCCATCTCTGTGTTTTGTACAAATCAAACCCTATTATTTTATTCTTTTGGTAAGTGTAAAAAGACCGCAAATGGTGCACTTCATCCCCTCACCCTCACATTTAATATTTTCTCCCATGGCAGCAGTCCCTGAACACCCTTTGTCGGAGTATTTCACCCCTCATGCATAAACCATCATGACATTCATAGCCGGTTTACACCCGTCATGGAATTCCTACCGACTCTAGGAATTTTCCCCTTCAGAAATAACTATGACTGTCGCTAAGCTGCTTAAGTATACTCCGACCTCGGGCCACTAAATCCCCATCATTAGTTTTCAGTCACCCCTCGCCAAAGTGCCTATGTTAAACCCACCACATCCAAGTCCTTGATCCCTCATATCAGTGACCCCTTGTTCGGTTAAGGCTTCCTTTTTGTCCACTTCAACACCTATATCCCAAAGAGGAAGTGGTACCTTGGATCACCCCTCTCCATGCAAAGGGGCATCCTCGGGTGGCATTGTGGGAGACATCATTATCAAAAGATGTCATCGATCCTCCTAACATTCAACTATGACAAAAGATTTCATTTCAAGATGGTATCGTACCTCACAACCATTGCACTTTGATCAGATCCATTGAAGACCCGTGCCTCCATAAGTGTCTCTCTCAACAATGCTTACATGGGAAGGTCCCAACCAACACCTACATGTACATTGCGCAGTTATGTGCCATACCAAGTTTACACATATGGGTACCACATTCCACCTATCTTCAAAGAAAAAATTCCCCTGCAGGCCTCAGCAGTTGTCGTCAACAACCGCCAACATCACTACCATAGTAGTGACGTAGACAGAAAATATATCTGTCAATTTTGTTTAACTAGCCATAGCATCACGAGCATGGGACATGCCCGCCTCGTTGAAATTTTGTATATAAATTGTATTTTTTTGCAGGGATCCCTTAGACTTGGTAATTATTGGAAATGGCGTAGGGTGTGTTCAATCCCAAGGCTTCATGTAGGTCTCTCTCTCTCTACGCATGATACATAAAAGATACTATAATGTATTTGGGCTATACAGTCCTTCCTAGACCTCCCGCATTAGGGGACAACTATTAACACTGGAATATGACATTAATTAATGTCAAGCCAAAGGATTTACAGGGCTGGAAGACATTATAGGATCTGGAAAGTATTTAAAAATCTCAAAGGTTTAAGGAAAATCAAATTTGAACTAGTCTTAAATGTTGATTGTGTGCATTATCCTTCGAGAAGAGTGCCTTCTGTGTGCCTTTTGGCCCTATAAGTGCGCATTCCTAAGAGTGGAGAAATTTCACTTTCTGGGACCACATAAATCAAAGGAAAAGTTACTCCTTACTTGAAGCTGCTTAAGGACAGCCACCAACGCCTCCTTAGACACTATGTGAGCACACAATGAAATATTTGGAGCACAAAAAGGAATCATACCTCTCCCTTGGGTCACCATCCACAATGTACCAAGGGAGGGAAGGAGGATTTGAAATCCCCTATATAAATCCACAATGAGATGAAGAATGGGTGATCACATTGTTATGCTGGCCAGAATTGCCCAAGCAATACCAACAGTGTGTGACCCAGAGCTGTAGATAGAGGAGACTCACCTTTTGGCCATCCAACAAGCTTAGTCAACACAATAGAGAGAGAGGGAGACTGCACCGAGGCAAGCTTAGGATAATCACATCCTTGTATCGTGACCTAAAACCATTGTCTAGGGGCCCTTTGGCATGAGGGTAAAGTATTATTCTCCTTACTACCAGCACTCAATAAGAGGGGCCTAGAGCCACCATTTGCATTATTGTGTCATTCGAATTGTTCAGAGCTTTTTTTTATTTATGTTTAGTTTTAGTTTATTTTTTAGATTAAATTTTCATGCTTATTTTTATATATAGTATGCTCAGTTACTCCACTTCTTTCTGTCTGTTACCTATAGTTTAAAGGGGTAAACCACATCCCTTTAACTGGTGTAATTTTGTACATACATGCACCAAACACACCACAACAGAAACGAAATGAAGTTGATAGTGGTAATGAACCCAATGAATCTCCTAAATAAATTTTCCTTTTCCATTTCCTTACAACAATGATCTCTCCTTAAAAATTACCTATGGGTGCTTTCAATGGTAATATTTTCTATACAATTTTCTATACAATTTGGTAGAATAATTTTTCCTTGGACTCTCTCTTGTTTTAATTACAAATGCATTAATTTTTATAAGCCAAATCCTATGCCTTTCTACCCCGTATATGATTTATGAGCTTCAATCTTTGAGTGGTAAAGCGGGAGACAATGGGAGTCCTTTGGAGGATCCTTAATGCCACTTAAATGGTGTAGTGGCTCAAGAATGAGCTACCTAACCTAGTCTTATAATCGGTGGTTGTAAATTTAATTTGATTTGGCCCTTGAACTACTAAGATATAACTTATACATATATTTTCAACTATTGAAGCATCATTTGTGGTAATGTGTGCAAAACAACTGAGGTGACTTTGCGTGGATTGATTTTCTAAATGGAAACCTTAGGAACCTTTATTTTTTCTAATATGTGATGTTTTCCAAAGTTTATTAGTACACTTACACTCCATTATCTAGTATTGAATTCCTTAGCTAGTGAAATTGAGTGTACGCTTTTTTAGTTACAACAACTTCCCTTTGATGTGTGAGGTTAGGGGAAAACGTATAGCCGAAATACACCATAATTTTCTACCTAACAATGGTTCATGTTGACTTATTAGGAGAGATATCCTTGTTTGGAGAGCTATATGGGGGTCTTGAAGGAGAGACCATAGAATCCACTATTTGTAGAAAATATTTACAAGATACATTCAAGGTGGAAATTTTCGATTCCCATGAACATTACTTTGACTACTTATTGTTACATTGGTACACAAGATGAACCTTGTCAATAATGTAGATAACAAATTTGTTGTAGTTGAAGTAGATGACTACTTCACCCTTAGGTAATATCTAATATTATATGGAATGTTTGATACATATGCACCGATTTAATAGTCACAACTAAGTGTTAGTGGCACTATTGGTGGAGGTGTTGGCCTGGAAGATGGGCACAAACTAATAAACTACAATTTTCACAAAGTATGACATTTACCAACTTGAAACAATGTTGATATCAAACATTAGGGGTGTCAATGAAATAAATGGGAAGTGATAACTCCCATTATTGGAAATGGGAAATGATAAATCCCATGGTAAATGTGAGGTTTTCATTGTATGGTGATGAAACCAAGATAGTACTTGTTTCCAAGAAAATGAGAGCTAATGTTGATAATAAGGAAGATTTAATTGTCTGGAAAAGAGGTTTTCTAGGAAATCCACTTGAGGCTTGATATATATAGAGAACCATGGAATAGAGACAAATATATGTTGATTTAATTTGATGCAATGACGTGGAAAATAAAAAAATTCCCAAGGTCAGAACACTTGAGTGAGTGGTGGTCGTAAAAAAAAATGAAGTGGGAAATCCCTTGGAGATGGGAGGAAATATAGTGGGGTGAATTTTTTTTTATTTGAATATGTGATTTGTGTTTGTAATAATATGATATTCTGGCTAGAAGTGGCAAAAGGACATGATATGAAATCAATATCTAGTGAAATTTTCCAACCAAGAGAAACTAGGGATTACCGTTAGGTAGTAGGTATGAAAATAAGTGAGTTCCTAGCTTCCAGAAAGAATCTTGGTACACTTTCCAAAATAATGTTAAAATGGTTTGGGACATGAAAACATGGAGAGAGGTACCCCAATGTGCAATATCCTATGTGATGGAGTGAGGTGAGTGACTACAAAGTGCGTGGAGCCCATTTTCTAGTCTAGGTGTGGGGAAAATGAATGAAGGGTGATCATGCAAATGGTCTACTGCATTGTTGAGGTATGAGAGGCCAAGTTCCAATGTGGTGGTGCACTAATGGTGATCAATTTTTTGGGTTCCTAGGAATGTAATAGGTTGGTAAAAAATGAAAAGAAGAAGGAATGTGGCCACGGTTCAATTAATGCAAAGAAATGACTCCCAGGTGAGAAGTGGTGGCATGAATGCTAATAATGCAAATGGTACTACTATATGAGGAAATCCATGGAAGAAAAAAGATACCAACCTATGAAAATGTTAACCTATTGTAAGAGGAAGTTGTGGGTGAATGTGGTCAGGGGATGGGGGCCCTATGGTGAACTTAGGGAGAGTGAATTAGGTTATGAAATTTTCTCTAAGGGAGAATCTTATCATTCCAATTAAGAAACAATACCTTAAATATGATTATATTTTCTTGTGAGTGAGGATCCATGGTAGGTGGGGAGATGTATCTTGTAATCATAAGCATAAAACCCAAGTGAAAGAAACATAGACATATAAAATATTAAAAATGCATATTTAATTAGAAAAAATGAAAATATGGTATGCCTAAGTGTCAGTGTGAATTCTAATCACAAGCGTATGAAAAGATCTCACTTTAGTTGTGCATAATAAAGAACCCTAAAATCAAATGTGGCTATCAGTTTCCATAAATCTAGAGAAGGTGATTAGAATAAATGCTACAAAAATCTAGATCTATGCAGTTAAAGATATTAAACAGCAAAAATAAACAAGAGTTGCCCCATACATCCAATAGACAAGACAAGAATTTATAAAGCATTTTTTTCATTATGATAGTTGGGAAGGGAACATGGAAATATGTTACCATTCCCCCTCAATGCGATGGGTTCTTGTATTTCCTCAATGCTTCAGATCTAAGATCTCTCTCTCTTGATGGTGCAAAAACCTAGACAAAATAGAACTTAAAGGGAGCTCACAAACAAAAGTAGAAAAAATATGACAATGATGGAGGATCAAAGTCGGACCAAAAGCATAGATCAAAAGCCAATAAAAGGGTGATCAAAAGGTGACAGAAGGTAGTGAATGAATGGAAAATCATTCTATTTATAACAAAATATTGAGTTAGTCTAGATATGGCTGCATAATTAAAATATTACTAACTAAATATAGATCCAACTTACTTGGAATATTTTATTATTTTTGGTGGAGGGAAAAGGAATTTAGAATTGGTTAAATCCATTTCTTTAGAAATAATAAATAAATATGATTTATTTATTATTTCAGGGATGAGGTTAAGGAATAATTAAATATATAATGATTTATTCAATTATTTATAAAATATTTAGTCAAATTTAACAAGGAATATTATTAAATAACAATTTAAATAATTATTCCTAGAGAATAATAAGATAAATAATGATTTATATAATTAATTATCATGTTTTGGGTGATGAGGAATATTAATTAAATAACAGCTTATTTAATTATCCCTAGATGAAAATCAAACAAATAAGGATTTATTTAATTATTCCTCACGGGGTTTCTTGTTTCGACGAGAAATAATTTCATAAACTATGGGTTATTAAATTATTTCTTATAGTGAAAGAAATTTTACTATGGTAAAATTGGTCTTACAATGGTGTAATTTATTCCATCTAATAGTAATAGGTTATATGACAAAAAAATGGTGTAACAGATCCCCCCCCCCCCCAAATGTGTGAGCGTTAGGCGCTAATCGTATGACCGAAGTACGTTGTAATAACACAATCACTAGAAACTGAAGGGGAGTTAGAGAGAGATAAATATAAGATGGACTAAAGCGAGAGAGGAAAATACATTGATGTGGCAATACTTACAACTGCAACAAGTCTCTTTTATGAGTGAGTAACTATTCTCAAATGAGGTGGGGGAGGCATACCTATGCCCGTCGAAACGAAAAAGTAAAAAGAATAATGGTGCTCCCAACAAACATGGAACTAAGCTGTATAATACATGCTGGCATAGACATGGTCCAGATAAGAATCATGATGGATCCCACATACATACTGTGCATGGGACAACAACCAGGACTTATACAACAATATCTAAGCATATGAGATATAATAACAACCAAGGAGGCTATGTAAAATAGGAAAGGGATCTAAAAATATACATGATACATTAAAAATAAAAAGGAAATGCAAGCGGCTATGGCCGAAACCATAAAATATATGGAGCTGCATACAAGGCTGTAGTAAAAGAAGTCATCTTGGTATCTGGAGGGCCACCCCCTCATGATGTCTGAAGCATCTCACACACACCTGAGAATCACTGGTACAATATGCTGCATCACTGAATCATCAAGTGTATGGATCTTGATCATGCCATAAGGAGCTGGAATAGAGAAATAAGTGAGTCAAAGGGAAATAAAGGGTCGCTTTGCCTAATCTAAGGCGTTTAACAAGAGTGGAAGATGGAATGAAGGTACACTGACCTCTAGACCTGTCTTCTAAAATGGATAAGCTAATGTTGACAGGAGGAGTTCCACCATAGGTGAGGCAATAGGGAATCCTCAACTAAGGTATGAAGGATAATAATGGATCGATTGATAGACTAACACCAGGGATGATGGTGGAATGGGGGTACTGAGTAGCGGGCTGACAACTTCCCTTTTTACAGCATAAATGTCATCAATGGCCTGGAAGCTACTGACTCGACTTCGGAGGGGATAAGGGATAGTATGAATGGAGGCCAAAACATCCGAAACGAGAGAGGTACAAAGAAATGAAGGATGGAATTTTGTGGCGAGAGACAAAAGGGACTTGGGACAGACTCCATGGATGCGATGATGACTCAACTCGAATGCTCTAAACAAGGGCGACTCAATGATTCTGCCACACATAATATCCCTAGTGGGGACCATAAAAACATGAGTAAAATATTTTTACTCATGACTACAATCAACATGAGCATCAACAAGTATGAAGGTAAAGTGGTTCCCCAAGTACAAGTGTCGCAAGTGAAGAAATTCGATTTTGAGAAGTGGCGAAGTGAACCTTCTTGGAAAAAAGGCTTCTGGGTGAAGTATCAAATCACCAAAAATGAAAGGATACCCATTTTTGTGCTCAATGAGAGCTTTCCAATGATTTTGATGGTTCTTCAAATGAAGCTACGATTTGGTCATCATTTATGAAAGAAAATTTTGGGGTTTTTCTTTTAATAAGGCAATTTCCCTCCAATTTGATTCATTTTGAAGTGTAGCTATGGTGAATGTGGAGAGGAGGAAAATGCCCTAAATATTGCGGTGATCATAGCTAACAAACCAACCATTAGAATCAGGATCCAAGAATTTCAGGTAGCTGACCTTACTTTTCTAAAGGTAGACTTAACGCTTCTTAAAAGAATGGTCGTAGTGAAGAATCAAGGTAAGAAAGGAATACAAGAATGAACTGATAAAGAAGGTCTAAAATCATCCCCGCCAACCAAGTCAAACATGGGGACCAAGTGGTAAACATGGTATCACACAAAGTATAATATTTGAAGAAATGGTATCAAGAATCTATGATATATGGCTCGTCGGAGAGGTCGGTAGGACAAACTATCCAAGGAATGGGAGGGTAACCGACCATACCTAGATCAGTGGGATCTAGGCCGAAAATTATGGTAGTCATATGAGAATATGGCCAGGGGTGCCATCATGCCCCCAAGCATGGGATATTTCCCCCAAGAATATGTGGTGGAGGGGAGTGATCTCGTAGGAAAAGGTGGGAATGATGCTCCTAGCTAGAGGATTTTGTGGAGTACCATGGTGTTCCAAGTGCTGAAATAATGGATTCAAGCCTACATTATCATAGGAACTAAATCCTAAATAATATGATGAGAAGGTATAGGGGCATAGGTTCCCCCAAGCATGTTCCAATCATGCCAAATGTATTTATAAAAGTGGAATCTAAACACATTTTTATGATGTGGTTCTCCATTTGTTTACGGTATGGTTATCTTCTATGGGAAGAATGTATAGATGCAGTTAGAGAAAGGAAATGGTGGATTACCAATATTATTTTGGCACTACATATATGAATCAAACGAACTAAATTTTAAGGATCACATACATGGTGTTACTATACCAAAAAGTGGCTTCAAAAATAATGAGCTAGTGCTCACGAAGAAAGCATAGAGGTTGGTCAACAACAAAGTCTAAGGGACTAGGTTGAGGATGTGAGATGAAGGAATGAGGAGGGGAATCATCCCTAGAGTTATATGAAGTGATATGGGACTCTAGAGGTTCTTATAAATGGGGAATAATAATTATACTACAGTCAACATGACCTGATGCACTAGGAGGGTTGTGGAGAATTTCTTCTCTTGAACACTCAAATATGGGTGCCCCCTTACCAAAACATTGGGTGTCAATGTAATGAACACAAGGTGTATGTGGTTCGAATTCATGGTTTCTATGTAAGGGGGGATAGATAAAGTTAGGGGTGGTAAATTCTTCCATAATTTCGTCAGCTTAATAGAAGATGGGATGACTGGTGGAAGAAAGACCACATGATGTGGCGAAGCTATTTGACTCATCATCATGAGAAGTGAGGTTCAAATATGCATCATCAAGGAGGGTGAAAAAATAACAAGTAGATGAAGAATCAACCGATGTTAAGCCGAAGGTATCGCTAAAGGGAGGTCAGGAAAAACAAAAGGGGATGCCCCTTAGGGGTCTTCCACCATGGATCTCATAAATGATGACAGATAGAGGATAGTGGCCAAAGACTCCGTCATCACAACATCGGGAGGGGGTATGTCAATGGGATTCAATGTGTCCTCTAGTTTTTCCAAAGAAAAAAATCACAAGTAAGGGATAAATGGACTCGTTGCGCTTGACCTCGAGTTGGCGAACTTCTGGTAGAGTGGTGAATAAGTCATTGAGGTGGGGACATAGGTGAGAATAGTGGTCGTAGAAATCACACAAATAATAAGGGTGATTTGTGTGCAACGTCTTGAGTTTCTTGTCTGAATCAGGTAAGGTGATATTGACCTCAGGGATATCAGACTCGGGAAATGTGTCATTGTCTATGGGTTTGATACGACACAATTTAGGACAATTGTGGTTAGCATGACCAACAACATCACACAAATCACACAGAGGTGTATGCTTTGGAGGCTTAGGAGGAGTAGTTGTTGTTTGGGAAGCCTTTTCCATAGGTTCCTTTTTGTGGGCTTTTCCCCACTCACTCGAGGCTTTTGCAATAGGATTATATTCCTATTGTGGTGGTTGAGGCACAAAAGTGAAGGGAGGGGTAATAACAACCAGTTGGATCGAGGTCAAAGTAGTGTAAGGTTTGAGTTGACCAAGCGGAGTATTGGCTGGGGGATCAATATACCAGACTGGCCCTAGGTTCATGTTGGCAGGAGTCAAGGTAGCCATAACAAGTACCAAAAGTACTCCAGAATGGGTACCAAGAAATGGTATCTGACCAGAGGAGTAATGGCTAGGCGGAATAGCTCCCAGATGGTTAAGGCTAAGGGGAACTGTTCCATGAGGAAAAGGAGGATTATGGACACCAGCTACAAATTAAGGGCCTTAAGGAGGAGGTCCCGAAGGCTTAGTCGAAGTACTAGGAGTAGGTTAGAAAGGGAGAGGTTGCTGACTAGTCAAACCAAACCGTTTGAGGTTAGACCGAGATGATTTCATCATGCAAACATTCGACACGCTAGGGTCAGAGATAGGAGGAGGGAGACTAGGGAAGGAACTAACCAAAGAGGAATATTTATAGACTTTAGGTGAGACACTGGTCAGAGGTTCAACTATTTTTTTATTTTCCACTGAAGAAATAATGGACTCTGGAGTGGTATGAGACTTCGGTTCGTAATATGTCAGCTGATCAATAGTGAAGATATTTTTGTTTTTAGGAAATCACATCTTATGGTGAACCGCAGATGGGATAGAAGATATTGCATAAGTGTAGCTATGACGCAATATAATTTTGTACTCTAAGGGGGCATCAATGACTTCAATTTCAACACAAAAAAAAATTTCCTGCAAGAGTGATAGGAGAGTTATGGAACATGCCAAGAGGTTGGGAAGAGTGGCCATCGCATGCACGGAGGGTGAGAGTGGAAGGGGCTAACTCAGGTGATCCGAGCTTCTTCCAAACAGAAGCGAACATCATGCAGGTGAATTCCCCCTCGCCAATGATAGATTTGGAGATGTTCGCATTCCAGATCTTGACAGGTATTTCGAAGGTGACAGAGGCAAGTAGGGGGGATGCTTTGACTTGTCAACATCAAAGACAATCAAATGATCATCTGAAGGGTCCATAGCACCCACGGTAGTTACTAAAGCTTTATGTTGTGAATGTTACACAAATTTTTGGTCATCTAACCTATTACTATTAGATGAAATAAAGTACACCATGTAAGACTAATTTTTCCACAATAAAATTGCTTTCACTATGAAAAATAATTTAATAACCCATAGTTTATAAAGTTATTTATGGTCTAAATAGGAAACCCCATGAGGAATGATTGAATAAATCCTTATTTGTTTGATTTTCCTCAAGGGATAATTAATTAAATCATTGTTTAATTAATATTCCTAGTCATATTTAATCCAAAACATGAAAATTAATTAGATAAATCATTATTTATGTTATTATTTTGTAGGAATAATTATTTAAAACATTATTTGATAATCTTCCTTGTTAAATTTGACTAAATCATTACAAATAATTGAATAAATAATTATTTGTTTAATTATTCTTTAACCATATTCTTAAAATAATAAATAAATCATCTATTTATTTATTATTTCAAAATAAAGGGATTTGACCAAATTCAAATTCCTTTTCCCTCCAACAAAAAGAATAAAATATTTCATAAAAGTTGGATCTAGATTTGGTTAATAATATTTTAATTATGCACCAATATCTAGAATAACTCAATATTTTGTTATAAATAGAAGAGTTTTCCATTCATTCACTACCTTTTATTTCCTAGAGATCACTCTTGATCTATACTTTTGGTATGACTTTGATCTTCCCATCATTGTCATATTTTTCTACTTTTTGTTTGTGAGCTCTCTTTGAGTTCCATTTTTTACTAGGTTTTCTACACCATCAAGAGAGAGAGATCTTAGATCTGAAGCGTTGAGGACATACAAGAACCCATCCTATAGAGGGGGGCTGGTAACTTCTTTCTATGTTCCCTTCCCAAGTGTCATAATACAAAAAATTCTTTAAAAAATATTTTATTGTTCATTAGATGCATGGAGCAACTCTTGCTTATATTTGTTGTTTAATGTCTTTAATTGCATTGATTTGGATTTCTGTAGCATTTATTCTGATCAGTAAATGTATATCTAAGGAAATTGATAGCCATATTTGATGTTAGGGCTACTTTTTATGCATAGCTAAAGTGAGATTTGTTTCGTACGCTTGCGATTAGAATTCACACTAATAATTGGCGACTCCAGAAGGGTTTATAATTATGACCTCTGTTGATTTTTAGATCCCTGCATGACCAGATGCTTCAAACCCTAGGGTTTTTCTTCAGCTTCTTATTTTGCATTTCTTGATGTTGTTTTTAACCTTTAAAACCCTAAAACAGTAAAAATTCTTACTTTTGTGTGTTTATGTGCCTATTTCATAGGTAACAGGTATCAGTCGTAACAGAGACGAAATTTTTTTCTGAAATATTCTCTCGAAACAAACAGAAGTGGAGGTCACACTATTTGGACTGAAACCTACAACTTCAGCTCCCATGTAGTGGAAAACAGCCAGAAAACTGTGGCGTCAATGAAAAACAGGTCAGAAACTGCGACCTGTACTTTTTGCAGGATTTTTTCTGTGACTTTTCTGGGTTTGTCTGGGCCATTGTTCATGGTTTTTTGACCTCTCTCTTCACCTGTCTTGGACCTGTACTTGCTAATTGCTAATTCTTACTTGTCAAAGTAGGGACCAAGCCCCTTAGGGCTTCAGTATGCTTCCACCTTTTTAGGAATATTTTAGCTAAAGCAGGTCCTCTGAGATTTCAGTGTTTTTAGCAATTTTTCAGACATGAAATTGTACTTTTAGATCCATTTCAGATCGGTTATTTATCCATCCAAAACACCTCTTTTAATTTTTGTTTGGTCCTCCTTTAGGGTCCCCTCCATTTCCCTTCAGGTCGTAGCCTTTCGCCACCCTTTTACAACATTTTTCCCTCTAGTTTTTTGTTCTTTTCTGCCCCTCTTTCCAAAAGATCTGACCTTTATATCCCTATCCCTCCTGACCTTAGATCCATTGGCCATTTTGTGTGTTTTGAATATATTTCGCCCACCCATAGACTAGCTATAGGGAAGCCCTCCTCCTTGGGTTTAAATTGATGCATATTTAGCTGTTTATTTTACTGTCGCATTCAATTTCCTTTACTATCATTTTTAGATTTATTTATAGTTATACAATATATTTTTTATTTTTTCTCTACACACATTTGGTCTTAATTAAAATTAACACACTTATCATATACACGCACACCCTAAGAGAAGAGTGCCTAGTTTACAACGCCAGGCCAAGACTTACACATTGTTATTAATTGATCCTGCACCTCCCTTCCTAAAACATTGTAATCAATTGATCCTGCACCTCCCTACCCTCATTTGTCTCTCTCCCTTTTTGTGATCTATGTCTCTTCACCATCATTGCTCCCCCAAGGCATTTATCATGGATTCTCCAAGGCCTTCATCCTCAGTTTTGTTAGTATTCCTTTCACATATGTACACTCATCCTCCTATGTGTTACGTTTTCCCTCGGGGAGGGGTTAGTTCCTCTAGCACTTTTCTACCTCCTGGCAGGATGTATCTAGGACACAACATGCCTCACACATTTTCCCAACCGCATCCTCTGATGCCAGGGCCTGATTTTTCCCATATTTTTTACCGCAATGTTGCTCAACCTCATTATTTTTATCCACATCCAGGTGCTCCAACTCCTCCACCATAAGAAACTCCACCACCCATGCCTTCATTAAGCTCTAGGTAATCCAAGAGAAAATCAGCAAGGGCATATATCTAATGCTGCAACCTAGCAATAGAGCGATCAACCCCTGTAGAACAGACCTCTTTGCATGAATAAGACTTGTTCTTATTTCTTATTGTAGTGTCCATGGTCACTATACCCATGATTTTCCACTTTTACCTCAAATGTGTCAGATGTGGGAAGATCAAGCAACATCCCAAGGACAACAAGCCTCCCCTTCAATTCCTCTTAATGCGGCACCCATCCAAACTATTTTATCTACCATTCCTTTCCCTCAACAAGGAAATGTGGCTGCCCAACCCCCTGAAAGTCAGGCGGACACTGAACCTCCTCCATTTGGTACCTATGATTACCAGACCCTCATTATGAACTCTGACGAACCCAATTTTGTTGAACTCAACCTTTAGACTTAGTCCTGTCAGTACAACAAGCCCCTCGCTACGTCTGCTACCGAGCCCCCGTCTTCCGGTCCCGCAGAGCCTCTTACGACACCCAATGGTCCTTTATATATCCCTAAGCTTAAGGCAAAGGTTCAAACCAAGATCCCTAAGGGACCCTTATGCCAAAACATTGCTTCCATTAAAGCCACCCACTCCTATAGTATAGTAGATGACTTAGCACAGTTCCCTACCACCATGTCAATGCTGGAGGTCTTCTAGTTGTGCCCTTCACAATAAAAAGATTTAGTAACTGCTCTAGGTATTATGGATCCTTTCGATGACCGTTTGGTTTCTTAAATGTTGATAATTTAGAGCATTACACCCTTCCTGCATCCATCACCTTCCAAATACCTGTCAAGTTCTGTAATTCCAATGTCTCCAATTGTATCATTGATGAGGGGGCATCCACCTACGTTATGTCCGCTTCTATCTAGAAGCAGCTTAGATCACTTGAGTTATCTCCTTCCACTATCACCCTTCGTGCTTGGGATGGCCACTCTTCTCAGACCCTTGGCATGTTTCGCAAATTTCCTATTCCTCTTGTGAGAAATACTATTTGTGTTGACATTGAAATAATTGATGCCCCCTTAGACTACAAAATTATATTGGGTCCTAGATACACTTATGCGATGTCTGTTGTCCCATTTGAGGTTCCCCATAAGACGTGCTTTCCCCATAACATAAATACTGTCACCATCGATCAGTTGACATATTACGAAACAAAGTCTCAAAACTCCCCTAAGTCCATTATCTCTTTGGTGGCCAATAAATAAATAGTCGAACCTCCAACCAGTGTGTCACCTAGAATCTTTGAACATTCCTCTTTTCTTGATTCTTTCCCTGGTGTCCCTCCTCCTATCTCTGACCCTAGATCGTCGAATGTTTTCATGATCCAATTGTCTTAGTCCGACCTCAAATGGACTGGTTCAACTAGCTAGCAATCCCACCCTCTGCAACCTACTCCTAGTACTCCGACTTAGCCTTAAGGACCCCCTCCTCGAGGACCCTCATCCATAGCTGGTGTTCATGAACCTATTTACCCTCCTATAATAGTTCACCCTGGCCTTTAGCATATCAAAGTTTTCTCGCCTAGAAATTACCCTTCCGGTCAGATACCATTTCTTGCTCCCCCTCTTGGAATATTTTTGGTACTCGTTATGGCTACCTTGTCTCTCCCTAAAATGACACTAGGGATTCTATTCTGGTACATTGATCCCCCAACCACTATCCTGTCTGGTCAACCCAAACCTTATATAGCTTTAACATCCGTTCAACCGATCGGCATGACCCCTCCCTCTGCTTCTCTACCTCATCCACCTCAAAAAGAACCTACTCCTATTTTGAAAGCATCAGGTGAGGGGGGAAAAGCCCGCAAAAGGCACCCAAGGACAACGTTACCCAGATAATACCTACTCCTCCTAAGGCTCCAAAGCATACACCCTTGTGTGCTTTGTGTGATGTTGTCAGTCATGCCACCCATACCTATCATGAATTTCCTCTTCTCAATCCCATAGTCAATGAAGCATTTCCTAAGTGTGATATCCCAAAGGTCCATTTCACCTTATCTGATTCAGAAAAGAAACTCAAGACTTTTCACACAAATCACCCTTGTGATTTTTGTGATTTCCATGGCCACTATACTCACCTCTGTCCCCACCTCGATGACTTTCGCACCTCTCTAATAGCACTTCACCAACTCGAGGCCAAGCACAATGAGTCCCTTGCTCCCTTAATTGAGATTTTTGCTTTGAAAAAACTAGAGGACACATCCAATCCCATTGAAATTCCCCCCCTGATGTCAAGATGACAGATTATTCAGCCACTGTCCACTACATGTCATCATATATGAGATCCACGGTGGAAGACCCACCTGGGACTTCCCCTTCTATTTTTCCTGACCTCCCTTCAGCAATCACCTTGGGCTCAACATTGGTGGATACTTTATCTACTTGTTTTTAGGTCACCCTCCATGATAATGCGCATGTGAACCTCACTTCTCATGATAATGAGTCAGGTATCTTTGCCGCACCACGTGGTCTTCCTTCCACTAGTCACCCCATCTTCTTTTGTGATGATGACATTATGGAAGCAATCAACACCCTTGACTTTATCTATCCCCCCTTACATCAAAACCATCCCTTCGAACCACATACACCTTGTGGTCATTACATTGACACACAATTTTTTGGTAAGGGGTCGCCCATTTTTTAGAGTCCAAGAGTCGTAATTATCTACAAACGTCATAGTGCATCTAATCGTGTCGACTCTAGTAGCATCATTCTTCCCCATTTAGAAGAACCTCTAAAGTCCCATATCACTTCAAATCACTCTAGGGATGATTCCCCTCGTCATTCCTTCTTCTTACATCAGCAACCCAGTCCCCTAAAAATTTTTGTTGGCCAACCTGTGTGCTTTCTAGGTGAGCACTAGTTCATTATCTCCAAATCTAGTCTTTGGAATAGTGACACCATGTATGCGAACCTAGAAATTTAGTCCATTTTCTTCATATATGCAGTACCAAAAGTTATTAGTAATCCTCCATTCCTTTTCTAAAACTACATCTATCAATTCTTCTCACAAGAAGATAACCATAAAGTAAACAAATGGTGAACCACATCATAAAAATGTGTTTAGATTCAACTTTTATAAATAAATTTGGCATGACCATAACATACTTGGGGGCACCTATACCCCTCAACCTTAAAAATAATAGCTCTTAGCCATAAACAACACTAAAAATACCTCTCTCTGATAGGTTTCACTTTTTAGGCCATTCCTATGATAGGTTGCAGTTTCCTACCCATCTACCCAGGTCATAGAAAATGCCCCAAAAAGTGTGACCTAGCTGTGAAGAAGAGCAGGGGTCTGTTCCTGAGCTCTAGGTGCCTAAACTGAACTTTTATTCAATTGAATTGAAAGATTAGAGTAATGCATATTACTTGAAATTGACGAATCTCCATTCCAATAGTCGATTTGTCTGCTACGATCATCGAAAGATTTAGGGCCTTTTTCTCCTCTCTATATTCAAAACAGCTACACTTGAAAATGAATCAAATTGGAGGGAAAATGCCTTATTAAAAGAGAAAACCTAGATGTTCCTTTCGAATCTGCAACCAACCGTAGCTTGGCTTGACAAACCATCAACACCATTGGAAAGCTCTTGCCAAGATCTCAAATGGGTTGCTTTCATTTTTTGTGATTTCATACTTCAATCGAACATATTTTTTCCAAGAAGGGTCACTTCACCACTCCTCAAAATTGAATTTCTTCACTTGCAACATTTGTAGTTGGGGCACCACTTTTCCTTCATACTTTTCCATGATCGTGTTGATTTTCATTGTGATTAACCATCTTGTACTCATGTTTTTATGGTCCCCAATGGGTCTTTTCTGTGTGGTAGCATCATCGATTCGCCCTTGTTTAGAGCATCCAAGTTGAGTCACCATCACATCCATGGAGTCTGGCCCGAATCCTTTTATACCCAGCCAAAATCCTCCATCATTAATTTCTTTGTTCCTATCTCATGTCACACATTTTGGAATATAGTCATACTATCCCCTATCCCCTCTGGAGTCGAGTCAGTAGCTACTAGGTCATATATGCCCTTTATGCTCTAACAAGGGAAGTCGGCAGCCTGCTACTTAGTACCCCCCATTCCACCATCATCCTTGGTTTCATTCTATCAGTTTCTCTACTATTATATATCGTGCCTTAGTTTAGGATCCATTATTGCCTCACCTATGGTAGAACACCTTTTTTCGACATCAGCTTATTCATTCTAGAAGACAGGTATAGAGGGAGGTGTACCTTGCTTCCTAGTTCCACTCTTGTTTGGTGCCTCAGATCAGGAAAAGGGACCCTTTTTTTCCCTTTCACTTGATTTTTTTCTCATCTCCAGCTCCTTATGGCATGATCAAGATCTGTATACTTGATGGTTCAGTGATGCAGCAGATTGTACCGATGATTATAGGGTGTGTGTGTGATTTTTCAGACCTGATGAGTGGGTGGCCCTTCTGGTAGCCCCCCACATACCTGGATGACCTATCTACTACATCCTTAGATGCAACTCCATATATTTTATGTTTTTGGTCTCAACCACTTGCAACGCCTTTTAGTTTTCATGTATCATTCAGATTTTTAGAGCCCTTTCATATTTTACAGGGTCTCTTTGGTTGTACTTATATCTCATGTACTCAGATATTATTGTATAAGTCCTAGATTTTGTTCCAGGAACAATATGTATGTGGGATACATTATGATGTTTTTATCTAGCCCATGTTTATGCCAACATTTACTATATAGTTCAATCCCTTGTTTGTTGGATGCATCATTATTATCTATACTTTTTTATCTCAGTGGGCATAGGTATGCCTACCCTGCCTCATGTAGAACAAGTGCTGACTCATAAAAGATATTTTTCACACATTTAAGTCTCTCCTCCTCGGGTTATTTTCCTCTTTCAATTTAGTCTACCTTATATTTCTCTCTCTCTGACTCCCCCTTCGGTGTCTAGTGATTGAGTTCTTACAACATACTTTGGTCATACGATTAGCTCCTAACGCTCACACGTTGGGGAGTAATCTGTTACACCAATTTTTGGTCATCTAACATGTTACTATTAGATGGACTAAAGTACACCATGTAAGACCATTTTTACCACAGTAAAATTTCTTTCAGTATGAAAAATAATTTAATAACCCATAGTTTATTAAGTTATTTCTAGTCTAAACAGGAAACCCCATGAGGAATAATTGAATTAGTCCGTATTTGTTTTATTTTCCTTAAGGGATAATTAGGTAAACCACTATTTAATTAATATTCCTAGTCATATTTAACCCAAAATAAGAAAATTAATTAGATAAATCATTATTTATCTTATTGTTTTCTAGGCATAATTATTTAAAACATTAGTAATAATATTCCTTGTTAAATTTGACTAAATAATTTACAAATAATTGAATAAATAATTATTTATTTAATTATTGAACTGTATCCTTAAAATAATAAATAAATCATTTATTTATTTATTATTTCTAAATATTTTAATTATGCACCAATATCTAGACTAACTCAATATTTTGTTATAAATAGAAGGGTTTTTCCATTCATTCACTACCTTTTGTTTCCTATAGATCACTCTTGATCTATAATTTTGGTTTGAATTTGATCCTCCCATCATTGTCATATTTTTTTACTTTTTGCTTATGAGCTCCCTTTGAGTTCCATTTTTGTCTGGGTTTTCTGCACCACCATCAAGAGAGATAGATATTAGATCTCAAGCACTAAGGATATTCAAGAACCCATCCCATTAAGGGGGATTGGTAACATCTTTCTATGTTCCCTTACCAGGTGTCATAATACAAAAAATTGTTTAAAAATTCTTGTCTTATTCATTGGATGCTGTTGGAATAGGGTGTCCTACAAAAGCTACAAATTCTATCCATTTTTCCATATTTTTTATTATATTTAGTCTAACGCAGGGGTTTTGGGGTGGGTCAAAGCCCCTAATGCATTATAAGTGGGTCAAGGGTAGACCAGGAGTCCGCAAACCATGTTTTGCGAACCATTGGATGCGTAGGCTAAAGTAGTATAAGTAGTTGAACCTTTTTGAGTTGTAAGGCAGAATTGAACTAATATTGGTGTGAATTGTGAATTAGTAGATCTGTTCTGGGTTTTTGGGGAAAGGACTCCTATTGGATGTGTGCATGGATATCCTCGGTCCTACTATGTGCAGACCCTGTTGCTGTGTGCACAGGTTGGGTTTTGGGTATTGTAAAAGGATCTTAAGGGTTAATGAATGCGAAAGGTTGTTGGGATATCTCAATCTATTGGATTTATGAATATGTGATATCTAATTATTTATGCACTATGCCATTGATTTAAGCTATGAAAGTACTTGTGTTACTTGTTTATAATGCGATCTGGATCTGTTATGTTATGCATAATTCTATATTGAGCTCCACAATTAAGTGTGTTAAGTACTTATGCTGCATTGAAAATTGATCTAAATATTCTTATTAGACTTTATACAAGAATAGCTGTGATAGTGGCTTTATTGTCTTATATCTGTTATTTATTACGATTATATATGGTATTGTGCACATGGATGTGAAAGGACTGATAGATCTCGGTTCTGTAATATGCGATCTGATATTTGTGAAGTTTAATGAAGCTCTGCTTGACTTACCTACCCTCTCCCAGGGTGTAGAAACTTTGTTCTAGCGCCCTCCCATACTACTTTGGGTGAGACTTTGGCTTGCGCAGGTAGGTCACTGCCGAAAGGGCTAGTAGTATAGGGGTTTGTTTGAAAACCTTAACCTCTGAACCTAGGTCAGCACCCCTCGAGTCAACAAAGTGGTACTGTTGTCAGGACCGAGATTGTTTTGAGAGAGGGATCGGGTAATGTCAAGGCCGTACTGGAAACCTAAAAGAAAAGAAATTGATGAATGGTTCAAACAACAAGTTCATGGATTAGTAGTAAAATAAAACCAAAGTAAGAGGTTGACCAGCGAAGAGTGGAAAAATAAGTATATTTCTATAGATATCTACAAGATCTTCTTTGTAGCCATTGCGATCAAGCTTCAAGAGTGGCTCTCAACGTTGGTTGAATTTTAGAAGTGTTGGAAGGACGAGCGGGTCACACAGTGGACCCCAAAATTTTTCCAGTGATTAGAGAAGAATAATAACACCATTACTCGCATAGTAGACCACTGGGTAGACAACATGCTAGGAGGATTTGTGATAGAATTTTCCATCAATTAGTTCGTCTCATACTCGAAAGTAGAGCAAATATTCTTCAAAGGATTTAGGGGTAATTTTCTGAATACTTTACCATTTTTTATTAAGATATTACTGTGCAAAAAAAGTATCCTATGTAGCCACACTAAATGAATGACCCTTGATCTGGACGGGAGTATGACACGAAGTGGAAAATACTATCAGACCAACCAAGAAAGGGGTATATCTATCTACAACCTAGTAAGAGAAGCAGCTGTGAAGATTCCTCTAGCCACACCACTTTCGAACCAGTGTAGGGGTAAGAATTCACCTACACCTCCACCACCAGAAGACAACATGGCTGCGCAAATGAAGTTTCCTACCTTTAAGGTTGCGAGAGATGAAGACATGGAGCAGTTCTAGTTTGTCACAGAATGAACATGTACTGAACAAAATGTAGCTAGTGATGTGGTGAAGAGGGCATAGTTTTCCCTTGCCTTCAAAGGAAGATCTTTCGATTGGTACATGGGATACATCAGACAACATGCAAACTCAACCATTGACGAGATCAAGAACGCCTTGAAACAACAGTTCAAGAAGCCTAAGTCCTATTCTCAAATAGTGGTCGATCTAAAGGATGTCAAGCAAGGGCCTTCTGAATCTGTGTGGGAGGTCGATCAATGATTGAAGAAGGTGATCAAAGAAGGAGAATTTCAGTATGATGACAAACAACACACAGAACGATTCATTGTTATGTTGCCGCCTCACCTGCGCGTACCTATGGGTGACCAAACTTTCGAATTACTGGAAAAATCCCTAGAGGTCGCTATGAAGTTAGAAGCTATGCCTAGAGATGATACCCAACTAGGCGTCCAACATATCCAAGGACAACTGGAGGCGATGCACTCGGAGATCCAAAACCTGTGAAAGGAGCGAGGCTTAGATGCTAGCCTTGAAAGATGGTGTAGGTTCTGCAAGTCGATAGGACATGATGAAAAAAACTGTTGGACGTATGATTTGATGATCAATTGAGGGAATATCTATAGGGTGTAGTTAGATCCATCCTAACCTAGATCCCTCTTGAGTGCATGGGGCTCCCCAGCAAGGGGAAGGGGAGGCGAAAGAGGTGGGAGTGCATGTCGGGGATGAGGGCAACTCATCTGTTATAACTATTGAGATGTAGGGCACTTTGCCAGGGACTGTCCAAACCCTACAGGATAGTCCTGCCAGTATTGCAGGTAGCTAGACCATGCGATTGAAGACTATGCAGTCTTGATAGAGAATATGTAGGAAAAGTAGCCGACACCTACACAGAATGTGTAGAGGGTTAAGGCCGAACTACGAGACAAAGATCCAAGCGTGAATATCATAACACACAGTGGGATGGCCACTAGGGAGCATGGGGAGAAAACTACAACCAAGCCTCTGATCTAACTAGCAGTTATCAAACAGGAAGGTTTGTATCTAAAAGAGGAGAAAGAAACATTAGTAACAACTTGCAAATACTTTGCTGAGCTAGAGGCATCTACTTTGCAGCTACCTGAGGACATCAAGGTAGATGAGGAGGTAAAAACCTTTTTATAGGCATGTATGAAGCTTATGCGCAATCCAAAGGCTATGGAAAATATTCAGGCATTGATAAATAGTACAGAAATAAGAAACTCTATAGATCCGAGACGTACAGAAACTCTATATAAATTAGAAACTCACTGGTGGGGAGATGTGGTTGACTGCGCATATCGGTGATTATGAGATGGATAATATTATTTTGGACCTAGGATTAGATGCGAATGTATTACCCAAGAAGACTTGGAAATGAATGGGGGAACCTAAGTTGGAGTGGTCTACTATCCAGCTGCATATTGTTAATCAACAAAAGATCATACCCTTGGGAAGACTATCAAAGATTGTGGTGGATATCGCAGGGGTTAAGGTCTAGGATGATTTTGAAGTAATTCAGATTTTCAAAGATGCGGAACCCTACCCTGCGCTTCTAGGCTTGGATTGGGCCATCGATATGGGAGGCATCATTAACCTAAATAAGAGAAGCATGCTATTCAAGAATAATGGTACAAGGTTAATAGTACCATTAGACCCGGCGGAAGGTGAACGATACACAGAACCAGTGCATGAGGAAGAGGATGTGGATCACATCTATAAGTTGACTGCATGAGATGAGGATTGGATCAACCCCATGGCGAAGGGGGTACTCTCCTGGGAAAATGACAGTGAATGTTTCTCCGAATTTGATGGGGAGATAGAGAATTGGAAAAACTAGTTACATGATGTCGTTGCGCTGCGATGTCTTCGGATCACAAAGGAATTTCATTGCATCTCCTCATAGTTAAGAGATCTACCATATTTTGATGGTTCTGGTAATGTTAGGGACTTTTTATGGGCATTTGAAGCTGAGGTTCCTAGGGAGAAAAGGTTATGGGCCCTTAACCTAGCGATGTGTGAAACCATTGCACGATGGTGGGAGACACATAAGGAATCATTCCTGGAGTGGGAGGATAGTCGGGGTATGATGCTCCTACGATTTGAGACTCCAGCGGAGGTATGGGTCAAGCTATTGCTTGGCCTAGGGGATCCATGTGAACATGTGGTTGCAGGGATGGAGGCATGGTGTAATAGAACTACAGGAGAGTGGGTTCACTTGTTCACTCATGCGTTGGGCCCAATCCCCAATACCTGGTACCTGGATTTCGAGCTACATCAACGCACCTACCAGTGGGAAGCTTTAAAGAATGACTTTATAGGAACATTCAGATTGATAGGGGGTTCTGAGGCGCTTGACGAAGCTCTGCAGGACATAGATACATTCATGTTTGGCAAGAAAAACTCTTTTACAGTATTCAGGACGCCGACATGGGAAACGCAGATGAAGGATATTGTCAACTGTCGCAGCTTGGCAAGAGAGGAAGGTGAAGATGATCCGCGGTCTATCTCTATCCCGGAGTTGGAAGGGGAGGGCATCGTTGAAGGACCTCCACTAAAGGAAGTGGATGTCAATAAGCCTCTCAAGCTGCACGAAGTAAACATTGGGATAAAAGAGCACCCTAAGTTGGCTAAGATTGGGGACTACTGGGATGAGAATACTATTGAGGTATAAAAGGTGTCTTTTTAACTCCTATTTATCCTACATTAATTATCAATCTAGGTTTATCTCAAAAGTGTACTCAGTTTGAGGCGGCAATTTAATATAAGAGTAATGCTTCTCAATTTGCAGTATAGTGTTTTGAATACAAGAGTAAACAGATGCTTGAAAATTAAATCTAATTGCAATGACATGAAACTTAATGCTCTAAAATCCAATCACTCACTCAGCAATCATCAGTGAAGGATGCAGTAGTAATAACTATTTACTTTTTCAATTGATGTAAATGAAATCAATCATAAAGAATATCCTCAATCTGAGAACTTAGACATTAATAGCCAATGTCCTTTACAGTTGATGATCTTACACTCCACAATAAAGAAACAAATTGGAAATGGTAACTAACTTAAATCAAGAATGCTACTAATGGAAATACGCTCTCTGCAATAACATTCCAAAGCAAGCCAAATACTTACAGGAAAGGAATAAATAGTAAAGCTATTTATCAGAAGTGAACAACAAATCTATTTAATGTAAATGAACAAAAAATCTATTTAATGGAAATGAAAATCAAATCTATTTAATGGAAATGAACAAAAAATATATTGAATGGAAATGAATAGCAAAGATTTATATCTAAGAAGCATTATAGAGGAATAAATAATATTGTTATGTTGAAAAGTAATATCAATGCAATTCACTCACATCTAATCAAATCTATTTAATGGAAATGAAAATCAAATCTATTTAATGGAAATGAACAACAAATCTATTGAATGGAAATGAATAGCATATATTTATATCTAAGAAGCATAAAAATACAAGTTACAGAGGAATAAATAATATTGTTATGTTGAAAAGTAATATCAATGCAATTCACTCACAACTGATGCAACAAACTGATTTCATAAAACATTGAAACGGTAAGCTATAAAACATGGAAATTGTGAAGGAATGTGACTAAAGGAAATGAGAACTAAAGCAAACCACACACGATTGGAATCGGAAAGTGATGGTATAGATAGCAGGTGGATCCACTAGGGCCGGGCCCTTAGCCACTAGTGAAGCACCGCCGAACTAATCTAGTATCAAATAATGGAGCGGAAACTAGATTATATATTAATCATACGTAACAGAGTTTACAAGAAATCGCACTCTGTTTTAACCAACAAGATTCGATGAGTAATTGTGAAAATACAATAGGAAAAATGAATAATCGTAATATTGTCTTTCGATTTCTACAAGCGCTATCCTTTTATAACAACCAGCAGACAAAACAAGAAACACAGATAATATTTGAGGAGCAATCCCTCAGGATCGAGAGATCCTAAGGGATTCACTCTATCTTCTATCTTTAGCTATCGTTTTGTCTTCTTGCGTTGATGCCGCACTGTTCCTTTCTTTTCTTTGATTGTGCGCTCTAATATCGACCTTCTTGTCTGGATATGGCCTTTTATTGAAGGGACAACAGTTACTTCTGCTTTGTATTTTTATCCCGAATGGTGGTTTCCCACTTCATCTATTTTCTGCATATAAGAAAAGACAATATTTAATCAATTTGGAACAATCACTAATATCCTTAATTCTATCATAATTATTCAATATATTACCATTCTAGAATATAAAGGAGTTATGATTAAGGGAAAAATATAAATAAATACATGGAAAATTAATACATTTTCCAATGCTCAACAAATACAGTAGGTAAAGTGGCTGAATTACTTATAGAATATCACGACTTGTTCCCTACAAAGTTTTCCGAGCCAAAGGGGATCACAGGGGACTTAGCAGTCATGCATATCACTCTCAAACCTGATGCACGACCCATAAAGCAGTGTCCTTATAAGTTGAACCCCAAGTATAAGTATAAGGTCAAGGATGAGCTCGATAAAATGCTTACTGTAGGTATCATTGAACCTGTTGAACAGTCAAACTAGGTCAGTCTAACAGTGGTTTACGAAAAAAAACTAAGGGAGGGATTTGGATTTGTGTCGACCTAAGAAATTTAAATGATGCCCGCATTCATGATCCATTCCCAACGCCATTCTCAGATGAAATCCTAGACAGTGTGGGAGGACAGGAAGCATACACTTTCACCTACGGGTTCTCAGGATACCATCAGATAAGAATCACACCTTAGGACACCTTAGGACCATAGTAAAACTATGTTTTCCACTAAGTGGGGATCCTTTCAATATACTATGATGTTGTTTGGACTCAAAAATTACCTTGCTATCTTCTCATGGGTCGTTATCGCAGTGTTCAAAGAATTCATTCACAAGTTCCTCGAGGTGTATTTAGATGATTGGACTGTCTTCGGCCTAGTCAAGGCACGCATCTCAAACCTGCGCATGATGTTGGATGCCTTCCAAAAACACCATATTATCTAAATATCAAGAAGTGTATCTTCTACATACCCTTCATAATCTTTCTCGGCCACATAGTTTGTCAACAAGGACTAATGGTAGATCCTGCCAAAATCGCAATTATCATAAATTTACCAGTACCAGCTTAATCCTTGCACACATGGGATACTATTGGAAATACATTCAAGGCTATGCGCTGATTACTTCCCCTATGGAAAAATTTCTCAAGAAGGATGTTTCATTATTTTGGAATGACAAATGTCAAAAGAGATTTGAGCTACTAAAGGAAAAGATGCTCTCGGCACCTATTCTCATCTTTCCAGATTGGGAGAAGGTATTTCATGTTCATGTCGATGCATCAAGCATTGCTCTCAGGGCTGTCCTTACGTAGCCAGGAGAAGGAGATATTGACCATCTAGTTGCCTTTGCAAGCAGGAAGCTCTCTAGCGTGAAACGCAACTACTCCACCACAAAGCAGGAGGGATTGGCCATGGTTTACGCATTGCAAAAATATCGACATTAATTGTTAAGAGGACACTTCAAAATGTTCAAAGACCATTCAGATTTAAAGTACCTGGTCAATAAGCCTGTGTTGGGGGGGGGGTAATATGCCGATGGCTACTGCTATTTCAGGAGTATGATTTTAAAATCATAGTCAAGCCGAGAAAGTTGAATGTTGGGCCAGACCACTTTTCCCAAATAGAGAGTGGTGAGGAGCCAACCGATCCAAAAGCCAGATTGGCTGATGTGCAGCTATTTGCTATAAAGGTAGTAGATGCACACTTCGGTGATATCATTTAGTTCTTGACTACTCGGACGGAACCTCCAGAGTACTCTGTACAACAGAAAAAAGAGTTAGTCACCCAGGTAGTAGACTTTACCATCATCGCAAGACACTTATATAAGATGGGGGCAGATGAAGTATTACAGTATTATGGTGATATGTTTTGGAGCATGAAAGGCATGCTATCTTGACCGATGCTCATGATGGAGTAGCAAGAGGTCACTACGCAGGGTAAGAAACGACGCAGAAGATCTTGAGGGTTGGGTTATGCTAGCCAACCCTGCATACTGAAGCCCACAGCTTTTGTAAAGCCTGTGATACATGCCAACAAACAAGGAGGCCATCCTGCAGAGATGAAATGCCCCTTCAACCATAAATGGCCCTACAAGCATTTGATAAGTGGGCTATCGACTTCATCAGGCCTATCATCCCCTAGGAAAAATATGGGTGCGTGCTACATTATTACGACCACCGATTATGTAACCAGGTGGACAGAAGCGCAAGCAGTAAAGGATTGTACTGTGGATACCACTATGCATTTCCTATTTGAACAAATCCTAACCAGATTTGGATGTTTAAAGATTCTCATGAGTGACATAGGTATGCACTTTGTTAATGAAACAATCCGAGCTTTGACCAAGGAATTATAGATCCATCATGCGAAGAGCATGCCATATCACCCCCATGCCAATGGCATGGTTGAAGCTTTTAATAAAATCTTGGAGCAAGCACTGACCAAGGTATGCAATGCTAATCGCAATGATTGGGATGTGCGCATTCCATCGGTCCTCTTGGCCTATTGAACAACCTGCAAGAATTGAACAGGAAAAACCACATTCAGGATGGTTTATGGTAAAGAACCCATTATGCCCATGTATTATATTTTTCCTATTCTGCGTATCACAACATTTACAAACATGGCATAACCAGACATCATGGAGGAGCGATTAGTGCAACTTATGGCTTTGGAGGAAGATTGGTTTATTGCAAATTTTCATCAGCAAGTCCAGAAGGCCCATGATAAAGCCTGGCATTACTGACACATTCACCAGAAGACTTCTGCAGAAGGTCAATTGGTCCTCTTTTATGAACTCCAGTTTGAAAAGCATCCCAGGAAATTCTGGCAGCATTGGCTTGGTCCCTACACAGTTAAGGAGATCACAGATGGCAGAGCGATTAGGCTTGCTACCCTTCACGGAGATATTGTCCTAGCTACATCAATGGTAGCTAGCTCAAATTGTATCAGATCGAATGAATCTATGAATGGAGTATCCATACAGGCGCAGATGGAGACCCCACCACCACAGTGAATCGAGATGAGTCACAAGATTGTGTTGGGGGACTGTTGGAATAGGGTCTCCTACAAGAGCTGTGAATCTGGTCCATTTTTATATATTTTTTATTATATTTAGTCTAACACAGGGGTTTTGGGGTGGGTCAAAGCCCCTAATCCATTGAAGTGGGTCAACAGTAGACCAAGAGTCTGCAAACCATGGTTTGCAGACCATTGGATGCATAGGCTAAAGTAGTATAAGTAGTTGAACCTTTTTGAGTTGTAAGGTAGACTTGAAATAAGATTTGTGTGAATTATTAATTAGTAGATTTTTTATGGGTTTTAGGGGAAATGACTTTTGCTAGTTATGTACATAGAGATCCTTAGTCCTGCTCTGTGCAGACCCTGCTGCCGTGTGCATAGGTCGGGTTTTGGGTATTGTAAAAGGATATGAAGTGTTAATGAATGCAGAACACTGTTGGGATATATGAATCTATTGGACTTATGAATCTGTGATATCTGATTATGTATTCTCTATCTCATTGATTTAAGTTGTGAAAGTATTTTTGTTACCTCTTTATACTGCGATCTGGATCTGTTATGTTATGCATAATTCTATATTGAGCTTCGCAAGTAACTGTGTTAAGTACTTATGCTGCATTGACAATTGATCTGAATCTTCTTATTAGACTTTATACAAGAATAGTTGCGATATTTTATTTATTGTCCTATATCTATTTTTTGAGGAGGTAAATCCCCTCTGCGGACAGAGGCTATCCCTACTAGCCCAGCAGGGGTCTAGCAACAATCACGAAATGTTACAATGCAAGTTCCTAGTTACGAAATGAAAAGACCAAAGATGGAGGCCTACCTGGAATCCAATGCTACGATCTGAAGAAGAGAGCGTTCCCGTTCCTCAGCCTCGGCAGATCATGATCCTCCACGATCTCCGCGGATGGATACCTGCACGTGCAAGAAAAAGACAGATACAAGCATAAAATCCGGCATACGCAACTAAATATCAGTCAGAAAGGATACTACTCATATTAACATAATAAAAAACAGAGTGGAACCATAATCGTAATGATTCATTAAATAACGATTGAAAGAGATTACAACCAATGGTCTGACGTCGTGGTCTCCTTCGGATGGGTCTCCAGTCGTTCACGTCTCGCAAAGCTCACCAGGGAAAGGGAAAACCTCTCCTGAGTCTCTCGACGATATTCTCCTTACTTGAGTCGGCCTTAAGGGAAGAAGGAGGGCTCTTACAGCACAAAGGCTCTTGGGAATTTGGAGATTCAAAGCTTAGGCACTTCAAGACTAGCTTGCCATGGAATTGAGCAGGCTTTTATAGATGGGGAAGGAGGGAGTTGGGATCCCTATTATTGTGGGATTGGCCCTATCAACAAGGTAGGTTCTATGGGAGGTGGTAAAACCACTTCCCTTCCATAGTACTCCCGCAGCCAAACCTCCCAACTCAAGATAGGCAATGGTTTCTGAGTTTGTTGAAACACAACTTCCGCCATCTTTATTTAAAAAACACTCCTTAAATTGGCTGGTGCGACTACTGCTCTAGGACAGAGCGCCAGTTGGCGCGGCCTCTTTGCAGGATTTTCCTCATTGGCACGAGTGATGAACTGTCTGCCCGCACCAATGCAAAAGGAGATGTTTTTATGATTTTTTGCAAGGAGATGTCTTTAGGGAAATTGAAGCTCATGCTTAGAGGAATGCATTGATGATACTTTCAAGGCATGAAAATGTTCACAGGTCACAAAATGGGTCCTCCATTGTGCGGGACGGGGAATGGTAGGGACGGTGAAAAATTACTGTATAACAGATGCCCCCTAAAGTATGAGGCCTGAGAGAGAGAGGGGTGAAATGCTTTACGAGAACATGTTCAATTGAAGGCCCGCCGTCGGAAAACCTGCGCAGAAAAATACAACTGATATCTCAAGTACATGATGTATGTGTGGTATGGGCGCAGCCATCCAAAACAGAGTATACTATAATCCGGATCCAGGGTATGGTCGCAGCCATCCAATGAGGATCAAATAAATAGACTCAGGTATGGTCGCATCCATCCAATCAATGAGTCATATACATAATGATAATAATCCACAATCACATCCTGGATTACAACAGACACAATCCAGGGTCTTGCGCTCCATCTCGACCCAAACAAAGTACAAGTTCGAGCATGCGAATATGTGAGTTGAAGTCAAACATGCAGTAACATCGTCTGATTACCAGCCAATGATGAAAGCTGTTAACAAACGCGAGAGAAACAACCAATAATGACAATGGTCCTCAAGGTACTACAGGTACAATCTACGACGTATGAATCAATGAGTTAGTGTCAAACACCCGCAGAATCACTCGATCAGAGGCCAATGATGAAAACCTCACGTCGAATGCGACGAACCTGCCATTGAGGCATGCAGGCTCCAAGGTACCATAACGGAGTCTTTAGATCAACTTCCTGGATAATGAGCTGAAGTCGACAGGAAGTGACCTTGATCGAAGGTGAGCCATAATGTTTCCCACATCATCGACACGAGACAGAGGAACATGATGTTTTTGTTGTGAATCAGGATCGTATGAGAATTAGAGGAAGGTTGATATTTGCAGAGGCCAACTTCTCTTGAACATACAAACAGCATGACAGTGGACTTTGCAGTATTTTACATCAACGGATCAGAGGTCATGGTGACGAGGCAATGAGCATAGGAGAGGTCAAAAGGGATTATCCAAACCCATGGAGGCAAAGTGAAGAAATGAGATGAGATGTCCCCAACCTGACACGAATGCGGACAAGTTCCATGTTCAAGAGCGACATACTGCCGATGAAAACGACGATGGTTCCATTTTTCCCCACCATTTATGGTGAGTACCCCAATTATTTTTGATAACAAGCTTGAAGGGGATAGCATATGCTTGTAATATAAGTCTGCCATTCGGGCGAATCCATCCTAGTGCATTTAACGAGTCCTAGGAAGGAGGAACTCGGAGAACGTCATTTTGACTGGATCCGATGTCATCAGGGTTTAACGAGTCTGAGAAAGGGAGAACTCGGCGTCTTTAGATGTTTAGAGAGTTTGAAAAGACGGCAGAAAAGTAAACTCCACAGGTCCCTTTTCGTAAATAGTTCCTCAGATCCGAAAAGGTAGAAAACAATATCCGATAAAACCTCCTAGTCGCGATAGGCTAGGGTATTCCTTTTTCGTAATCAATCCATCCCAGCCCGAAAAAGGGGTAAACGTATACTAGGTAGATGTCGATTCGTGTCCATTTTAACGAGATCGAAACGACAAGGGCCTCGGCAATCTTTTCATGTTTAGAGAGTCAGAAAAGAGCTGAAAGATGACTCCAAAGTGACTTTTTCATGTATTTACCGAGTCCGAAAAAGTATAAAATACAACTCGTTTCCATCGTTAAAGTCACAAAAACCTGCTGCTGCACATACCAAGCAAGCGTAAAACCCATTTTCGACATAACATATTAAAATATTAGATAAAAATTACTTTTTACAACTCATTTTATGTCAAAAAGTTATAAATATGTCAAATTGGTAAAAATAAAATTACATTTACTATTTACCTTGGTGAAAAGCAACAGTGATCCATTTGGAACAGAAAATTCTGACGGCGATTGCGACAGATCCGGTTGACCATTCAATTTCTCGTCTGCTACAGGTAGGAGGCACTCCCTTGCTCTACATTTTTATCCATTTTTTAATAGATTTCCTTTGTAAATCAGTTCTCTAGGGCCACTTTTGAAATTTTAGGGCCGCGCTCATTGGCGCAGGTATCGGGCATGGACCCGCGCCAATGGGCTCTTTTATACAAAGGGATCACGCCACGTGGTGCGACTGTTCACAAAACAGCCGTGCCAGCGGCCGAACCTAAAAATCCACCTAAAAATTTGATATTTAAACCAAATTGCATGGAATTTGAGGCCTACGAGAGATCTAACCAAGGGTTTATGACCATATGAATGCAGGTAATCAAGAAAAATGGCGATTGAATGGAAAGAACGAGAGCATGGAGAGCCATCCAAAGTGAGGCTTGCATGAATGCCCTCAGAAACTGTGGGCTGAAAAAAAATTTCCTCACACCCTGTCTACGAGCTCAGCCCAAGCTCCTCCAGTATTTGATCAGTATCTGGGATGAACATGAACAGGTGTTCAGGTTATGAGATCAGGTATTAGAGCTGGAGGTTTTTGATGTTTATTTTATCACCGGATTGTCCTGCAGAGGTCCGATCCCTGTCTTGACTGGAAGTAGACCATCTGGGGAGAAGATGGAAGAAGTGATGGCACGAGTGTGCCGAGGAGCACAAATGGGATCAGGAAGCAAGAAGGTGGATATCCACACTATCCCTGATCTGGCATTGAGAGTTTTCCTACATACCATCACGCGGGTTGTAGGGTCGCAGGCACTGCACGAGGCCACAAAGGCCCAACTCCTGCTGGCCTCAGAATGCATGAGTCCCTTACTGTTTGACTGGGCAACAATAGTAACAATAAATATGAAAAGGTAGCTGAAAAAATGCAAACAGGGTAAACTGAAACAATTTGGTTATGGTTCCATCCTGGTATCATTTATTCTGGAATGCTTACCAATCTTCGAGGGCCAAGGGCCGTAGTAACAGATCCGATACCACGAGAGCCAAGAATGGCTCGCTGGGCAGCATTAATGTCCAGAGCTGGAGGCGGCCAACAGATGTCCTGGAGGCCGGAGTTCTTTAGGTGGTTACGGCGCTAGCTGCTTTTCGTGGAAGACTGGCCCTATGTAGGAACTGACTTCACCAGAGACCCAGATCTCCCACTGCCAGAAGGAGATGACTGGGACGAGGAGTTGGGTAAGACCTCATATTTTTGATTTTTTATGTTTTATGTTTTTTTTTGTTAATACACATTCGTCTTAACACATTTTATATATGTATGCAGATGTGGGACCTGAGAGACCAGCTGGGATGTCTCCAATCTCACGGAGGACACAACTCGCCCCTGATCCTCAGGGAGAGGGCACCGGAGGAGAGGAGTTGATCCAGAATCTTGAGGGCATTGCCCGAGGGATTCCGGACTATGCTTGGCTGGCAGACGTACTGATGGCATACCAGCGCCACACGGTGGGAGTTCCAAGTCGGATCCACCGAATCCTGAGACGCTTAGTGCGTGCAGTCACATGCTATCATGAGCACCATGCGGATTAGCTCTTAGGATTTATACCACACCTATTTTTTGAGAGACATATCATCTCCAGATGTACTTAAGACGATTATGTATATTTTGACTTTTATGTGACACACTCTATGTAAACATTTCGATATCTATATATATGTGCATATCTATTTTTGGATGGATCTTTCTTTGCATGTGACGATGATTTACAAATTGCGCAAATGTCTGTCTAATACCAAATTTTCTACTGCATCTGTTAATGTATTCAAATGCCTGGGTATATGATGATATGTAATCTAGTCAAAATTTCTTTCCAGTAATCAAATACGCAGATATAGACGTAACATGGACGGGTTCCTTACCGAATAGTGTCCGTTCAGTTGTAACACTACAAGTTGCGAATCTAGATACATGAGCAATTCACGGATACCAAGGTTCACTGCCTCGGTTAATAATTCTAACACAGCACTATATTTTGGAATGTTGTTCATGGTATGTCCTAGACACACTCCTTATAGGTCAATCAACTCACCAGAAGGATCATAGATTACCCAGGCTGCTGAAGACAGATTCCTGGTACTGCGGGAGGCACCATCTGCGAAACCAACAAATGGATGAATAGACATCTGCACAACCAAGAAGACCCGATCAACAGAAATATGTTTACAAAGCACACCACACTATACATGCACACAAATGAAAATCACACACCTATGTACACATAAGACGGGCATTCCCCCCAGCATGGTGTCTCAATTCGAGGTGCATGCCCCCCAAGCTTCAGTCTATAGAAAATGGAGTGAAGGTTGAAAAAATAAGAGATTTGAACTAAATCTATCAAAACTCGAATTGGATATGCTCATGTTTCATTGTTTTAACGAGGTTGACACACTTAAAGGAACTATCCTCGTAGCATCTTGTTTCATTATTCGAAGAGCTTGACACAAGAGAAAGAACTATGCTCTAATGAGCTCCCAGAAGGAGGTTCAGGGGGGGGTGCGGGGAAAATACCCATGAGGACTGGGTCTTTGAAGAGACCAGGTCCTACACTGTCCGGGGGATTCAGAATTTGATCCACGTATGGCACGTTGTTCTCAGAGTTAGAGGTGAAAAATGACAACTGATCCACTGTGACAATCTTGCCCTCGTGAGGGAACTTAATGAATCGAAAGACGGTGGACGGCACACAGAGCATGGCATGGGTCTAGCTGCGGCCAAGAAGCATATTGTAGTTGATTTTAGAATCAACCACTTCTACTTCTACGTTGACAATTTTTCCCTATAATGTGATCGCTAGACTCTCGAGAATGCCCAGGGGTTTAGATTCCTGACCATCAAATGCCTCAAGGGCATTGGGAGATGACGACAGGGCTGGAGAGTCGATGGCCTTCCAGCAAGCGGAGGACATAATGCAGGTAGATGCACCCTCATCCATGATGGCCCTATGAATGTTCAGACCGTTAATCCCGACTTGAATAACCAGAGCGATTTGATGTGGAAGTCGGGGAGTGAAATTCTCCAGATCGAAGGTGAGAAGACTCGAGTCGGCGGGATCAATGCCCCCGATTGCAGACAGTAAAGCCTTCCATTGCAAAGGACAACTTTGAAGAACTTCTAGTGCAGACATAGCACATGGCGCCTGTGCCAGATCATCAACAATACTGTAATGTTGAGCGGCACTAGCGTTTGTATTATAAGAAGATCTTCGAATGACACCTTTGGGAGGTGGCTTCACAACGGGTTCAAGAGAAGGCTTCTCGATTTCCAATGGACCGGAGACAGGTGGGGAAGGTGGCCCATCTGCAACTGCCTTCCCGGGTGCCTGCCGTAGTTCATTGTAATCCTTCGACCGCGTAGCGATAGAGATAGGTGCAACACTCTTCACCATGAAAACCTGAGACCCAAACGGTGCAGATGGTGACGGTTGTTCGACCATCTGGGTCTGCTGAGATGGAAATGGCTCTTTCAAAACAGCCAGAGTCCCTTTAGGGCCTTTAAGAAGTTGACTAACCTCGGATCGTCATGGACAATCCTTAGTATAATGGTCCCCTTCACAGATGAGGCAAGGGTACTTTGGTTTTCGCTGGGAGCCATCCTCAGTACGAGATTTAGATTCTGGTTTCGGGGCATTAGATTTAGATTTTCCTTTTCCCTTCTTCTTCCCCTTGGAGGATTTGTCCGCAGGATTGGCCTGAACGGCATTTGCCTCTGCGGTTTTACCAGAATTGGATGAGGCAGGATCAACAGAGGTATTGTTGGAAGAATTAGCCTTCTGCTTCCCATTCGAAGATTTCTTCGAATTCTGAGAGACAGAACCAATGACACCATCCACCGCAGGGGTAGGCGGAGCCTTAGTGGTTCCGGGCCGTGGAGCATCATTCAAGATGTCATAAAGTGTGTCGGACTGAGAATAGACAAGATCCAGGTATTAGGCATGCGTGATGGCTTGTTCCTCTGTCACGCATGCTCCCATCGCAATATCCTGAGCGATTTTATTCACAAAGGAGGTGGTGAACCAGTGAGTCAGTATCTGATCAGGTATGTGAAACTTGATCAGTCTACGACGGTGCCGCCACTCATGAATGTGATCTGAGATGTGAGTGGCTTTGTCCTGCTTCAGGGAAGTCAGGAGGTGCGTCCCGGCTTCATACCGAACCGGTAACTGGAAATGCGTGAGGAAAGCCATGGCTAAAGAGTTGAAATCTTGGAAAATGCCACGGGATAACTCTATGTACCACTTAGCAGCAGCTCTAGTTAAAGTACGCTAGAAGAGGTGCAGGCGAATCGAATCGTCGACCCAAGAGTTAGACGAACACCAAAGATGATACGTCACCACATGTGCCTGGGGGTCCTCTCCAGCTTTTTCCTCAAACTTAGGGCAATCACCTGGTATCTTGGTGGGAACCGGAGGCCAATACGGATTATGTAAAATCGGATCATTGGTCAACTTTGAAACATCCGGCAGTTCCAAGGTAGCCAGGAACGACAATGGAGGATTAACTGCCATGTCGGGCCCAGGATGAGGTCTGGTACCCATACTCCACGATGGTTGTGAATATCCTTTCCCCCACAGGTTCTGTCCTACAGGATTCCGACCGTAGGGGGCATAGGTCGTATAACCAGACTGATTTGGATGATGGTAACCATAGTGTGGGGCTTGATAACCAGGGTACGGACCCTGATTATGCGTCGGCCCTGTATAAGCAGCATTTGGATTTGGGTGCTGAGTGTAGGTAAAACCAGGTGGAGGAGGATAATACTGAGAGCCTCTGGGGTGGTTAAAATTCGGTTGAGACTGACCATGAGGATAATAACCACCCTGAGGATGAGTAGGCTGCTGAAAAGTGGAACCCTGCGAAGCCTGATAAGTAGGGAACAGCTGTTGGTTTGGCTGCAGCATTGAATGAACCGGCTGCTGTGCAGGGTTAATGGAATGAGCGGGCTTCCCTGAATGAACAGGTTGACCCGACTGAGAGGGCTAACCTGAGTGAACAGGTTGACCCAGATGTGAGGGCTGACCTGAATGACTAGGTTGACCCAGATAGACAGGAGGCGCCGGTTGCGCAGGTTGAACTGGTTGTAAGTGAGCCCCAGGTTGTACCGGATGGGTCTGTTGGCCTGGAGGTGGGACACCGGGTTGTACTGGATGAACCAGTTGGCCCAGTGGTGGAACAGGACTAGGTGCTTGCTGGAAACCGGTTTGACTTGAGGGAGAACCATAGGATGGTGCTGGCTGATATGCAACGTTAGAAGCAAAAGGATACTGCGGTTGCATCGGTAAAGAAGGCTGGATTTTCCCCCTAGGACCATAGACCGATCTCGGTTGATACCCCGGCTAAGGCTTAACAGGTTGACCAGAAGGGCTATAATACTATCCTTGTGGACCGTACGATGGCCCTTGTTGGCCGACAGGATAGCCTTGAATGGGCTGCCCCTATGGATCATAAAGATAGTCAGGTTGGCCCGTAGGTTGGCCTTGGAAAGGCTGTCCTTACGGGTTATAATCCTAGTTAAAAGGTAAACCTTGAGCATAGAGATAAGCCTCAGGAGCGGGTAGATGCAAGATCTCCCCGTGCTCGTCATACTGACCTGGGAAAGCATACACGAGAGTACCATCCTGTGCATAATGCGAAAAGTAAGATCGGTAGGGATCTTGGGAGGACGGTCCAACCTCGGTGTTCGACTGTTGCAAAGACAACCGATACTCCTCCGGAGAGATGTTCTCCGGTATAGCAGTAGCTATATAAACATCTTCAGGAGTTGGCCCAACCCTAGTAGCAGATGCTGAGACAACAGGAGAAGAGGCGGCCACACAGACAGTGGGCCGGACGGGAACAGAAGTGATGGGCGTCTGAGGAGACACCCCGGGTGTAGTAGCAGCTGGCCTCAAAGGAGGAGATGATATTGCCATAGAGGCTGCAGCGGAAATGATCTGACCCATAGATCTATATCCCTGTGCTAAAGAAGGACTGGTTTTTGACATGGCAGCCAGCTCAGAGTTGCCTCCCTCAAATAATCTTCGTGGGAAGAGCCGATAGTCTTCACCAGACATTGGGATTTCCTCACCTGAATCAATCATGGTTGATCTTGCCGTTAAATCACGCAAAAGAAGGCGAGGACTAGGAGGAAATACAACAGCAACAAAAGGCGAACCCGAGGTAAGAGAAAGGAAATCAACTCCTAATCTCAATTCAGACACAGGGTCTGAAAAGGGCCAATTGAACTCAATTGGTCCTCCAAAGGGTTGCTCAGCGAGAACCGGTCCCCCATCAGGAAACTCGAAAACAACAGGCTACTGTGGTTCGACAGAGGATTGGGAAACCTCCGAAGAATCGTCCGTGTAAGGACTACCAGTAGACGAAATCGAAGGTTCCGCCACTGTGGCAAAAGACCAGAGAAAAAGAAGAAAACACACACACGGGCTGAAAACAAGTTAGGACACACGATCAGACGGTCAACAAGTAATATCTGAGCGGGCGTGTAATCATGGGTGATTAATTTTTACCACATTGAAAAGTAAGAAACTCTACCGTTTCAGATTTTAAGAGTCGAGAAACGATATAAAGATGACTCTATCTCTTTCAGATTTGATACAAGCGTAAAAGGACAAGCGATCGACGGTCTTTTCAAGTTTAGGGAGTCAGAAAAGACCAAATGACTGCTCAGGAAAAACTAGGCACAAAGGGTGTAACAAATATCCGTGAACTGCAATATACACCTTGGTTTCAATAATGAAACAGAAATCGACCAAGGACTTTCCGTACGTGCAGGTAATCTCCCCGAATGCTGTGTTCGGTGTATCACGGGTATAGGGCGGCAGACTCGGCTTCCTGTGGATAAAGGATTGAAAACCTAGAGGGGTCTCCCTTTATATACGTGACGGTACGAGGAACACAAGTCCGTACTAGCGCTATCTAAAGCCAAAAGGCGAACGACAACTGCTAGGTTTAAAGACGCCGGAACACGTCTCTAGCCTAGACCCCTAAATATGTTTTGTTAGATTTCAATGCTGCTTTAGGTTAATTGGATAGATTTTAAAGTTGATCTTAAATTAGGTTTCAATTTTCAGGCCCTATCGTATGTAATGTCTTAAAATACTCCTAAATGCAAAGCTACATGCCACAGTCCAACATTTCGTTCGATGAAAACTAGTTACAGAAGAGTTGAGAGCTTTTACACAAATGAAATGATCGGAAGACAAACAATGAGATCTCTAATGCAACTAATGAAATTGAAAACTTTTTATTCAAATCACTAATCACTAGCAAAATCGAAAAGATTACAATTTGCACTAATTCAACCAAAAGCACAAGAGATTTTTTTTTTTTGCAATTTTCAACGTTTGATAGCTAATATGCACTAAAAAAACTGAAAACAAATGGAACAACTTGAGAAACGATATTGAAAGAGAAAAACAAGCAAATTTCGCTCAACAACACAAGCAATCAGATCCCAAATCGACCAAAGTCTCTCAAAACCAAGAAAAGACTCAAAGGCTCCAATGGACCATGTGATCTAGGCCCAAAGCAAGACCAAACGAAATTTGAATGAAGGAATGAAAAATCACCCAAAAATCGCAACAAAACAATGAACAACTACTAAGAGGATGCGAAGGAGCAATCAAAAAGTCGACCGGACAAACGAAACACCAAAACTCCCAAGGAGGGCTCGATACACTAAGCCACTAGATGCCCTAGGGCTCAAAACGTGAAATCGATAGATAAAAGAAAACAACCAAAGGATGGAGGTGAATTCCCAGTCAAACAGGACTCCAACACACTCAGGTAGTCGGAAAATCAAGAAGAAAAGCATTGACCAAACCCAGAGAGCTCAAAATTGAGGAAACTCAAAAACCTTACAGGAGTGGCGCGACTGTAAGGCTGCAACTGGCGCCAGAAAGCAATTGGAGCGGGCTAAACAAAAGCAACATGCGCCAATTGGTGCGACTGTCGAGCTAAAAAGCGTGCCAGTCAAGTTTCTTAGCCAAAACAGAAAGGAACTACTCCAGAAGCAGATCAATGTATACTAAGAAAACCAAGAAGTAAAAAACAGCAGAAGAACCCAACCCAAAAGGCTCATCAAGCAAGGAAAAACATAAAATAATCAAAACGAGACAATATAAACGAGACAGTGAAATCTAGACGATCCCTAGCGGAGTCGCCAAATTTTTGAGGAGGTAAATCCCCTCTGCGGATAGAGGCGATGACTACTAGCCCAGCAGGGGTCTAGCAACAATCATGGAATGTTACAACGCAAGTTCCTAGTTACGAAATGAAAAGGCTAAAGATGGAGGCCTACCTGGAATCCAATGCTACGATCTGAAGAAGAGAGCGTTCCCGTTCCTCAGCCTCGGTAGATCAGGATCCTCCACGATCTCCGTGAATGGATACCTGCACATGCAAGAAACAAACAAATACAAGCATAAAATCCGGCATACGCAACTAAATATCAGTCAGAAAGAATACTACTCATATTAACATAATCGAAAACAGAGTGGAACCATAATCGTAATCATTCATTAAATAACGATCAAAAGAGATTACAACCAATGTTCTGACGTCGTGGTCTCCTTCGGATGGGTCTCCAGTCATTCACGTCTCGCAAAGCTCGCCAAGGAAAGGGAAAACCTCTCTTGAGTCTCTTGACGATAGTCTCCTTACTTGAGTCAGCCTTAAGGGAAGAAGGAGGGCTCTTACAGCACAAAGGCTCTTGGGAATTTGGAGATTCAAAGCTTAGGCACTTCAAGACTAGCTTGCCATGGAATTGAGCAGGCTTTTATAGATGGGGAAGGAGAGAGTTTGGATCCCTATTATTGTGGGATTGGCCCTATCAACAAGGAAGGTTCCATGGGAGGTGGCAAAACCACTTCCCTTCCATAGAACTCCTGCAGCCAAACCTCCCAACTCAAGATAGGCAATGGTTTCTAAGTTTGTTGAAACACAACTTCTGCCATCTTTATTTAAAAAACACTCCTTAAATTGGCTGGCGCGACTACTGCTCTGGGACAGAGCGCTAGTTGGCGCGGCCTCTTTGCAGGATTTTCCTCATTGGCGCGAGTGATGAACTGTCTGCCTGCGCCAATGCAAAAGGAGATGTTTTTATGATTTTTTGCAAGGAGATGTCTTTAGGGAAATTGAAGCTCATGCTTAGAGGAATGCATTGATGATATTTTCAAGGCATGACAATGTTCACAGGTCACAAAATGGGTCCTCCATTGTGCGGGACGGGGAATGGTAGGGACGGTGACAAATTACTGTATAACACTATTATTTATTGTGATTATATATGGTATTATGCACGTGGATGCAAAAATACTGATATATATAGGTTCTGTAATATGTGATCTGATATTCACGAATTTGAACACAACTTTTCTTGACTTACCTGCCCTCTCCCAGGGTGCGGAAACCTGGTTATAGCACCCTCCCATACTGCTTCGAGTGAAACTTTGGCCTGTGCAAGCAGGTCACTTTCGAAAGGGCCATTAGTATATGGGTTTGTTGGCAAACCTTAACCTCCAAACCTAGGTCAGGACCCCTCAAGCCAATAGATGCATGGAGAAACTCTTACATATATTTGTTGTTTAATGTCTTTAACTCATAGATCTGGATTTAGGTGGCATTTAGTCTGATAACTAACTATAGATCTAAGGAAATTGAAAACCATCTTTGATGTTAGGTTTGTTTGTTATGCACAGATAAAGTGAGTTTTGTTTTGGACACTTGCGATTATAATTCACACTAACAGGGAAGGGAACGACTAGAGGACTTCCAGCATTGACATGGCGAAAGGGCATTGTGCCAAGTCATCTACTAGTATATAGGTGTGGGAAGCTTTATCGGAAGTAGCATTTCGGTGTAGTAGTCCTTTGGGGATATTGGTATGTACCTCTGCCTTAGGCTTAGGGATATGTAAAGGACCATTGGGTGTGAAAATTGGCTTTATGGGACCTCAATACTGGGGCTCAGTTGCAGACGTAGCTGGAGGCTTGGTGTACTGGCACGACCAAGTCTAAAGGTTGATATCAGTAGTATTGGCCTGGTCAGAGTACGTCATAAGGATCTAGTAATCAAAGGTACTAGATGGAGGAGGTTGAGCGGACACATGACATTCATGGGGTTGGGCAACCACATATCCATGTTGCGTGAAAGGATTGGTAAACACAACCAGATGAGTAGGCACAACATTAGGAGGAACTGAAGTAGAGGCTTTCTATCCTTGAGATGCTTCTTTAGCTTCCCACAGTTGACGCATCTAAGGTAAAAGGGGACAATCATGGGTATAGTGACCATGAACACCGCAATAAGAACAAGGCTTATTCATACGAAGAGGCATGTTCTGTTAGGTCCCTATATTACTAGTATAGTCCCTTATTGTTGTTAGTGTAACCCCCTTATTGTTATTTTTGTACCCCTGTAACCCCCATATTGTTATTATTGTGCCCTTATGTTATTATTGTTATGTCAACTAGGATTGCACTGTGGCCCCATGGACTCCTATATATAGAAAGGAGATTTGGTCATTTGTATCATCAAATATTTGTTCATTTATCTAATGTGTTGGAGGATGTCCCATCGAAGTGCCTGATTTCTTAGTTGTTGATCTCTCTTTTCTTCTATTTTTTTTGTGAAACCAACTCCAAAAATAGAAGAAAGAGATATCAATGCCTTATAAATAAGCCACTTCGAGGGGGAAACCTCTAATACATTACATGAATGAACAATTATTGGATGATACAAATGACAAAACCTCCTTTCTATATATAGGAGTCCATGAGGCCACAATGCAACCCTATTCGACCTGACAATAATAATGTAAGGGCACAATAATAACAATATGAAACACAAAAATAACAATAGGGGAAGTACTAACATAATAAGGGACTACACTATTAATATAGGGACTTAACATGCCCCTCTCCTTCAAACAAGTGTTGTCCTCAATGCTTGATTATTTCTTGATGCTTTTGTATAAAATTCTCATCCTCCCATGTGGAATCTTCTATGGAAAATTTCTTCTACTTGCTAAGATACTTGTCTACTCAACTTAGTGTTCCTAAATTGATGTCATAAATTGTCAACCAGGGCTAGTAAATTGTTGAAGTGAAGTGCACTATATGTGCCTAGGTATCTTCTTCCTACTTCGTTGTGTTTAGTGTTTTTCTAGTGTTTTTGGTTTTGTGTTTTTATGTTAGGAGGAGAAGAACTAAATTATTGACAAAGAGAAGTTATAGATCACACTAAAACAGAGAAAAATCTACTCTAAACTATGTATGGCACCTAAGAATAGAAAATGCTAATCCACAGATTCTAAAGCTTGACAAGAAAAGTAACTCATAGCATTAAACTTTGTCCAATTCAATTAATTAGAGGTATGTTGGAACAATTTGAGAAAAATGATAAGTTTGATGTAATGAGGTTCTCTTTAGTAAACAACAACTTAAAATATCACAGAGAAAATCTCATCCATTCTTAGAAATTTTTTGGAACATTTTGAGAAAATATTATCTACAACATAGTAAGGAACCCTATGCTAAAATAACTTATGACACTAGAATTAACCCATTCTGCAACTCACAATGTTACTATTAAGCCTCATTCAAGGGTTAGAGATCTCTTGGAATAACTTTGAAAAAAGGTTGTTTGTAAAATTATGAGAAATTGCAGAACAGTCAAGAACTCAAAATGAGCCTCATTCAAGGGTTAGAGATCTCTTCGAATAACTTTGAAAAAAGGTTGTTTGAAAAATTATGAGAAACTACAGAACAGTCAAGAACTCAAAATGATATAACTAATTCTTGTCCATATGATAATGATGTGTTAGAAGAGATTAAGAACAAGAGCAGCTTATAAAATAATGAGATTCTTTTAAATCTAATTTAACAGGACTAAAATATAATTAACTAATAGAACTGAAATGTAATGAACAGGACTGAACGAAAATGCAATTAACTCAAGACTACTACAACTTTATCTCATTCACGTGTTAGTGATATATTGGAACAACTCATGAAAACAAGATTGACTGTAATATTCGATGTAAGTAAATCACATAAGCATGATGAAAGAGAATAAACTCAGAAACTTCATAAGTTAAGAACGAAACAGAGCTAAAGATCACTTATCTAGAAAATATGCACAAAGCCTTTCGGACAGTAGGGGCCCTCTACCACCAGATTGACACACAAATCCTTAAATCCTTAAAATTTCTTCAGATCATGCATTAAATTTGTACTTCTTTCATAAAGGTAAATGCTCAGGAACAGAGTATCACAGTCTTTTAGGACTAAAAACAAAACATCAACTAACTAACTGTTTCTCGGTTCACCGAGTTATTCTTATAAGAAAATACATAACTTTCATTGAGGAGAAATAGGCATAGGTGTCTTTTACAATCAAAATTGAACTAGAAATCCTATTGAGGACTCATATTTTGCTGAAGACACCTACAAAGTCCTTATCCTTGTCGAAGTCTAATTCTTAGTTTTGGTTTTCTCCACGTGCATAACCACTTGCAGATTTTTTCTCAACCTTCGTAGAGGGAAAGGAATGATGTAGGAGTGTTCTGGAATTTAACCATATTTTTTTTTCCCTCAAGTGACACCTATAACCTATGTGAACATATATATGGCTGCGGAATATGCGACTAGCTATAGAATGGCTGCATTCTGTAGCTAAGTCTGATCAAAAATCACTATGACAACAAAACCACAAAAGTATAGTAAGTCGGTCATTGCATACATTCTTAAAGTAATTTTAATCATTCCTATTGATATTTTAAGCCTATAGCTGCTAAAGGACAAATGGAATGAAGTCAAATTTATTGAAAGGAAAGGACATCTTTAGGGCTCAACATACCCCCACTGCAAAGCTTTTGCATGTCCTCATGCAATCAATCCATGTATTATGAAACTTCTGTCAGGACATCTAACTTCCTTTTTCTACTTTTCTTGGTGTTCAATGGCATCCTAGGCTTCCTTATGACCAATTTGAACCTCAGATTTATAAGTGCCCTGCTCAACTTTTTGTTTTTCTTCTTCAGCTTCTCACTAGCCTTGTACAATTTTTCTATTTGTAGAAAGAGATTTGTGTTCATGTCACTTTTCATTTTGACATGTTCCCTTAAAATTTCATTTTCATTTTTTATATGCCTATTGAGTATTTCCAATTCATATTTATCTCTTCTTGGCACTTCAATTGAAGATTCTTGTGGGCTAGGAGTTCTTCCCCTGTTTTATGAGGCTCTCTTTTCTAATGACTCAACATAATTATAGATTTGTTGTTGGGTTGGGTCTACCTCCGGAGTTCCTCTATCAAGATCCTCTTTGTACTGGTACTCAGGAGATCTGTCAGTTGGTGTCTCTTCATCTTCAATATCTATGATTCCTGTTTGCTTAATTCTTGTTTTCTTCAATATGCCCCTAAGCCTATGGCTTCTTCTCAGTTTAGATGGTCCTTCACCTCTCTCCTTAGCATAATTTCTTATTATCTTTTCCTTTTTAAGTTGTTTCTTGATTTCAGCCAATTTTTCAGAGATAATCTCCTCATTGTCTTCTTGTATGGATTTATCAGTTTTAATTTCAACAGGTTTAGCACCTTTTCCCCTCCTACTTCTTCTTACAAGTTTTCCTTCAGATGGAGTTTCTTTAGATTCTTCAAAATGATTCCTCAAGAGGAACTCATCCCAACTGTCTCCTAACTTTTTCAAGTGATGCTCAATTAGAATTTTAACTAGGCCATGGTGATATAAGGTGGTTTCTAAGAACTGAACCCTTTTTTGGACATTAGAAGCCATCCTCTTTAGGCTATGGAGTAATAAAAAGGGTAAATTTATTTCTTCATCTAGGAAATGCATCATAAGTTGGATGTGATAAACATATAGGGTGTCAAACATTCCCTCACAAGTTATAAACTTTTGTAGAATTAGCAACATATTTTTTCATTTATTCTTTAAGGCTGAACTAGGAATGCCTTTCTTGAAAACTGAAATATCCATACTTGGTGTTTTTAGCATCTGCCTTCATGCTTCATTGTGAAATTCCTTGTTTTTGAACCATCGTTCACCTTGCCTTGGTAGCTCTGTTGCTTCTGCTATGAAGGATTCTGTGATAATGAACTTGACATCACCTATTTCAACTTCTGACCCATTCAATGACTGGGTAAATGACTTGGTGACCTCCTTATGAAATCCATTGAAATTCTCCAAAAACTGTAGCCATCCAACCTGTTGTAACATCTCTTCAATTTGTGGGTAACCTTCTAGATATTTGGTTCCGACTGGTTCAGACCTTACAATAAGTCCCATGGCTTCTCCTCCTCAACTTCAATTTACAGCTCTATTACTGCTTCCCTATTCAAGGTAAAAATGGCTGTAGAGGGTTGTTTTCACCTTAAAGATGACCTCTCTGTTTCTGCAGACAGGAATTGGCTACAGAAAAATGACATGAAGTGGTTATGGGATGAGTGAAATACGGTGAGGGTAAATCACATGAATGAATGAGTTTTAGAGCTGTCATGGAGTAAAAGACCTCGGAGAAATCCCATGAGGATTTCAAAATCATCACTGAATATTTCGAGTTACTGACGTGACCTAATAGGTCACTTCAAGTACTAACCGTTAATTTTTAATAAATGATGATTTGATATGGTGGAATGGAAGGGATTTGTCCAAATATTTTATGATAGGCTTGATCAATACGAATAATCAAAATAACTTTATGGAACATACATATGACTTAACCATACTATATCTTTCATAATCTGTTATCATAATAATTTTACAATTTTACCTTAGCCCTTCTCTTGATTTTTGCTTTTTTTCAATATGCTTGGTCTTTCCTTTGAAAATCATTGATCTTTCAGTCTTCATAATCCTTTTGATTTTTCTTGTTTAAATAGGTGTACAGGATCAATTTGCTGCTAAACCCATGGTTGTTGAATAGTTGGTTGCAGAATGTACCTGTGAAAACTTTGAAACATGGAATGAAATGATTTGAAATATGGATGGAATGAAGTATGAAATAAAATGTATTATGAAATATAGTGGAATGAAGCATGAATGAAGTGGAATATGATGGAATGAAATGGATCATAAATGTGGAGTGAAATGAAATATGACAAGTGGCCTGCAACTTATGATCTTTAATACTCAACAGTAGAAAGAGATCAATTTTGAAAATCTAAAATGAAAATGAGATGGATCATGAAATGGAGTAAATGAAGTATGGAAGAATGGAGTGAATGAATGAAGTGAGATATGATGAAGTGAAATGGATCATAAATGGAATGTGATATGTAAAGTGAGCCTGCACTTATGATTTTATGATAGTTTTTTGTAGGAAAAGAACAATTTTGAAAAGCTAAAGTGTCAGAAGGATTTTGATTTTCACCTTATCTTTTCTGTATAAACATGCTAATCAATGATTATTTTTCATGTTTATAATTTATTTATTTTTTCATCATCCGATTTCAAAAAATACAATTAAGTTGATGAAGAAGAAGGATTCTTCTTCATTAAATTCACATCACTGTTCTCTTGGAATCTCTTGACAAATTCTTCTCTTGAAAGTGGCTTATGATACAGCTTCAATCTATGACAATTTATAAGAAAAGTCAGCTTATCTTCATCTATTGTCCTGATTTTCATTGCTCCATTATCAAAAAATTTCATAATTTCATATGGCCCAAGCCAATGTGTTTGGAATTTACCTTGAAAATCTTTGAACTTTGAATCAAACAAGAAGGCCCAGTCACCTTCTTTTAATTTCTTTTCCTTAATGTAATTATCATGCCATCTAGTCCTTTGCTCTTGGACTATATTTTTTTTCTGGACTGCATCCTGTCTGATCTCATCCAATTCATTAATCTTCTCCAATCTATGCTTTTGTGCTTATGTTAGATCAAGTCCTAGCTGGGCTGCCATTTTAAAAGTTTGAATCTGAAACTCTATGGGAAACAAGACTTGTTTTCCATAAACAAGTTCATAAGGGGTATGACCTATTGTGCTTCTCCATGTAGTTCTATAGGCCCACAAGGCTTCAGGAAGCCTGTTAGCCAATCTCTTATATGTAAATGAACAATCATTTTTAGGATCCCTTCAATGACCTTATTAGTAGATTCCACTTGGCCATTTGCTTGTGGATGATAGGGAGTAGATTTTCTGTGTCTGATTTTGTACCTCTCCACCATTTTTTCCACTAGTCTTGATGTGAATTGAGCTCCTTGATCTGTAACAATTTCTCTTGGGACACCAAAACGGTAAAAATATCCTCAAAAATAAATTAACTACAGAAGTACTTTTTTCTAGCTAATGTATCTAAAACTTGATCTATGAAAGGTAGGGGAAAATTATCTTTAAGAGTAGATTTGTTTAATTCTCGTTAGTCAATACATACCATCCATTTACCATTTTTCTTTGGCACAATTACCAAAAGAGAAACCCACTGACTATCTGAAATGGGATAGATAAAGTTAGCATTTAACAATTTCTGCAATTCTTCTTTAATAATCTCCCTAAGGTTTGGATTCATTCGTCTCTGAGGTTGTCTGATTGGTTTAAAATTTTCCTCTATGTAGATGTGATAAGTGCAAGTCTTAGGGCTTATCCCTTTCATATTAGTGTACTCCCATGCATATGCAGAAGAATTTCTCTGTAATATCTTAACTAGCTTTTCTTGTTGAGATTTCTCTAGGTTCTTGTTTATGTTTAAAATTTTACCTGGAAATATCTCAATTGTAGAGCTGCCAAACTTATCCATAGAGTAAAGAGACATCTGTCTTGATGATAAAAACTCAATGTTGGATTATTCTTGAAATTTTTCATGTTTGTATTCCGAAGAGGATTCAAAATTTTCTAAGGTATTTAGAATCTGGTTATCTTCACTAATTTCTGAAATTGTGAAGAGAGGTTGTATGTCTTCTTCATCCACTTGATCATAAGGTATCATCTAATTATATATTTTTTTCTGAGATACAAAAATAAATTTCTTGGTTGAACCCTGGAGAATGCATATCATGGATCTGTGGCTGTGAGCTGTGGCTTCTTGAGTCTTCTCAGTATAATGGACGTCTCTGGGTGTTATTTGAGTTAAGATCATCGTCCTGAGATACTTAAGAATGCAGGAGACAACGGAATATCTTTCTGTTACCCATCAGTTTAGTCACAGATCCTTCTGCTAATTGTAATAATATGGAACAAAAGAAGATTGAGAAGTTTAGTTTGTCCGTGACATTTACTCATAGTCAGCTGACTAACATAAATCAATAAGTAAGTATTTTGGATGTAGGTTCATTGATGTGTATTTTTTAACAAATGGATTTCTTGGAGTCTAAAATACTGGAACAAAATCTTTTAATCATGATGTCATATTTTTGCTACTTGATTGAATTTTCTTTGTCTCTTTTATTCTTTCTCTATTTTTTCATGCTCAACACCTCCTTTATTCTTCTTCTAGATTGGAATTTTCAGCAAATGTGTTATAATGGGATCTTCTTCATTCACCTTAAATCATCTAAATCTGTGATAGGCTATAATTATTTTCTACACTATGTCAATTTGTCATTAAGAAGGAGGTGTAGAGGTGGATGTTGATGGTTGCTCTAATATAGGAGTTGAAATTATTGGTTCTTTTTGTTTTTATTTTTCAATGTTTGGGTCTTGAAAAGATGTGTTCTCTTCAAGAATTTTATTTACCCGTAGAGAATCTTCCTTAGATTTTCTTTGCTCTTGTATGATTACAGAAGGTTTCTTCTTTTCAAGTATTCTTCCAGACCTAAGTTGAGCATCATTAAGGTCTAAAGGAGTAATCAAATAGGTTGGGAATTGTTGGCCTTCTATTATGTATGTGTTCTGAGGATTTTTTTTTTTGGGGTTTGGTATGGGTTGGGTAGGTAACTGATTTGCTTTATGAGGAAATGGTAACAGAAGTAGTGGATTTTGATGTTGTGGATTTGGAAGATTTTGTTGAGGATTCTGTTGAGAAGGGAAATTTGGATATGGTGGATATTGATATTACTGAGAGTATCTTCCATAGGGATTTTGTGCTCCTTCTGCCCAAGTTTGAGATTGATTTTAGAATTGGGGCCAAGGTTTATGCCAAGAATTCCAATTTGGTGGGGGTTGATTATACAGCTGATCATGGAATCCTTGTGTTTGAGGTCCTTGCTAAGGTCTCCTAGAGACAAAATTGAGAGATTCTGTGGAATTTGTAGGGGTTTCTTCTTGAAAGACAGCTTTAAGACCAGGAAGTGAAGGAAAACTCTTGGTATCATGTTTTTCTGAAAAAATTACACAAGTATCTACTATTTTTGCATCCAAAGGGAACTCTCTCAAGGCATGCTTATTTCTTGGGACAAAATATTTCTAAGGCATCAGATTCAAGTTTCTACTTGTTTTGTAGCTTAAGGGTGTCTATTTGTTCACTAAGACACCCTAAAATATCAGATTTGAATTCATCAAGCATATGTCCTATTTCTTCCCTACTCATTGTCCCAGAAGTAAACTTACTTGCCCTTGCAAGAGCAGGGTATCTTGGTCCTTTTACAGTTTTAGATTTCCCTCTTGAAAGGTTGATACATAATTCAACTATTTCAGGTAATGTAAGCTGAGATATATCCCCTTTTCCCATCATATTAAGGATATCCATCCATTCATCCCTAATTGTATTCAACAAGAGAGCTTTCAAAGTATCTTGGTCTAAGTTTTCCATTTTTTCTCTCTTGATGTTATAGTTAAACCTTTCCAACAAATCTTCTAGATTTTTATCCTCTTTTTGTAGCATTTTAAACACTTCCTCCTTATGTTTGACTGGCATACAGTAATCCAAATAAATCTCTAGAAATGCATTTTTCATGTCTTCCCATTTCCTAATAGAACTGTTGATCAAACTCATAAACCATTTTAATGCTGCTCCTTTCAATGTTGAAGGGAATAGTTTAAGTTTTTGGGCATCTTGTAAGTAATAATAGGTTCTACATAGAAATTAAAATTCAAATAGGAAGGTTTCAGGATCTTCAAATTTGAGTCCATAAAAGTTTGAAAGGACAGAGGGTGAAATTGTTTTCATAGTTGCATTGGTTTCTTCATCTACTATAGGAAGCCCAAAAGAGCTTCCCATTTCCCTTCTACCTCTTCCTATGCCTCCTTATTCACATCTACCTCCTTCTCCTTCTACACCTCTACCTCATTCTCCTCTGCCTCTGCCTCTACCTCCTCCAAATAATGTATCTTCTCCATTAAAGACTCCTCCTCCCCCTTCTTCTGCCATAGTTGATTCTTCTGTGGAAGTGGAAAAGTTTATGTCTCTAGCAAGGGCCCTTTAATCTTCTTCTAAAATAGGTTCAGTGTATGAAGTGGAAGGTCTCTCTGATGGAATATCTGATATTAAGCCTTCTAGAAGTCTGTGATCAATATAGGATGGAATGTAGGTTTGAGTTGGAGGTGTACTTCCTCTTGGTCTTGGTGAAACAAGTGGTGTTCTAGGAATCAAGCTTCTGCTTTTTATGAATCTACCCCTTGAGTCTCTTTCTCTATCCATATCATTGTTTTTTTGGGAGCTAAGAAACAAGGCTACCTAGTTACACTTCCCTGGGAATGGCACAAAAATGTCTACTCAACTTAGTGTTCCTAAATTGATGTCATAAATTGTCAACCAGGGATAGTAAACTGTTGAATTGAAGTGCACTATATGTGCCTAGGTATCTTCTTCCTACTTCGTTTTGTTTATTGTTTTTCTAGTGTTTTTGTTTTTTTGTTTTTATGCTAGGAGGAAAACAACTAAATTATTGGCAAAGGGAAGTTATTGATCACACTAAAACAGAGCAAAATCTACTCTAAACTATGTATGGCACCTACGAACAGAAAATGCTAATCCATAGATTCTAAAGCTTGAAAAGAAAAGTAACTCATAACATTAAACTCAGTCCAATTAAATTCATTAGAGGTATGTTGGAACAATTTGAGAAAAAGGATAAGTTTGATGTAATGAGGTTCTCTTTAGTAAACAACAACTTAAAATATCACAGAGAAAATCTCATCCATTGTTAGAAAATTTGTTGGAACATTTTGAGAAAATATTATCTGCAACATAGTAAGGAACCCTATGCTAAAATAACTTATGACACTAGAATTAACCCATTCTGCAACTCAAAATGTTACTATTAAGCCTCATTCAAGGGTTAGAGATCTCTTGGAATAACTTTGAAAAAAGGTTGTTTGTAAAATTATGAGAAATTGCAGAACAGTCAAGAACTCAAAATGATATAACTAATTCTTTTCCATATGATAATGATGTGTTAGAAGACATTAAGAACAAGAGAAAATTATAAAATAAAGAGAGTCTTTTAAATCTAATTTAACAGGACTAAAATACAATTAACTAATAGAACAGAAATGTAATGAACAAGACTGAAATAAAATGCAATTAACTCAAGAGTACTACAGCTCTATCTCATTCACGTGTCAATGATATATTGAAACAATTCATGAGAACAAGATTGAGTATAATATTCGATGTAAGTAAATGAAATAAGCATAATGAAAGAGAATAAACTCAGAAATTGCCTAATTTAAGAACGAAACAACGCTAAAGATCACTTATCTAAAAAATATGCACAAAGCCTTTCAGACAGTAGGGGCCCTCTACCACCAGATTGACATACAAATCCTTAACTCCTTAAAATTTCTTCAGATCATGCATTAAAGTTGTACTTATTTCATTAAAGGAAAACACTCAGAAACAGAGTATCACAGTCTTTAAGGACTAAAAATAGAACATCAAATAACTAACTATTTTTCTGTTCACCGAGTTATTCTTATAAGAATATACATAACTGACATTGAGGAGAAATATGCATAGGTGTCTTTTACAATTAAAATCAAACTAGAACTCATGTTGAGGACTCTTATTTTGCTGAAGACACCTACAGAGTCCTTATCCTTGTAGAATTCTACTTCTTAGTTTTGGTTTTCTCCACGTGTATAACCACTTGCAGATTTTTTCTCAACCTTTGTAGAGGGAAAGGAATGATGTAGGAGTGTTCTAGAATTTAACAATATGAATTTTTCCCTCAAGTGACACCTGTAACCTGTGTGAACATAAATATGGTTGCGGAATATGTGACTAGCTACAGAATGGCTGCATTCTGTAGCTAAGTCTGATAAAAAATCACTATGACAACAAAACCACAAAAGTATAGTAAGTCAGTCATTGCATACATTCTTAAAGTAATTTTAATCATTCCTATTGATCTTTTAAGCCTATAGCTGCTAAAGGAAAAATGGAATGAAGTGAAATTTCGTGAAAGGGAAGGACATATTTATTGCTCAAAAATACTCTAAAATTGATTGTACTTGTCAAGTTCTTGTTTCTGTAACTACTTCAGAACTTCTTTCGATGTGATGTTGATCTTCCTGTTGTTTCAATAGATTCTTCACCAAAGTTAGGTTATCCTTTGAGAGTTGGAGAACTTGTTGTTGATGCTCGATGTGATCTTCCACTAATTTATCATCCATATTAGCTATTATTTGATCCTTCAAACCATCCAAATTAGCCTCTATTTCTGCTTTTAAACCATCTATGTCATCTTCGGTCGCTCTTCGTAAGATCAAAATTTGTTGCACTCGGTACCGTAATTTTGATATCTCATACTGCAATTCTTCCTCTTCATGCATCACAGTATAGATTTTTGAGGGCTTAATGGGTATGGATTTATTTTTTGAAGGCGTTATTTAACCCAATACTGATAAAAATTCTAAAATATTCCCTTGGAATCACTTCAAACTGCTTTTCAAACAAAAGTTATGCAATTTTAAAAACCAAATACACACCTTTTTCTTGCTTTTGAGGAGCTAGATATTTAAACTGACTTATATCTATACTTACAGATCCTAAAAATCTGAAATTTAGCCATGTAGTAGTCCTCTGAAGCTTCTTTCAAATTCCACAAATCTGACTTGATTTTGATTATTCAAAGGAAAAGTTATGTCCAATCTTCCACCATGACCAAATTATGGACTGGATCAGTAGAGAGAACTCGTAGGACTTGCCACATGTCCCTGTTTTCTCCTTTGGCTCTGAAATATATATATAGACAACCATTTTCCGTGTACTTCTAGTCACATTTTACAGAATTCCAATCCGATGCTCAGAGAGAGATTTATGACTATTTTCCCATGATCACCTCTTTGAGATGAAATTTGGGAGCCTGAAAAAGACCTAAATTCCACAGATCATATCTATAAAAATATTTTGAGCCAAGCTCTATAATTGTGTTACTATGTTCCTCAGGCTTTTGGATTCAAGTTCTAAAAATTTTAGCTTCTGAACCTTCGTAGCAAAAAATTTATAGAAAAAATTTCGTGATGACCTTTTTAAGTGAAATTCAGGAGCATACAAAAATCCCTAACTTCCATAGATCATATCTCTGACAATATTGTGAACCAAGCTCTGAAATGTTGTGAAAATGTTCCTTAGGATTTTGGTATCGTACTCTAAAAATTTCAGCTTCTGAGACTTTGTAGAAAAAATGTTATAGTGAAAATTCCACGATGCCCTGTTTGGAGCAGTGAAACCCTAGAATCCAAAGCTCTCATACCAAATGTTGTGAAACCAACTCCAAAAATAGAAGAAAAGAGATATCAACGTCTTACAAATAAACCACTTCGAGGGGGAAACCTCTAATACATTACATGAATGAAAAATTCTTGGATGATACAAATGACAAAACCTCCTTTCTATATATAGGAGTCCATGTGGCCACAATGTAATCCTAGTGGGGCCACAATGTAACCCTAGCCAACCTAACAATAATAAGGTAAGGTCACAATAACAACAATATGGGGGTTACAAGGGTACAAAAATAACAATAAGGGGTGATACACTGAGATAATAAGGGACTACTCTATTAATATAGGGACTTAACAATGTAACCTCCTTATTGTTATTGTTGTACCCCTATAACCCCCATATTGTTATTATTGTGCCCTTACATTATTATTGTTAGGTCAGCTAGGATTAAATTGTGGCCCCATCGAATCCTATATATAGAAAGGAGGTTTTTTCATTTGTATCATCAAATAATTGTTCATTTATGTAATGTATTCGATTATTCCCCCTCGAAGTTCCTGATTTCTAAGGTGTTGATCTCTCTTTTCTTCTATTTTTGGAGCTGGTTTCATAACATGTTCTCCTTGGGTTGATTTCCCTATTTTTGGGTTGCAGTGGTAGATGTATTCCCTTGGAGATTGTTTCCTAGATTACGTAGAGCGGGTTGGTTCTAGTTTCCTTTCCTCTTCTTTTTGGAAGTGGGAGGATTAGTCATAGTTTGTTGTGCATAAACATGACCATAAGGGGGGGTGGCTGCTATTGCATAGCTTGAGAAGGAATGGGAGGTGGATGTGCTTGTGACGGAGGATTTGGAGCACCTGGCAGTGGATACAAAGAGTAAGGAGTTTGAGCAACATTGGGGTAGACAGGTTGGGAAAAATAAGGCCCTGGCATCAGAATATGTGGTTGGGAAAAGATGTGAGGCATTCCATGTCCTGAATACATGCTGTCGGGAGGGGGGGGGGGGGGGGGGGATTCAAAAGGAGCTCGCCCGTCCCTGAGGGAAACCATAACCGATAGGAGGATGAGTGTATGGATGTGAAAGGGATCCAACAATATCGTTAACAACATGGGATGCCCCCGGTGCGTTGGCACCACCAGGTCTAGGGAGATGAGATAAGATAGTATAAACATCACTAGATTGTGCATAGATCAAGTCATATTTCAACACAACCTGGAGGGCTTCTTCGTCAGTATGTGGAAAATGAGACACAACATATTTACCAATATAGGGAAAAAGGGATCCAATAAATTAGTCCATGTAGACACGATCTTCAAAAATTTGAGGTCGACATAAGCTCTCCCTTCTGCGCCATTCTTGAACATGGTTAAATAGGCGAGTGGTAGAAGTTTCACAGAAAGTGATCAAAATTTCGGTACCAGTGTCATAGCGAAGTGGAAGCTGGAAGTAGGAAAAACATTCCTTGGAAAGAGTCGCAAAAGTAGCATGAGAGGTAGTGGCCTAATCGACATACCACTTGGAGGCTTCTCCAGTGAGCGTACGCTGGAATAACTGAAGACGGATAAAGTCATCAATGATAGAGTTGGATGAATACCACATGTGGAAAGAACAAACATAGTTGGTAGGATCCTCTCTAAAATTTCACTCAAACTTAGGGATGTCTGAAGAAAGCTTGGTTGGAATAGAAGGCCAACCTGGATCATGGTGTATATGGTCATTAATCAACTAGCTAAAATTGGGAAGGCTTAAGCCTTCCATATAAGGAAGAAAGGGAGTATTTGGGGTCATTCCTATTATGGCTCCATTAGTAGCAGCTCCAAAATTAGATCTAGGGCCACCTCCAATGGTAAGTCCTGCACTAGACATGATGAAGGTAAAATATGGAGGAGAACCGGGGATAGAAATAGAAGGAGAACCCGATGGACCAGAATCAGAGTCGGAATGGGGACTCGGCAAAGGACTAGCTCAAACCCTACATGGTGGAGTAATTATTCCTAATGGAAACTAAGGATGAAGGCCTTGGAGTCTTTGGGATAAATGCCTTGGGAGTGCAATGATGGAAAATATACACGGAGCCTAATAAGGAAGAGAGATAAACAAGGGCACGAAGGTGCAGATTAATTAATTTCAATGTTTTAGTCTTGGCCTGGCGGTGTAAACCAAGAGCTCTTTGCTTTAGGTGTGTGTGTGTGTGTGTGATAAGTGTGTTAATTTTAACTAAGCCCAAATGTGTGTATAGAAAAAATAAAAATATGTTTCATAACTGTAAATAAAACTGAAAGCGACAGTGAAATAAACAGCTAAAGATGCACAAATTTAAACCCAAAAAGGAGGGCTTCCCAACAACTAGTCTAAGGGTGGGAAAAATCTACTCAAAACTCAAAATATGGCCAATAGATCTAAGTTCAAGAGGGACATGGATCTAAAGGTCAAATCTGCTGAAAAGAGGTGCAGAAAACAACAAGAAACTAGGGGGGAAAATGCTGAAAAACAGGTGGCGAAAGGATACAGCCTAAAGGGAAAGATAGGGGACACTAAATGGGGGACCAGAAAAAACTGAAATGATGTGTTTTGGATGGAAAAATAACCAATCTAAAATAGATTTGAAAGGACATGCTCAGATCTGAAAAAATGGCTGAAAAACACTGAAATCTTAGAAGACCTGCTTCAGCTAAATTCCTCCTAAAAAGGTGGAAGTTTATTGAAGCCCTAAGGGGCTTGGTTACTACTTCAATGTGTAAAAATAAGCAATTATAGGTCCAATATGGGTAAATACGGAGGCCATACAAACCAGAACAATGTCCTCGACAAACCCTAAAAAATTATAGAAAAATCTTGCAAAAAACTGCAGGTCGTAGGTTCTGACCTGTTTTTTGCTGAGGTCACAGTTTTTGGGTATTTATCTACTACCTAAGAGTTGAGTTCGCAGGTTTTTGTCAAAAAACTGTGACCTGAACTTCTGACTGTCTTGGTAGGAGGTTTCAAAAAAAGTTGTCGTCTGTGTCGCAGTTGATGCTTGTTAGCTGTGAAAATGGCTGGAAAACACACGAGAGTTAGAATTTTTATTGTTTTAGGTTAAAAAAGGCTAAAAAAAACATCAAGGAATGAAAAATAGGAATTTGAAGAAAAACCCTAGTGGATGAAGTAGCTGGTCATGCAAGGAATTGAAAAATGACAACGGTCGTAATTAAAAACCCTTGTGGAGTTGTCAGTTGTTAGTGTGAATTCTAATCACAAGCATACGAAAAATTCTCACTTTAGCTATGCATAAAAAATAGCCCTAACATCAAATGTGGCTATCAATTTAATTAGATATGCAGTAGGTGATCAGAATAAATTCTACAAAAATCCAGATCTATGCAGTTAATAGAAAAAATAAACAAGAGTTGCTTTGTACATCCAATAGACAAGACAAGAATTTCTAAAGAATTTTTTGTATTATGAAACCTGGGAAGGGAACACGGAAATATGTTACAAGTCCCCCTCAATGGGATGGGTTCTTGTATGTCCTCAGCATTTCAGATTTAAGATGTCCCTCTCTTGATGGTGCAGAAAACCCAGACAAAATAGAACTCAAAGGGAGCTCACAAGAAAAAGTAGAAAAAATATGATGATGATGGAGGATCAAAGTTAGACCAAAAGCATAGATCAAAAGGTGATCAAAATGTGACAAAAGGTAGTGAATGAATGGAAAACCCTTCTATTTTTAACAAAATATTGAGTTAGTCTAGATATTGGTGCATAGTTAAAATATTATTAGCTAAATCTAGATCCAACTTACTTGGAATATTTTATTATTTTTGGTGGAGGGAAAAAGAAATTTAGAATTGGTTAAATTCCTTTATATAGAAATAATAAATAAATACATGATTTACTTGTTATTTTAAAGATGAGGTTAAGGAATAATTAAATAAATAATGATTTATTCAAGTATTTAGAAAACATTTAGTCAAATTTGAAGAAGAATATTATGAAATAATGATTTATCTAATTAATTCTCACGTTTTGGGTTAAATATGACCAGGAATATTAATTAAACAGTGGTTTAATTAGTTATCCTAGAGGAAAATAAAAAAAATAAGGATTTATTTAATTATTCCTCATGGGGTTTCCTGTCTATACCAGAAATAATTTAATAAACTATGCGTTATTAAATTATTTATCATAGCGAAAGAAATTTTACTATGGTAAATTTTCTCTTACATGGTGTACTTTAGTCCATCTACTAATAACATGTTGTATGGCCAAAAATTGGTGTAACACTAAGGACAAGCCTAAGAGTCATGAGGGCCCCGAGGTGAAAATTTAACATGTTAGATTGATAATTCCAATGGGAAGTTTGTAATGCACTGGTCAAAAAGGTACAAATATTTTTGGAAATGAAGCTCATGCACTCCCATAAGGTCAATCGAAACTTTCAAACCAGTCCATATAAAAGTAGGGTGGGTGATGGTCCTTAGCATTACAACAACAATGCTACAAATTATAAGGATCTCAACTTTAATTATTCATATAAATTTAATAGGGGCTAGCACTGTATGAACAATAGGAATTATCTCTTTTTATTTTTTATGTTTATGTAGATGGAAGCATTAAAATGACGGATAGATGCAAAAATACCAAGAGAACTATGTTATGCTAATGGAAAAATAAATTTTCAAAAAATTACTTGCAAAAAAAGGAACGGCATGAAAACCTATGATAATTGAAATGAAATAAATAACACCTTAAAACTTCCACCCTATATAAAATGAGTGGAAAATAAAACAGTTAAAATGAAAGACTATGAATCAAAACCTTAATTTACATGAAAAATCAGATTTTTGAGGCTAATTGACAAAATCATCTATGAGGTCTCTATACTACCAAGTTTCATTATTAATGTTCGAGTGGTGTTGTAATATGCCAAAGAAGTCGAATCATGAATGATTTCAAATCCCTATGAGAATGGAGGGTTGGTTACAGGATGTACAAGAGTCTTTGTTTTTCTACAATAGACAATTCAACAAGCATGTAAACTAGGAAGAATATGAGTCTGATATGCAAGGAAGATATGAGAATGTTAGAAAATGATAACATGAAGTTAATAAAATATTTAAGGCAATCTGGTGTAAATTATCTTAGTGAAACCAAACTATGTGTGTTTCGTGTAGCTGCAAAACTAGTTACACAAAAAAAATAATGAATAATAAAAATTATAATAGCAAGAGAAATAAAGTGAATGAAGATCTAAAATGGCATTAACCATTACTACTACTACAATCAAATGCAAAAATAACCTATAAGAAAGAGTTTTTCATAAAATATTATATTTATTCATGCATAAGAGTTATGAAAATATAACTTTCATAAATGTTGGAAAAGTAATAAAACCATAATACTAATTATTATCGTATGAAAATCATACACTCATTAGTATGCATTAAGAGACACTTAAATTCAGTGATAATCATGTAAAGGTGTAACATTTTCCATTGGAAACAATATGAATACCAAAAATCAAAATATTTCCTAAGGTTGAAGTTAAAAAATTGGACCGCACGGATGAACCTTTACCGGAAATAAACAGTCACGTGATGATTTATTTGATAGCTTCGCAGTCGTGAAACATTCTAGTCAACACCTCAGGTCACAAAATTTCTTGATAAACACTCCAAATATCGATATGATTGTCTAAAAAATTCAAGTCTTGATTCCAAAGAACCCTTAAAGGTAAGGAATTTATATCTCTCATCTCATTGATGAGGTGAACCACCACATTAATGAGCCAAGGGGAGGAGGAGTGTCCAATAAACTCTATAAATACAAGTTTTAGGAGAGGTAAGAAAGAATAAGAAGTAAAGTGTTGTTATGATACCAAAATTTCTCCCTAGAAATCAAGCATTTAATTTAGAAGAGGATTTCATAATTGAGAGAGTGTTTATAATTCTTTGAGAGAGAGAGAAAGCTTGCAAGGAGATGGAGGAAAGCAACTTCCTTGTCGAGGATTTTTTAACACCATTGCTCAAAAAAATCTTTCCAAGTGTCTTATATTTGTCTATTGTATCTCTTCTATATTCAATAATGAATAAAGGGAAACCTTTTCCATTAATTTGTTGATGTGTTTTCTTCATTAAGTATTGTTCATGTATTTATTTCTTAGTTTAGATATTATGTTTACGTATGCATTGTTTCCATTACTTGCAATGCTTTTTTTACCCATGTTTTTCCACTAACAACGAGAAATTTCTTGTGTTTTCCTTGTAGGGAACAACCAACTCAAAGGAAGGTGTATTTGGTACTCCATAGAAAATAAAACACTACCACGAGATGGAAACTCCACTAGTTTCCTTTATTTAATCTAACGATTGTTTTTGCAGGACATTCTCTCTGCATTTTCACTCCATTGTTCTTCGATCACCTCTTTAGAATTTTTGCAGGCCTACTTGGACTTGTTTTCAGCCAAGAAACTTGAATTTTAAAAATTTTCCATTTTTCACGTAGCTTTTTTTACATACATATGCACAGTGCGCATTCCAATGTACATGAAAACTTGCACAGTTTCCAGAGAGCACAAAAAACCATTGTAATGTTTCTTTCCTGGATGATTGACAACCTTTAGTGAATTTCCTTCACCTATGCATATTTTTTCTAGTTATTTCATATTTCTTAGTTTCTTTACTAATCATTATTATTAGAGTAACTACATAGTATTTACTCTAAATTTTCATTTCACACATAATCCACATATATTTTTCAAAATATTTTACTATTTCTTCACAGGTCACATAGCTTAATTAGTAAAGGAGTAAGTGGCCCATTATCCACACATATTATTTACTAACCAAATAATTTTATTTCATTAGTTTTGGGACTATTACCAAAGTGTTTCTAGAGAAATTAAGTATACGATTCTTCCATTATGTCTTTTAGATGATCTTGGTCTTTCATATGAAAGCTTTCTTAAATAACTTGGTTTTTATGTATCCCTTTAGGCACACATAGCGTAATAGGAAAGGATTAAGTGGTATACTATCCTCATATTATTTTTTTTCATGGAAGGAACCATAAAAATTAGTTCAAATAGAGGATATTGTAAAGGATTGTTGCATATCCACATCTTTGGATGCTTTGTATGTTAACTTTACCAGTTGCACGCCCATTACACTTCACACACTAAGATTCTCTACAATTTGTAGAAAGGGAATTGAGTTTCTGAAGCTTTTGTATGTAGTTTATTTTTTATTACCATTTTCACACCATTAGTGAAGAAATAATACTAAAAGGAAACCATAAATTTAGCCATCTAAATTTCCCCACGTGAGCCAAAAAATAATTTATAGTTCATGTTAGGACCATTGGGGGCAGCAATCCCATAAGTAGCCATAGTCATGTTAAATTTTTTTAACATAGAAGTTAACTTTTTAGGGTAATTAAAATCCTTCATTAGCCCAAGGAAAATACTAATCAAGCATGTTAGAGACACGATTCAGAGGGGGTTCAGCTTAGGCCTAGTACGGGTGGTATTATACGGGGCTACCTGATCTATATAGTGCTTGATATTGATAAATAATTACCATGAAACTAAACAAATTACAGCTAACATAGAATGAATTTATCTTAGTGCCAAATATTAGGGTATCGTTTCCTATAAGTGGAGGTGCGAGAATCATTAAAGCCTTATTCTTTACCTTGGTTGATTATTTTAGTTGTTGGAAGTGTCACTGATTATTTTGGAATGTAGCCTTAGTAACCATCATAAAATATATGTTTGCATGGCCCAATTAATTTGAGAGTGGTAAGGATGAATAGGTCTTCATAGAATCTTTTATCATACGCAAAATCAAGAAAAAACCATTTTTTGTTTGATTGATCACATAGGATAGTTCAAAGGGAAAGTAACCACTTATTTTTTTTCTTTGCTTTATGTATGTGATTTATTTTCTTTCATACATATCCCCTTATATAATCACCAAAACTGACACACACTCCAATTGACACCATATGGGACCTCATGGTTCCCCATCACTCTTGGCACTTCCAAAACCTACCCCCATTTATGGGAGGTGTGCCAGGTCTCTCACCATTTAGGAAAAGGATACATCACACAACCACTATTATATGGTCATCCTTTATTAGTGAAAATTTTATTGGGACCCCTCCCCCTCAAAATACTCCTTTCACAACCCATCAGGACACTCCACATGCTACCCCTCAACAAATCCCACACACCACCCCTCCATATATTCCACGCGATTCCCACCAGGGTAACCTCTCTCACACTTCCCCTCAAGGAAATCCTTTACATATTGTTGTTCAAAATCATTTCTCGGTGGCGAAAAACGCCAATGTCTAGTTTAGAGATTCCTTAAATCTCCCATATTTAAGTGATTTAACCAATGACCCTGTTGCACATGGTTAGAAATGGCCACCAATGCCAAGTAAGCTACCTTAAGAAATTCCAAAATTCGAAGGGAAAAATGGGGAAGGTCTAGGAAACCATGTTATGAAATTTCTCCATTAGTGCTCATCCAATAAAATCATTGATGACTCTATTCACATACAAAAATTTCAATGAACCCTCATAGGGCCTATAATGAAATGGTACATAGGAGAGTCCTTAGGATCCCATGCAACCTTTTACTCTCTTTTCAATGCATTTCGTACAATTTACAACTCCCAATCTACAAGGACTCGAGATTGGAGCTTCTCACCCATTTCAATAAAATGTCGGCCATGTAAATTTCAGACCATATCCATGAATAGAAAAAAATTTGTGTCTTATGAAAGGCTCATATATAAGTAAAACACCTCCTCGACTTGTTTTTGAGATCCCTCAATTCATAAATATCAAATGATGTCGCTTCCACATACCCTAAAAACAAGGAATATGATATCAACAAAATTCAATAGTTTGAGCTCATATACACTCAGTATGGATAGCTATACCATGTCCTTCCATATGCACCTCGCCTCCATTATTTAGACCAGAGCTACTAGGAGCATCTAGTGTTGAAAATGGGTTGATTGGAAACATAACCCAAAATAAACCTAGAAACACTTTCTAAAAATCACAGGATATTATCCCAGACATTTTGCACCTATGTAGAATCCTCCTACATAGGGAAACCAATACCCTATGATTTAGTGTGGCCAATACCCTCCCTTGCAGGGTTGTCAGTACCCTCCCACGCAAGGAAATCAGTGCCTCCTTATAGCTGTAGGAGTGGTTTCCACTTCCCAAATAACATACACCAACCCATGACAAGGGAATCCCTACTTCCCTTTTCCACAATCTCAACAGAATAACCCACCAACATAACCTAATGTTGGGGTGAATTTTGTGAAACCTTATTTCTCTGAAAATAAACAGTCATTTGAACAGCTGAACATGGAAAGCCAACCTAATTCCACTATGAATAAGGGAAAGAATAATAAAAAGGGGAACCTGGACAGGGGGTCAATAACCAACAACAACCTCCACAGGAACCAATTGGGGGAAACCCAAACCGAAACCTAAACTAGACCTAGGGTTAGATAATAATAATCCACAAAAGAAAATCAAGAACATTATTCTGTATACTAAGCATGCTTGTGCTATTTGTGGAGAATATGGAAATTATACCCATCATTTCCCTCATCTCCCTGAGTTGAAGAGGATGAATTATAGCAAGGGGCAAGGGGGGGGGGAAACAACAGCCTCCAGTAATGCAGAATCCCTTCCACCAGGAAGAAGTGGTAAATACTCAACATGAACACTCCCAACAATGGTAGCAGAATCCTCTCGGAGGAATTTCCCAAAATAAATCAGATCAATAGATTTACATGATAGGGGAAGAAGTTATGTTTCAAATGTGAAACTAGTATTACAAAACTCCACAAGAAACCAACCCATCCACCATGACCACTGAAACACCTATAGCACCTTTGATGATCCCTTGACTCCTTGTTGAAACCATCCAACATGTGGCCAAAGTTTATTTATGTCAAATTGGACATAACTCATAGGCTGCTCATAGATACAACATAAATAATGACTTAGCTTAATCACCATCAATTATGTTAGCATTGAAAGTTTTGCAAGCATTCCAAACCCAACAAAAATCCATACTTTTCACGTTAGGAAAAATTGACCTTGTCGATTTTCATTTGATGGCTTTCGATATGGATAACATTTCCCCATGTCTTCCATCGGTAGTCGCCTTCTGAATTTTGGTCACTATTTAGAATATTAGCATCCATCACCGAATAGTTGATGAGGGAGCACCCATGTCCCACATGCATCATGTCCAAAATATTCTGGCAGAAACTAGGATCCCCTTAATTGAAAGGATCACCTATCACCCTCAGGGCATATTACAGGCACCCCTTAGCACCTACAGGAATTTTCCAAGATGTTACAGTGGAGCTCTCTGGTAAAATTATTCCCATATACATAGAATTATTAGATGCCGAGTTGGATTACAATATCCTTATTAGAAATATCTACATGTATACAATGACTATAGTTGCATATTCAATATTTTGGATTATGATGTTTCATCATTACATGAAAATCATTACAATTGACCAAATCACATACTATGAGAAAAATACATCCCCCACCCATAATAGTGTGTTACCTTTCATAGGGTCTTCCCCAGATTTGATCACAACCTTTATTGAGCATGGTACAGGGTTATTCAAGCCATCAACACTCCTTGGTACATACCCTGGAGACCCACCTTTGCTAGAGGTCGCCCCTGCAACCCCAACATCCCCAATCTGCGTGATGAGTTCATCAAACACCCCTCAAAATAAGGAACCAACTCCAGACACAATCAGTTTTGTGATTAATAACTCTATGTTCCTACACTACGCTATCATGAATTCACCCTTTATATACCCTCCACCTACTTTCATCTTTCACCAAGTCATGTAAATACTCACGTTACGAAACATGGCTTTCACGAAAACTTTTTGGTATTTGGCCCCATAGGCCATGTCAGGAAACTCAGGTATTACCTTGACAAGCATCATTGTTGTAGCCCCTCCATAAGAAACCATCCCAAAATAAGTTAAACCTGCATCGACATCAAAATGTGCCAATAAGAGGGATCAAAATAAATGATAGAAGGAAAAATATTCAAACTCTTCCTCATCCAAGATACCCCCACCCTATGATTTGTGTGAAGTAGCAGGGAACCCTACCAACATGTGCCCCAAGTTCGAGGAGTTGAAAGCTCTTCTGCATGCCCCAATAATTCCAGTGGCCCCACCTCCATGTATCAGAGAGAAGTCCACACTAGCATGTAATAATGAATTGTGCACCAACCATGCATATGGGACATGTGCGGAGTACACGAATTACACTCATCACTTCCTAGAAATCCCTCGGTATCGAGATGAATTAAGTGCACTCACTCAAGCCAATATCATGACTCCATCACTTCCCACCACACCAATGCTAGATGATGGGTACAAAACCATATTTTGTGTGTTCGAGGAATAAGTACCACAAAAATTTCATCCATAAGCCCATATCCATTCTACCTCCTACTTGCGGCCAATCTCTATAAGAATGGAAAAACGGCCTCAGGTGATGTTTCCAAAACCTCCCCACACATGCACCTTATGCAACAGAATTGGGTACCTGATCAACCAATGCTAGGAATTGAGAAATGTTAGAGATGTATTTCTCTTATTTTCCACATTCCTATACCTACTTGTTAAAATCAAGCTATACGCTTCTGCAATAATTTTCACATCTATTCCCAAGTACATAATACGCAAAATTTCCAATACCTTCCACATTTTCTAGCAACAAGAGAAGAATTAAGACAAACTAAAATTGGGGGCACACAACCTCTTATCAATGTTGATACTAAGACACATAGGTGGCCTGCACCCATGTTTGCCCCACCTCATGATATATGTTGTTCCTTGAGAGATGATCTCAAGTTGTGTTGATATTAGTGCTGAAGACATTTATCATCACTCTCAAATAAACACATTTGTTTCCCTTTCATTTTGAAAACCCCAGAATGTAATATATAAAACCCTTGAATATTTATAACAAAAATAAACCCCTGACAATGCCTTCAAATGATGAATACAAATGAACATGAATCAAATATAAATGTTGGTGGAAAATTTTATGATAGCAAGCTGCTAACACAAAATCTGCTATTGTTGGTTTTAGAAGAAAATGCAGTTAAGTAGAAACGACATTTAGAATAAAGGAAGGCTTCATTAAGTTATTTAATTCTAAATCAAAATACAATATTAGAGACCATCAACTACATGAATTCATTCTGAGAGTAAATAAAACACATTATGAAATAGAAAAAACTAATCATACTCATCAATTTATGGAATTTTTTCTGAAATATTTATTCACTCTCATAAATATCAAGTGCAAATTTTGTGATAATATGAGGTCCAAAGCTCTATAACTTCTTTCATCTTCATAAAAAGTATCATGTACAACATTAAAAAATGGAAATTTCTAAAATTGTCAACTTCCTAAACTATTTTCTTCAAACTATTACATTGAAAATGAAAAAAAAAAAAGTCTCTTCAGAAGACTAAGTAAAATATCAAATAAAACACTTGGTCACTGAGCAGGGTGGGATCCTAGGGTTATCACTCCCCCATGCTTTCCAAGGTTGAGAATGGAACTGAAGGAAGGTAACCACAAACCAACCTTTAGGTCAGGTAGCTTTCCCTACCAAAACCAGAGAGGGCTCTCTCAATGGCACTTTGTAGCCAATGAGATGACTGGATATATAATGATTTTAGGCTATTTATGATGCTTAGTAGATTAAGGTTTTTTTAATGTTTAAAGTTCTTGCTGGATAGGAATGATAGTCTGGAACTAGGTCTAGGGTTTAGGTTTGGTTTAAAAGGTTAGATTTCAGAGATAAGGATGAGTATCGGTAGGTAAGCTTAGGAACATGCTTAATTTTTCATTTTTTATAGGGTGAAAAGAGAGAGAGAGAGTCGAAATGCGCATTAAAATGAATTCATTCATCATAAGAGGGGATACATGTTTAGGTAAATCTTATTAAAACAGAGCATGGAAACCATGATTTTTGTCTATATAATGATAATGTTAACATATACAAGCATATATGTGAAATTAGGATAAAATAACATTCAAATTTGATAATATTACAGAGAAAAACAAATTCTTGATGGCATAGCACTAGAGTCTCAAAAATATTTCTAAAACACTGTCTTTGATTTCATTCAAAAAAAAATTGTACAATAGCTCCACTGCAAATAATAGGTATCCAACATCTCAAAATACTTGAGGTGGACTACTTATAGAAAATAGAGTTCATGACACCTCATAGGGTTGAAATAATATCCAAAAAGCTTCATAATTACATTAGATAAGTCACTTCTTATAATCTAGGGAAGTTAGAAGCTTATCCCTGAAATTTAGCTAAGGACTAGGATTGTGCATCTCCTCCTTTAAATTACATGTTTCCTCATCATAGAGGAAAAAACTAAATCAAACACATCAATTTCCACCTCATGGGATAGCTAGCATTGAATTTATGGATTTTTTTGGGAAAGACACCTGTCTGAAAGGAATCCTATGCAGAAATGTCATGCCTACAGCAGAAACATCCTGCCATTTTTGCAGAAGCATTGTGTTAGTTCAGGGATTATTTTGACCAACTTAGAAGCATCCAAATGAAAATATGAAATTTTTACTAAGGAGCATTATGATTATATTTTCCTTAACACACTTAATTTTTGGAAAACACCCATAGGAAGGCCTTCAAAAGTGGATTTTCCCACCCTCACTCTATAAGTGCCATGCCTACTCCAAAATAGTGGCAGAAGCATAGAAATGAAGTAATTTTTTGCATTTTTCTTCAAAACTGAAGACTGTCATTGAAAAACAAGTGTATATCTGGCATGTACTAATCAATATGCACCCAATAATGTAAATACAAATTTATTTGGAATCTTCGAGAGAAAGTATCGTGCCTCGACGTGACTTTTATGTGGAGACAAATTTTCCAAATTTGTGCAAAAATCATCAAAAATACAAAAGGTGCTCAAAATTGACCAAATTTTTTTCTATAATGCCTGTGGAGGATGGGATAATCGACCATGGATTCCTCAACAAGGAGGCCTAATTTTTCATTTTCCTTAAGCTTCATTTGAGCCTCTTTAAGCTTCTTTTTCACTTGTTTGAGCCTAGTTTGTGAATTTTGTTCCTCGCACAATAATGAATGGCCATATGCCTTTTGAGGTTATTTTTATTTTTAAATTTCGTCAATAGATTCTCAAGGTGTTAGTTGATCCTATCAAGCCAATACTCTCTGTCTTGATTTATTTCATCAAGAATTAACTCATCAAAGGTTTGCCAACCTGATTTAGGAGTTGTTGACTCTCTTTCTCTCCGAAGCACCTTATTGAGGCCTATTGTCCTTGGTCTTCTTCTTTTTGTTCCAAAAATTGCATCCTCTAGCTGATCGTCGTCTACTATCTCTTTTCCCTTTCCTTTATCTACATCAACATGTACCTCAGGTTTGTCTTGGAGGAGCAGTTTCACCTTCAACTGAGGATTTTCTTGTTGTAGGAATGTAATCTGAGAATTTGCAATTGAGAAAACCTCCCTCAACTTTGTTATTTCCTCATATATCTCCTTTACAATATTCTAAAATTACTTATCCTTCACATTCTCTGCCATGTCATCTTCTAAGGGTGCTTGTTCATCATGGTGCTACAATGGTGACTCACCATCATGGCTAGGTGGCTGGTCCACTATTTGTCTTAGCTCAGGTGTAGTTTTAGGTGCCAAAAAACCTCTGATGGTATTGGGAGAAAAAAACATTATATTTTCTTTCTCATAGGTTTGATTTATCTCAACCCTAGGTGCTTTTGAAATATGAACCTACCTACTAGAAGATCCAACCTCCTTTGGTTGTACTGATGTTGTGGTATGAACAATGGGTGGAGTCGTAGTAGGATTTGTTGCTACTCTCTCCATGAAAAATTCCCAAGTCATGCTGTTTGCTGATATCCATTGCATAGCAATCATATTTAACAAACCATGGTGAAATATATTGGGATGAGGATTTCTACCTTTTCTTTGTACGTTTTCTGCCATCTTGACCAAACTCCTAAATAGATAGTTTAACAAATTGAGAGAATTGGTAGCTATGAAGTGCATAAGTAATATGACATGGTATTGGTAAAGTATTGAAAATATTCCCTCACATGTAGAATACTTGATGATGAGCTTCATTAATGGTGCATAATTTTCAAGTAGATTCCTGAAAGGGAAAAAAATTTCAGGTTTATCTCTGCAATGAGGTTTTAGAAATATTGGGTAATTTTCAAGGCCCAATTCCATGCCCTTGAACCAGACTTCTCCTTCATTTGCAATCTCTATTGCTGAAGTGATGGCCTTTGCTGATAGCATGAATTCAATGCCTATAATGGTGGCATTATCTCTGCTGAATCTGGTGGAAAAAAGGGTGGTCAATGGGGCATGACATCCTAACTCCATGATCTTCTCAAAAAATATCAGGCATCCAGTGTTTTCAAAACATATTTTGACATATGGGGAAGCATTAATTTCTTGCAATGTGGAAGGCTCAAATATATAGTGATGGACTCCCTTTTGACCTTTCTTTTCACCCTCCATAGTACTTGTGAACACAATCAAACCCTCCTAGATGAAATGAGTGAGTAGAGATGGTGAATTTGGGAAAACATGGGATATGGATAGGGTAGGTCGAGGGGCTGTGATGGGGTATAAGAAGGTTGAGGAAAATTTCCCAAAAATATGACGCTATAGGTTAATGTGTTAGCTTGAGTATACAAGTGGAATTACTTGAAATGGGTATGGGAATGTGGGTCAAAATAGGAAAACACTGAGATTTTCTAGTTTTGTTGTGGAAGTGTAGTGAGGAGTTAGGGTTTGAAGAAAGAAGGGTAAAGGGGACTGTGAGTGATAGGAGGTGTTGTGGTAGGGTTTATAAGGGATAAATGGAGGTTTTAGATGGTGGAAAAATGGTCTCCAATGGCATAAACCAATTAAGAAAGGAGATTTCCTAAAGCATAGGAGAGCTAAACCCTAAGGATAGAAAAAATTTATACAATCATAAATTATCTTGAAGAAGGATTTGGAATGTCAACTTACTAGTTTTGGAGGCCACATGAGGTTTGCACAGTGGTTTTGAAACATGAGAAGTTGATTTAGAGGGAAAAATAAAAAAATGTAGCACTCTTTTGAAGAAACGTAGTGCTTCCCAGAAGCATTGTTCCAACACCTAGAAGCATCGCGATGTCTCAAAAACATCGCATGGCTCCTTCAGAAATGTCGTAGAGCCTCTAGAATAGTAGAAGATTGTATTTCTTTGCAAATTTTTTTGTTTTCTTGCACCTTTCACAATGGTAAGGAATTCCGAAGGCAAGATATGCACTTTATCAAGAAAGGGAAGATAAAATGAGTGAAATAAATCACTTTTTCCTTTTTATATCATCACTAGAAACAATTTTTTGTCATTTAGTGAAAACATGACTTTTTCAAGAACACTTTGCTTTTTGAATATTTTGACAATGAAACAAGCTTTTGAAGGAAGACAAATTGTCTTCTTTTTTTTATACACCTACCTAAGATAACTCCCTTTTATGATGATTTTGTTTGATTGAAATGAATGACTCTTCTTTTTTCCTTCTTTATGATAGATTTTGGACTTCTATGGTGATGAAGTGAAAGACACCTAGACACTGACCTAGGTGAAAACATGATGACTTGAACTAAGAATCTAAATGAAAGTGAACGACATGAATCATGAAATGAAAATGACGATGAATAAACTGAAGGGAGTATCCTTTGAAAACCTAGACATATCTAGCTATCAAAATTTTATTTTAAAACTCACTTCAAAATGTAAAATTTTGACCTAGGACTACTACTAGACAAATTTTAAAGCATACATATTGATCACTAAATATTGGACAATAACATTGGTTCTAGCTAGGGATGGAAGATTGTTGGCTTGAGGGGTATTGACCGAAGTTTGAAGATGAGGTTAACCAAAAAAACCCTTTTACTATTGGCCTTTTCGGCAGTGACTTGCTTCCGCAAGTCAAAGTCTCACTTGAAGCAGTATGGGGTGGGCTAGAACCAGGTTTACATACCTTGAGAGAGGTTTGAATGATGTGGGTGTCCTAAGATCAAAAATAACCATTAACAAAACTTCGAAATGAAGGCCCTAACTAGGAAAACCTTATAGACAGATTTAGGTCAATTATGTAGAATATCTTACACAAGCTAAAGCAACATCTATAACCAAGTTAACAACTCTTAACAGGAAATATTAGAACCTTACAACATCAGATCCATCCAATAATAATTCATATAAAACCAAAACATAATTGCGCAAGAGATCTAATTGCATATAATATAGGAATCAAAAATCAGATGTAGAAACATTCATAACATAGACAGTAGATGCATTTCAGACTCATATATCCGCAACAACATTCCTTTATTAATATCAATTTAGATCCTTCATATAAAACCCTTCAGTCAACCGTGCACACAGCTAGCGGGGTCCACACTCAACAAGACTAAGGTCTCTGTGCACACAGTCAGTAGGAGCCTTCTACCCAGGAAAATCCAAAAAAAATATCACAAAGTAATCAGATCTATCCTCAACATTTAGACTTATCCAAAAACTACCTTCTTAGACTTGATCTATAATTCTATTTATAGTTTTATCCCATGCTACTCTAGGGTTTGCAAACCATGGTTTGTGGCCCCTTGATCTACCCTTTTTACCCATTACATTTCATGACAAGCTTTGACCTACCCCAAAGCCCCTAGGCACTACTAAACTTGCAAAATATATTACAAAAATATAGCAAAAATGGTCTTTGGACTTAGGGGACCCTGCCACAACGGGCCCCCAACACAATATTGTGACTCGCCCCAAGTCACACAAGCACTGGATTCTTCATTTTGTTCTGGATCTCCTCGATAACAATAGCAAATGGTGCCACGACACCCACACTGTGGTCTGCTGTGATATGCATAGTCTCCACTAGCTTTTCTAAATTTAGCCCATCTATGGCCAAATTTATGCTCTATAAAGTCTAATTTAGGTTTTATACTATAGTGTGATCTTCATAACACCCTGGTCCCCTAGAATTCCCTTGAGCTTAGAGAAATTTGTAGGAAACAGATCCTGATACTCTGTCAGCAGCTCTGCAATCTTTCCTACTGTATCATCATCCCAGTAATCCCCAATTTTTTCCAACTTGGGCTATTCTTCCATCACAATGTTGACCTCCAATTTCATAGGTTTAGTCACATCCACCATCCCTAATGTGGGCCCTACAACTACGTGCTCTCCTTTCGACTGTGGGATATTAACATTCCTTGGGTCATATTCGTTATCCTTGATTGACAGATTTCTACATTTGACGATGTATTACATTTTTTCATCCTAGGCCAGTGCAACACATTCATTTCAGGGTCAGGATTCATCAAACATCATGGAATCTATATCTTGCAGGGCTTCGTCCAATTTCTCTGAGCCTCCCACTGAGCCAAAGTTTTCCAGGAAATCCTCAGTCATTATAAATGAGTTTCAAGTACCTCGATGTAGCTCAAGTTCTAGATACCATGTGGTGGTTATTGGCCCCAACAGGTGGACAAACCTATGAACCCACTCATTCCCCGTATTTTCATCCCATACCTCCATCCACATGCCTAGGTGCTTAATAATATCTCCCTGACCATAAAAGAGCTCAGTCGGTGGGGTGGCTAGAGGTTCAAAGCACAAATTCATCATTTTAAAAAATTCCTCCTTGTCATGGAAGGCTCCCTTGTGCATCTCCCACCAATGCATTGGAGTTGCACATACAACCAAATCAAGCACCCAAAACCGTCGTTCCTCTGGGACAAATTTCTCCAATGCTTCCAAAAATTATTTGACACTACTAGAACCATCAAAGTAGGGTAGTTCTATTACCTCTAAGAAGATGCACCGAAAATTATTTGTGATCTTCAGGCAGCGCAACATAGATACATCATGCAACCGGTTCTGCTCGTTCTCCATCTCTCCAAATTAGTCAAATAAACATGAGCTATCCTTCTCCCAGTTCAACATGCCATAATATGTAGGGTTGATCTAGTATTCTTCCCTCGTAGTAAGCTTCTAGAAATGGTTGACATCATCCCCCTCACACATTGGCTCTATGTATCATTCTAGTTCTGTCGAATCTAGTGGGACTATCACTTGCATACCATCGTTCTAAAAAATTATACTTCTTCACTTAAAATTGATGATACCTCCCATATCAATGGCCCAATAAAATTCAGCAGCGTCGGGTAGGGGTCTGCATCATCCACAATTTGTATTACTTTAAAATATACACATACCTTAACTCTCACAATTTCTACCACAACTTGTGGAAGCCTTTGAATTGGAATGATATTTTGTTGATTAGACATGCATAGTTGAATGGTGGACCATTCGACCTTTGGTTCCCCCATATTCTGCCAGTTTTGCTTAGGTAATAATTTTCCATCAAACCCCAGGTACAATATGACTTAATCCATGTCATACTCTCCAATATGAAAAATCATGCACATCTCCCTACCAGTTCTCTTCTTCTGCTTATAAACCTTGCTCACAACCTTGGTCTTTGTTCGAGGCACTTCCTTTTCCATGCAGCTATCGATCAGGGCTTGGAGATTATCTACTGCCTTCTGATTTTTTAGTAGGTTAATGCAGGCTCGTATGAATGGTTTAACTTCATGAACAAATTTTGTTTCCATGGGATTCCTTGACGTGAATTCCCCTTCATCAGCAAAATCCTTCCTCGCCTCAATGAAAATCTCTTTTTCTCTCTGTAGGTTGGGGCCTTCCTTCTTGTCAGATTCTTTTCTGATCAGTGGCTCTGCAACAACCATTTCCTCATTTCCTCCAATGGAAACACCACTACGTGTAATTACATTTACACTTGGGCAATCATCATGCGGTTTAGGTTTAACCATCTGTATGTTCCGCGATACTAATTTTTCTACATTTTAGCTATTAAGATAGGAAAATCTTCAAATTACATGATCAAATTTCCTATAGTACCTACAATATTGTCACGTAGGGTTTGGGCAGTCACATGCATAATGTCCAGCATCTCCACAGTTATAAAAAATTAGTTTCCCTCTCCCCCAGGCTGCGCCTCCACCTCTCCCCCTTCATCTTCATCTTGCTAGGGATCCTCCTCATCCACAGGGAGATGCGTGCGATGAAGGGTCATCCTGAACTCTACAAATGTTCACATTGTCTATCATCAGGTCAAATTTTCTGTAGTGGTGCTCATCGTGACCAACTGAAGAGTAGAATCTGCACCACTATTAATTCAATTCTGGTACATAAGCTACTAACCATGGGCAGTGGTCTGTATCACGTTGCCGAACCACCCTACAATCAGCGCATCATAATGTGGGGGTACTAGGCCCAACAACCTCTCTGGGCACAGTGGATTTGGTCCCCCAAATTTCATATAATCCTATAGCAGAGGACACCGATCTTTGGTGTGGCCAACTCCCTTGCAAGGTATCCAACATACATCTGCGCTAACTTATTTATCCCAGTCTCTTCATAAATTCTGAATTTCTAAATGACTATCTACTAATTGGCTCTAAATTTGTAGCACTCCAAATTCAGCATTGTCTCTAGGCGCAACTTCTGATTTCATAGCAATTTCTAGAGCTTCTTTCTGAGAATCAATCCTATACTGACCCATAGGCCCATGTAGATGTGGCAAGAGCATGGCGATGAACCATTCCTTATGCTACTTGTCATCGTAAGAAAATCCTCCATCATTGATGGTTTTCTTTATTTGTTGGTCATCTTCCCAAACTGATTTCGTCGGTCTTTGCTTAATATATTGCAGTTCTATTACGCATTGAGAATAGGATTTTGGCTTTCGGAACTACTGCTTCAGGGCATCCTTAATCTGCTAAATTTTGGGATCTACATTTTGAGCTAGGTACCCTATGAACCAATCTAAATCACAACCTTTCAAAGTCCATAACTAGTTGTGCTCTCTTGATAGGATCAATATTAATTTTCTGCGCATTCCACACCACATTTTCCACAAACCAAAATTGGTCAATATCCTCATCCCCCGCACGTTAAATTTTGGTGGCTGCATATGTGCGGTGATATATTTCATAGGTGGGGGCGATGGCGGGATAGGAATATTATTACCCCTGCACAAATTTGATGGTGGCATAGCAGGAGGGCTATTTTCAGCATGCGTAGCCGTGCTTCTATTTATATCAGGGGAGTTTCTCAAAGGACTATATATAGATCTATCCCCTTTCTCATTGACCCGATAATATTTACGGTTGCACATAGTGCTTTCTCTCTGATAAGGGGTCATTCACTCAATGTGGATGCAAAAAATACCCTTTTTACACAATAGCATCTTAATCAGCAGGGAAAAAGTTTGTAAGAACTTACCTCTCAATCCATTGAAAATATCCTTTCAGCTTCAGAGTATGACAAAAATTTATCGACTACAAACTATGTCACAAACCCATCCAAGATGTTGTCAACCCAGTGATCTATAGTTCATGTAATGGAATTATCAGTCTTCTCCAATTGTTGGATCAATTCAAAGGTCCAATGTGTGACCTGATCGTCCTTCAAACATGTTTGGAATTATGCTAACCTTGCCAACCACTCCTAAAATTCATGTGAAAATTTTACGAAGAAGATCTCGTGCACCTTAGTGAAAATATACTTATTATTCCACTCTTCACTGGATACATTCTTACTTCTATTATCTTCTATGGAAAATTCCTGAATCTATTTTTCAAACCAGTCCTCACGTTCAAGCTTTAATGGCTTCCAATGACCTTTTGGCGTCACCCAACCTCTCTAAAAATGTTCTTAGTCCTAGCAATAGAACCATTTTTTGGCTTGAGGGTTCCTGACCTAGGTTCGAAGTTGAGGTTAACCAACAAAACCCTCTTACTACTGGCCCTTTCAGCAATGACCTGCTTGTGCAAGTCAAAGTCTCATCTGAAGCAGTATGGGGGGGTGCTTGAACCAGGTTTCCACACCCTGAGAGAGCTTTAAATGATGTGGGTTCCATAATATAAAAAATAACTATAAACAAACCTTTTCAATGGAGGCCCTAACCAGGAAACTCTTACAGAAATATTTAGGTCAATTATGCAGAATGCCTTGCGCAAGTTAAAACAACATCTATAACCCAAGTAATAACCCTTAACAAGCAATATTAGAACCTTATACAATTAGATCCCTCCAATAATAATTCATATAAACCCAAAACACAGTTGCACAAGAGATATAATTGCAGACAATAAAGGAATCGGAAATAAGATGCAAAAACATTAATAACATAAACAATAGATGCATTTCAGACTCATATATCCACAACAACATTTCCTTATTAATATAATTTCAGATACTTCATACAAAACCCTTCACCCTTCTAGACAGATTTAGGTCAATTATGTCTAATGCCTTGTGCAAGTTAAAACAACATCTATAACCTAAGTAATAAACCTTAATAAGCAATATCAGAACCTTATACCATTAGATCCATCCAATAATAATTCATATAAACCCAAAACATAGTTGTGTAGGAGATCTAATTGCAGACAATATAGGAATTAGAAATGAAGAAACATTCATAACATAAAAAATAGATGCATTTCAGACTCATATATATGCAACATCATTTCTTTATTAATATCAGTTCTGATCCTTCATACAAAACCCTTCACTCACCCGCGTGCATAGACAGTGGGGTTCACATACGGCAGAACTAAGGTCTCCGCACACATAGCCAACAAGAGCCTTTTACCCAGAAAAATCAGCACAAAATAACACAAAGTAACTATATCTATCATCAACGTTAAGACTTATCCAAAAAATGCCTTCTTAAAATTGATCTAGACTTCTATTTATAGTTTTAGCCTGCACTACTCTAGGGTCTGAAAAATGTGGTTTTCGGCCCCTTGATCTGCCCTTTTTACCCATTACAACTCATGAGGGGATTTTACCTGCCCCAATGCCCTTGCGCACGGCTAAAATTTCAAAATATATTACAAAAATATAGCAAAAATGATCTTTGGACTTAGGGGACACCGCTGCAACATAAATCATTTAGTAGGTGTCAAGAACACCATAGACCAAGTGACCTTATCCATTGGGAAATGGAGTCAAAACTGGAAACTAAAATAAGTTCGATAAACTGAAAAACTGACTGAACTTTCGAAATTTTTTGAAAGAAAAACATCAGTGGATTAGAGAAGTCTCATAGCCTTCTCCAAGGGCTTCAAACTTCTGCAACAACTTATTATTTATTGACAACAAATAAAAATGATATTTACAATGAAATTGAATCATTTTCTTCAAACTAAGGTAAGCTAGTGTTTGAGGAAACTACCATTCACCGGTCCTCCTAGAATTTCTTGCCCATCAAGATATTTTAACAATAATGCCTTATTACCTCTGAATGTTGTGATACTATATGGACATTTTCATAGGTTATCAAACTTATCGTGCCTATCTTTGTCTTAATTTTTGGCATCCCATTGAAGCAAAACATATCCTAATTTAAAATCATTAGCTTTGGTCTTATTGTCATACACTTTCTTGATTTTATCCTGAAGTTTTGAAGTATGATTGAATACTTCTTCTCTTGTCTGTTGTGAATGAATCATTTGACTGATTCTTCGTTGGATATCATTTGGTTCACTGTTGATTTGTTGCAGAATTTTCATCATTGGAACAACTAAAGAAGTTGGAAACACTGTGTCAACACCATACAAAATCTAAAAGGTGGCATATTAATTGATCTCTTTGTGCTAACTCTATCTATCCATAGGGAATTTATGAGCTTCTTGTGCCAATTTCTCTTGTTCTCTTGCAAAAAATTATTAATTATGTTCACCAATCATTTGTTTGATGATTCAGCTAACCCGTTTCCTTGAGGATAATATTTTGTATAATGACCAAGTATTATATGATATTTATCACAAAATTCAATCATTTTCTTAGAATTAAAGACTGTTGCATTGTCATTAAAAATTTTTTGTGGAAAACCAAAACAAGACACGATATTTCTTTCCAAAAACTGAATGATGATAGTATCTATATCTTGCCTCCTCGGTATGGCTTCAATTCACTTTTTGAAGTAATCAGTGGCAGTGATTATCCATTTATGTTGATATGATGAAGGAGGATGATCTCACCAATTAAATCAAGACCCCACTATTGGAAAGGTGCTTGAACTGTGATGGGTTTTAAGGGCATCGACAAAAGCTTTCTTTTTCCTTGAAAATTTTGAAATTCATGACAACTCATGACAATTTTATACACATTTGAAAATAAACTTGGCCAATATAAGCCATCCTTCAAAATATTTTTTTTTTGTAGTATTCCAAAAAAAATGACCACCACAGTCACCTTTTTGAAACTCATTCATTACTTTTTCAACCTCTCCTACCAAGAAATTCAACAACACTCCACCTGGATATTTACAATACAAAGAATTGTTAAAGATACAATACTTAAGAGCCCTCAACTTCAAATATATAGCTTTAATACTAGGGAAGCTAGGAGGAGGATTCAAGTGTTTCAAAACATAAACAATATGAACGTGCCATGGTGATGAAATAAATATTTCTGATACCTGAGGTAATGAATCAACTTCTTTCTCTTAAGATAATGCATCAATAAAATTAATGTCCAAATCATGAAGATTGGAATCTTCCATAATATTTACGAAGCCTTGTCCCTTGATCAGTTTTGTATGCTTGATATCTAATTCATACTCCAACATAGCAACAATCCATTTTCCACGCCGACCTTCAGGATCATTCTGTGTAATCACATATTTGACAACATTGTTTGGAACAGATGCAATCACATGAGAGTGAATAACATATACTCAGGAGTACTTCAATGATTTAACTAGCGCCAAGGCCTATTTTTCAATGATATTGTACTTCAAGGTTGCATCTCTAATGTTTCTACTGAAGAAATTAATTGGTTGTTCTATTTTTTTATTTTTCTTTTGCATGAGGACAACAGCTAGAGTATGCTCCGAAGAAAAGGAAAATATGATGAAATCAAGTGTGTAATATAGACTAATAAGAATAGGAGCATGAGATAAATAAAATTTAACTTTATTGAAAGAATTATTTTCTTCCTCAGACAATTTTACTTCATTATATTTCTTCTACATGTCAGTAATTTGCCTCAATTATTCAGCAAGCTTGGGAAAAAACCTTCTTAGAAAATTGGTTTTACCATTGAATGACTAAATCTCTTTCTTACTTCTAGGATAGTCCAAGATCTGAATCACTTCAATTATTGAAGGATATATTTGGATGCCATATTTTGAAATGATGTGGCCCAACAATTTTCCTTCCTTTATAGCAAAAAATCTATTTTTAGAATTCACTGATATGCCAAATTTCCTACATCTCTGAAAAATTATTTTCAAGTGTTGTAAGTTTTTCTCATATGTCTTGGAAAAATTAGTGATATCATCAAGATAGATGAAAAAAAACACATCCTTTTCATTGGCAAAAGCAATGTCCATCACTTGCTGAAAAGTCACTCCTACATTTTTCAATCCAAAGGGAATATTGGAGTACATGAAGGTACCCCATGGTGTTGTAAAAGCTTTATTTTCCTGATCATTTGGATGGACTAAAATCTGATTACACCCAGAATATCTATAGAGAAATGAAAGTATGGAAGATCCAAATACCCTTATTAGAATATGGTCCATATTTGGCAGTGGGTAATTTTCTTTCAGCGACACTTTATTCAGATTTCAGAAATCTATACCCAAGCAAATTTATTCGGTCTTCTTCTTTACTGGCACTAAGTTAGACATCCAATTTGATAAGCGAAGTGGAACTATAATACCAGCAGTAAATAACATGTTTACCTCTTTTTCAATGGAAGGAAACAACCTAGGATTTATTCTCCTAAATTTCTGACAGAAAGGATTCTGATCCGATTTCAAAGGAATAATATGTTGAATTATACTCTTATCATGAATTTTCATATTAGAATAATCCCATGAAAATACATCAAAAAATTGGGACATGAGCACTGCATATTTACCTTTCATCTCTGAGCTCAAGGATTTTGAAATCTTAACAATCTTTGGCTTTTCAAGAGTGCGAAGATTAAGATCTTCCACTCCTACCTCTGTTGGCAGCATGGTCTATTTGTGTGCAACACCATCTTGGTCAAAAATATCCTCCAAAGGCACAAAACCTCTAGGAATGGAGTTGTCTTTCAATTGAGGTACTTTCATTTACGTTGCATGCAATTCTTGGTCATTTTCAGAAAATTGTTCATCCATTTTTAAATTCACAAATTATTCTTCTGTCTACAAGAATTTGCTGATCTGTTTGTCATCCTGAAAGACCTGCCAATACTGAACATTATCTGGAACAACAAGGTGATGTTGGATGTTTATCCCATACTTCTTATTGGGATACAATGAAATTTTCAACATAGTGGCCTAAGTGGAAAGAGAATCAGCAATAACATTGATGTCCCTTACGATCAATGACAAAGTGTACTCGATGAAGGTCTTGTGGATATATAATACTACATTTCGGTAATCTCAAATCCTAGGATGTTTGCTCTGTTATTCCCCGTTTACTTGCTTCTTTACGAATTCAGAGTCTCCATACATAAAAAAAATCTTGGCACCTAACTTCTTGAGAATTTTCAAGCCGACTATCAAGGCATCATACTCTGCTTCATTGGTCGAAAAATCAAATGCTAAATTGTAAGAGGAATTTTTAACATTAGGAGGAATATTAAGAGACTAATTTATATGGCTACGAATCCACACTCTAATTCCAACACTTTCTTTACCTAAGGCTCCATCGAAGTCCATGGTCCACAAACCACTTTCTTCATCAGGATGCTGCAAATCAGATGTTTGAACTTTACTTGTTGCTTGAGAGAGATCTGTTGTACCAAAGAGTTCTATGTATTTCATTTTTTCATCTTTTTTTTGGGCTGATTGTCTTAGTTCCAAACCACTTTGAATATTTTCTCAATTTTCTTCATTTGCAATTTCTAAAACAGAATTTTGAAACTCAAAATTTTATGTCTTTTCTTCAATCAAAATTTCTGAAGATGTTGAACATTGATCATTGAATAAGATAAAAAAACTCTAAATCCATATGAAAAAATGTATCGGGTGATTATTATACGTTTCTATGATACTGATCATGTGCTTCATTTTTCTTTCCTGGTATAATTTTCTGATATGAATAAAGACCAGTATGGTAGCATATGAAAAGTCAAGTTGTAAGGTACCTATATGTTTCTCTCCCCATTATCGAGAGAGAAAAATTCCATATCTGGGAGGGATATTAGCCACAAAAACATCCATGAGGACATTCTTCGATGGGATTTTCTCTAAAGACACCACTAGATCTTTAATGAGGCCAAAACATTTCACTCTACCTGAATTAAATGAATAAAGGTCATGGAAAGGTCTTGTGATATCTAGGCCTAATATTTCCATGATGGCTTTGGGAATAAGGTTATGAGACATTCCAAAATCAAGCATGTCATTATGGAGGATAAAATCATGTCTTTTGAGGCCAATATAGAACAAATGGACCTCACTATCTTCTAAATCACCATCAACAACATGACCAAATAAAATTTTCGAGTGATCGTCACTTACATTAACCATATTAGACATCTGATATACCCTAAGAAACATGAAAAATTGAAACTTGTATTGGTGATTCTTGACTATTTCAGTTAAAGGAATGGAGACTTTCAGTTTAGATATTTCATTTTCATGACTAAAAAGGGCAGAATGTTTTTTCTACCTCTTTGGATGATGCATTTTATTCTCTAGCTCATATTTGTGCAGAATGCCCCTCTTCTACTCTCCACCTTGGAATTTTTTATTATTTTTTTACTGCTAGTAGAAGCCTCATTTCCTTTTGTAGGACTACAAACAACATGCCCCTTGTCTTTTCTTTGATTTGAAGTATTTGTCTCTTTATGATGAGTATCGGTTTGAGAATTCTATTTTTTTTTATTGGATATGATAGGAAAATTCCTATTCCTCAAACGATACTGCCTATGTACTTGAGTAAGAGTGTTCCGATATCCCCTCTGATAATCCTTTGTCTATATTGATAGCATATCATCATTTTTCAAGACATATTCATGATCTTCTGGTGCATGAATTTCTGTAGAAAACTCATCTTCTGTAGTCAGGAAAATAGGCTGCTAATTTTCCTCAAATAAATGATTTTCGGGATAAAGTTATTTTTCATATTTTTCATCACGAGCTTTTGTGTAGTTCTGTTGAAATGGAGTGTAAATTTTTTGCTGAATTTTTGGATCTTGAACCCTCTGTTCCCTTTACTTGATATTGTATTGAGGCTGTTGATTTTGGACCCCTGAATTTTGGATTTCTAAAGGAGGGTTCAACTTGTCTATCAATGATGGACATTTTTTCCATCATATTCTCCATGGTTTTGATCAAGTTGTTGAGCTTTCCCTCAAATGAAGTAGATGTTTCTTCCTTGATAGTGACCCTTTTCCCTTTCTTGATTTTTGAATTTTTGAATCAAATTAGCTTCCATGCTCACTACATTTCTATACATTTCTGGTTGATAGATTTCTTTCCCTCAGTAGGAAACCCATGTCAGAATCAAAACCATAAGGGTAATGAAGTAAACCAAGCCCTGGAGGAGGCTTGATATTTTTCAGGAATAGAATCATAAATATTATTGAATATAGCTGTAAATTCTTGTACATATTCAATGGGATTCATTTTCAAGGCAATATATTTAGCTAGAATTTGAAATGGATTCTTCTTCTCCCCTAATTTTGTCATGAACAGGTCAATCAGCTTCCGTGAATTAGCTATTGAACCATATTTGAGAGAGAGGAGACATTTTTTAACCTCTCCTGAGAAACTCTATGGTATGATGCACATCTTGGTGTCATCATTGTCAATCTCTTCAAGATCTATGTAATCAACCACTTTCACAATGTGTTGATAAGCAGTAACCTATAATTTTCCATAAAAAAGGGGCAATATTCGACCATAATTATGAGGTAGTGTAGTGTAGTTGTTGGGGTAAGATCAATAGAGCAAATTTGGCCATCATTAATGGAGGGGGTTGTAGAGGTGTTGATGGAGTGAAAAATTGTAGAGGTAATGATGGAATGAAAGGTAGAGATGGTGATGTAGCTGTGTGAGAAGGCATAGTAACAGGTAGTGAAGAAAAAGCCTATTGTTGGTGTTACTGTTGGAGTTAGCGCTTGGAATTCTTCAAGTACCTGACCAAACACATCCTAAATTCTAAGACAATTTTAGGATTTGGTTTATGGGATTGGTAGGAAGTTTAAACCCTCATTCACTGAAAAGAGATTTTATTCAAATCCATAGTTCTACTAATGAGGGTATTGGATTTTGATGTGGTAGTAAAAGAGAGTTTGTAGCATTATAAAGAGAAGAAAATTGTGAAATGAGAGAAGAAACAATAGGTTTGCAAGGAAAAAATCTACTTCTTTAGGTAGAAATTAACACAAGTAGCAGTTTGCTAAAATTTCAACAAGAGAAAGCTATTTCTATACTTACAATATTCTTACTGAAATATCATGGAATGTAACTGTTATAATTGATGCTCTTTACACTTTCATTTTGTATATTTCATCAAGAAAGCTCAATGTGTGAGACTAACAAAAGTTGATAAAACACATAATGATGTCAAGGGACTGATAAAAACATATAACATCATGTGGAATTTACAAACTGCAGTGAAGAAGATAAGATATGGAAACACATGTGAAAATAACAATACACACATCAAACAGGTAATAAGTCCTCAAAAGTTTCTTCCAATTTCATTCACTGAAAAATGTACTGATCATATGAGAAAAGATTCTAAAACCACCAAGCTCTTCTTCGTAGAGTTTTGTGACATATATATATAAAAAAATACTAACATCTCCACAAAGTTGGCAATCTGTTCTAAAAGGTTATTACAATCTCATATGAAGATGAGGCTTACCTTTAAACGTTAATACAAAGTTCTATAACATAAATAAAGTAAACGACATGATGGATATAAATTCAAAGTGGCTTAATGATATGGAAAACTGTTGGAGGACTACTCTTCTTGTTTTGGTGAAACTACCTCCACAAAAGTAGTAAATATCAGCTGAAAATCACATGTGGTTGTTTTCCCCAAAAGCTGAAAAATAAAATGTTGAAATTTAGAAAGGAGCTTCATCAATGACACCTGGAAACAACTACTCATGTGGATAATGCATTCATGTAACTAATCCTTTGTATCACCCCTCAAGACTTGAAGAAAAATTTCCCCCACTCCCTTCATCCAAAAATTTAGGAAATAATAGCTACTTTCGGGGTTTGCAGCAAAAACTAGATTTTTTGTAAAAGGCGGCTCTTATCAGAAATCCTATAGATAGTTAAGTTTTTTTATGAAACCAAAATGTTGGTGTATGTCCTTCATTGAATTTTCTTAAATGTTTAAATAAAATAAAGTATAGAAGCAAGTTGTTGAAACTTGAGATAGAAACTCTACACAGAGCCCTAATTTCTTGATGGAGATGACAAACTGGTTGCTAGAAATGTCACTCTGTTAGCTGTAATATTCTCAGAAATATTGCTCATGAAAGATAGAAAATTAAATATTCTAGATTCTATGCACCTTTAATCATGGTGTGGTTTAATGACATAGTTTCAAATGATTCAAATCCGAGTGCCAAGTCACCCCATACCATATATCACTCCTCCACATTATTAATGAATTGATACATTATATCTTATCTTCTGCTTCAACCATAATGAGTAGATATAGGTTAGCTCTATCAACAATATAATCACTCCTTTATAATATAGCTTCTAATTTATAAATAATTACCCTTTTAAAAAAAATAATATCTCATAACATAGAAATATCTTCAATTAATTTCAAATCAGAATGATCATTTCTTTGAAAAATGCTCCTTGCACAAATTTTCTAGGTAATAGCCACCTTTTTCACTGCATTAGTAATGTGGCCTTCAATTCTGATTGAGGTTTGAATTGGCTTGTGATTAGACTCGTGGTTTTGTGGTGGTTGTAACTAAGGGCTCGAGGTAGACAAATGTCCATTTTTTTATAAATAAAAATATAATAATAATTTAATAAAAATACAAAATTAATATTATTTTTTACTTTCTCTTTTAATAAAACTTAAATAGACAAGAGTAGTATATATATGCTAGATTTTAGGCATAGGATAGTATTGGGGAATTTAGCATTAGAATGCAAATAGCCACATTAGGATGAATTTGAAATTTTTTTTGCAAATAAGGAAAGGATCGAGGAGAGTGGTGAGGATGTAGCAAGAAGTAGCAAGAAAAATTGAAGCATAAGGAGCTAGAGGCCAAATAAAATCATGGAGAGGGTAGATTTGAAAGGAATCAAAACCAGTCCTAACAGTGGCTCTAATTGGGGAGGATATTCCCACTGCGGGGTATCAATAACCATAGAGTAGTACCTTGAATTCAACTCTTATCTCTCCAACCAGCGATCCTACTCATTAACTCAAAAAACAAACATGTATGTCCAGTGGGTAATGGAGTCAAAACCATCATTTCAATTCTACAACTTATTTCTCCAAACTGAAACTGGATTCAAAATGAAAACTAAAATTGAAACTAAAATACTTGAGTGGCGAGCTTATTCATCTACTTCCCTACTTCAAATCAATTGATTTTCATTTATCATGTGTACACAAACTTCCAATTTAGCCATGCAATCTTTGTAATTTCTTGATAAATCATAGGAAGAAACTAACAGCTGCCATAATTTTTTTTTTGAAAAGCCATGTTCACCAAAATAGGCTGATGTTTTAATGAAGCTTGAAATTTTCAAGGCTTTGTAAAAATGTGCCTCAAAAAATGTTTCCATCGGATCTTCAAAACCTAGAACAAATGTTTTCTGCTCCAAGGGACAAATTTTCTTTGGTAAATCTTCCTTTTTTATCATGGTTATGAATCAAGAATGATTCCCCTGCTATCTTTAATATCAATGATATTTTTAGATAAATGCTTCCCAATATCAAATTTCTTTAAAGACATAAGAGTAATATGACCTTGTTGTTCATAAATCTTTTCTTTCAAAACAAATTCAATAAGATTTTTGTTTGAAATAGCTAGAGGAATATCATCAAGCTGTTAAAAAACTAAGAATTCCTCACCATCAAGCGAAAGCTTGTCATCATAGCTATCTAATACATACTAATTTCTATAAAACTCTATATGCGGTGTAGAAATCTGTTGCAAGTCATAATATCTTATGCTGCTACAAGAAGATGTTTCATCTTAACTGTCCTTATGTGAAAAATCACCATCACCTTCCTGTTCATCCTGCTTGAGTGATTTCTGAGTGCTTTTTGCTTTCACTATTTCATTTTGTTCCTTTTATTTCAACCTTCATACTGTCATAATACTAGATTCAATTTCAAAGGTTGCCTCTTGCATGGCTACTATATTAGGTGCTTTGGTTGCTCTGAGCCATAAATAAAACTTATAATCAAATTCATTGGTATAGGCTAACATGGAAGTAACTTCTAGAGGCTTGATATCCTTGGGTATACTGTGATAAAAAAAATATGAGATCTCCTATTGAATATGCTAAGAGATTCATCATCCTTTTCCTTCATCACATAAAATTCAGAGAGATACTGCTCATATGATTTTTTTTCACCCTAATACCTTAGAAACACATCATGAAAATCCATCCATGAAATTATTGAATCAGCCTCCAAATTTTTGAACCACAATCTAGCATCCCTTTGTAACAACTAAAAAAATGTCCTCAAAACCACATCCTCATGAATGAATTGAAGAAGATCTGTAAATATTTAAAAAGCTTCAATATGTTTTTCTACTGCTACATGGTCTTCTCCATTAAACTTAGGGAGGTAATCTAGAAAATTGGGAGGATATTCATGAAGGGTTAATGGAAATTTCAAACGCTTATAATGCTCTCTAGTCTTGGATTGAACTTTTGTGAGTTGGATAAAAGGTTCAACAGGTTGATCAAAAGGTACAACAAGGATTTCAAGAGGTAAATCAAGTTTATTATCAACAAGCTAATATGGTTGATCATTTTCAGGAGAAAATGTTATATGTACATGATTTTTCTTGGGTTCAATTGGAGGAAAAGGATCAAGATCAATGATACTAGAAAATAAAGGATGTTTTTTCAATGAGGGATAAGAAAAATAAGGCTTATGGTGATCAAAGTATATAAAGCATGAGATAATCCTTTTCACATGTGAGGGAAAATACAAGAAAAATATTATGAAAGTTAATATAAGTTCCTGGAAGAAACTTATGGCTTGATACCTGGTTTTTTGTACCTTCTCATTTTTTCAACTCAGTTTGTTCTCCAGTGGATTCACCATTACATTCTTCAACCAATGGAGTCACAAAGTGAAAAATCTATAGTCTTCTATAGTGTCTAGTCTTTGTTCACCATAAAAAACCATATCTAGTCTATGTATAACAAAAAAAATCAGGAGAAAGTTACGTTCAAGATCTTCGTCTCCTGGCAGACGCACCAAAAGATGTTAGCATTAGGATCAACACTTGGACTACTTCAAGTGCCTGAGAAGACACATCCTAAATTCTAAGACAATTTTATGATTTGGTTTATGGGATCGGTAGGTGGTTTAAACTCTCATTCACTAAAAAAAGATTTTTGTCAAGTCCACAATTCTACTAATGAGGGTATTGATTCTGATGTGGTAGCAAAAGAGTGATTTTGTAGCATTATGAGGAGAAGAAAATTGTGAAATGAGAGAAGAAACAGTAGGTTTGAAAGAAAAAATCTATTGATTTAGGTAGAAATTAACACAAGTAGCATTTTTCCAATATTTCAACAAGAGAAAGCTATTTCTAGACTTACAATATTCTTATTGAAATATCATGGAAGGTAACTGTTATAAGTGATGCTCTTTACAGTGTCATTATGTATATTTCATCGAGAAATCTCACTGTGTGAGACTAACAAAATTTGATAAAACACATAAGCATGTCAAGGGATTGATAAAAACATACAACAACATATGGAATTTACAAACTGCACTGAAGAAGATAAGATATGGAAACACGTGAAAATAACAATACACACATCAAACAAGTACTAAGTCCTCAGAAGTTTATTCCAATTTCATTCACTAAAAAATGTATTGATCATATGAGAAAAAGATTCTAAAACCACCAACCTATTATTCATTGAACTTTATCACATATATCTAAAAATATAATACTAACATCTCCACAAAAGGTGGGAATCTGTTCTAAAAAGTTATTACAATGGCATATGAAGATGAGGCTTAAATTTAAACTTTAATACAAAGTGCTATACTATAAATAAAGTAAACAACATGATGGATACCAATTCGAAGTCGTTGAATGATATGGAAATCTATTGGAAGACTGATCCTCTTGTTCTGGTGCAACCACCTCGACAAAAAGTGTAAACAATAGCTGAAAATGACATGTGGTTGTTTTCCCCAAAAATGGAAAAACATAATGTTGAAATTTAGAAAGGATCTTCATCAATGACGCCTGGAAACATCTAGTCCTATGTATAATGCATGGATTTAACTAATCCTTAGTAGCACTGCTCTAGACTTGACGAAAAACTTCTCCCACTCCCTTCATCCAAAAATTTCTGAAATAATAGCTACTTCCTGGGTTTGTTATAAAAACTAGATTTTCTGTAAAAGGAAACTATTATCAGAAATCCAATAGATATTTGCATTTTTTTATCAAACCAAATTGTGTGTGCCTCTCCGTCTTTTAATTTCCTTGAATGTTTAAATAAAATCAAGTATAGAAGCAATCTGTTCAGACTTGAGATAGAAATTCTACACAGAGCCCTAATTTATTGCTGGAGATGACAAACTGGTTGCTAGAAATGTAGCTTTGTTAGCTGTAATATTCTCAGAAATCTTGGTCATGAAAAATAGCAAAAAAAATCTTCCGGATTCTATGCACCTTTAATCACAGTGTGGTTTAATGACATGATATGAAATGATTCAAATACGAGTGCCAAGTCACCCCATACCATATATCACTCTTTCACATTATTAATAAATTGATATATTGTATCTAATCTTTTGCTTCAGCCATAATGAGTAGATATAGGTTAGCTCTACCAACAATATAATCAATCCTTTATAGTATAACTTCTAACTTAGAAATAATTTCACTTTTGAAAAGAATAATATCTCATAACATAGAAGATATTCAATTAATTTCAAAGGAGAATGATCGTTTCTATGAAAAATGCTCACACAAATTTTCCAGGTAATAGCTACCTTTTTCTCTATGTTAGTAATGTGGCCTTCAATTTGGACTTGAGGTTTAACTTGGCCTGTGATTAGATTCGTGGTTTTGTAGTGGTTGTAACTAAGGGCTCAAGGTAGACAAAGGCCCATTTTTTTTTATAAATAAAAATAGAATAATAATTTCATAAAAATACAAAATTAATATTATTTTTCACTTGCTCTTTAATAAAACTTAAATATGCTAGAGTAGTATAGATATGCTAGATTTTAGGCATAGGATAGTATTGGGCTAATTTAGCATTAGAATTCAAATAGACACATTAGGATGAATTTGAAATTTTTTGGAAAATAAGGAAAGGATCGAGGAGAATGATGAGGATGTAGCAATAATCAGCGAGAAAAAAAGAAGCATAAGGAGTTAGAGGCCAAATAAAATCACATAGAGGGTAACTTTAAAAGGAATCACAACCATTGCTGACAGCCCGTATTGGAAATAACCTTTGTCTTAAGTTTCTTGAAACTTATCCACCAAAACCTTAAGTTGTAGAAATTAGGCTAGACTTCACTATCAACTTCAGAATAAGAAGACTTAGAAAATGGTACAAATGTCTCAAATTCAATAGGATCAAAGACAATTTTTGAAAGAAAAGTCGTAGACTTAGACCTAGAAAAATATTTTTCAATTTCAATATTATAAGACAAATATTTTGAAGCAAATATCATAGGAAAGGAGTTTGATTTCAGAGGTGGAGGAATATCCTTTCTGACTTTCCTAGGCCTAGTCTTTTGCTTTCTTAAAAGACTCTTAGGGTCATTTACAATTGTTGAGTGTGTCATTCGGGAGACACATTTTCTTGAAAATTGGTACTTTGGCTCAAATTTACAGACTCATCCTTCTTTTAATGTCAGAACTTGTCACCCACAAGTCTAATCTTCAGTGAACTACAAAAATTTTCCCAAGGAAAGTTTTGCAACTGCTCCCCAGAAATGGTACCAAAAATTTTGTCACTCCCCCCTTCTTCCTAAGGCTGAGAATGGAACTGAAGGAAGGTAACCACAAGCCAAACTTTAGGTCAGGTAGCTATCCCTACCAAAACCAAAGAGGGCTCTCTCAATTTCACCTTTTGTGCAATGATATGATTGGATATATAATGATTTTAGGCTAGCTATGATGCTCAGTAGATTAGGGTTTTTGTTTGTTTGATGTTTTTTCTCGATAGGAATGGCAGTCTGGAACTAGGTGTTGTCCAGGTAAATCCCCTCTGCGGACAGAGGCGATCACTCTAGCCCTAGGGTGGGTCTAGCAACTACGAGAACATACTAACATCTACCTTCCTAGATTGTAAATGAAATTCAAAGCAAGGAAGATGGCCTACCTCGTTCTGATGTTATTGTTTCGTCTTCTGTCAAAGCTACTTGATCCATCACTCTTCTCCAGCTCGATACACGCTGCTACCAACATTCGATTACCTATACAGATATTCAAGACAACACAACAAGCGTAACACCACGAAAAAACATAAAACAATTACAACATATCTATCTGATCAAGGGATGCTATAAATCTCATTATAATTGTAAACAAGAGTGGAAGATAAACATCATATGCATTTTATTATGATAAAGACAAGGGGTGTTTACAACCAATCCTTGATGTTGAGGATCTCCTTCGGAAGGTCTATATCCAAGGACGTTTGCCACACCCTCATGAACAAAGGTCCAAGATCTCACTATGTTCTCCACACACACAACAATCACACTCTACACTATTCTCCTAAAGCTATGATTTCTTCCTCTCTATGCTAACTTTTTCAGCTATCTGTTCAACTAGAACATGTTCAAATAGCACATAAATGGAAGATGGCTATATTTATAGAGGAGAGGAGGAGGTTGGGATCCCTACAATAGTGGAAGGGAGGCCTTATCCCTTGGGAGGTTTCCCCATAAGGTGGAAACAAGAGGCCAAAGGAAGAAAGTCATGGTTATTTAGTCGAACCACTCCCTATGACTCATCCATGAAGTTGTTGTGATAAAAAAATCGCCTCTTTTTTTAAAAAAAAATCTATAAACAGATTGGCGTGGGAAGCACAATGAGATAGAGCACCAGATGGTGCAGGCTCAGTGTTAATTTTCCTCATTGGCGCGAGGGCATAACGAGCTACCAGCGCCAAGGCAAAAACATGTGTTTTTAGTGGTCTACTCAGGAAATGGTCAACAGAAGGATTGTTGTCCTCATGGAAAGGGATGCAATGATGATATTTTCAAGGCATGTCACTGCTTATTGGTCACAGAAATTACCCTCCAATGGGCGAGATGGGGATTGCAAGGATAGTGACAAATTACTATGTAACAGATGCTCCATAGAGTATGAAGTTCGAACATGAGTGAGGGGTGAAATGCTTTACAAGTACGTGCAAGGAACCAGACGCTGCTATCGAGAGACCTGAAAATTGAGCATAGATACATATACATAACTGAAATCTTTGATGAAAATACATGAATCCATGGTATAGGCACAACTATCCATTAAGAAGAGGATCATGTGAATGGATCCTCGGCATGGACACAGCCATCCGAATGAAGGTATCATGTGAAATAGATCCATGGTATGGGCACATCCATCCATATAGAGAGGATCAAAATGAGAGAAGCCAAGGTATGGTTGCAGCCATCCATCTAAAGAATCATGTATATAATCATGAATGACTCATCACTCCTCGCAACATGGACTTTTGTGATCGAAGCCCAAGGTCTTGTGCTCCAACACCACCCGACCAAAGTACAAATTCCATAATGTGAATAGACGTGTTGAAGTTGAACATGCTAGAGAATCACTTTTTTACTGGTCAAAGATGTGAAACATTGACAAGAGCAAGAGAAACCACCCATAATGTCAATGGCTCTCAAGGTACTACTAGTACAATCCATAGAATGTGAATAGTGAGTTGAAGTTGAACACCCGTGAAATCACTCGATCGAAGGCCAATTATGTGAAACTATTGTCGAATGCAAAGAATGTGCCATTAAGCATGCAAGCTCTAAGGTACCAGAAATGAGTCTCTAGATCAACTTCCCGGATAATGAGCTAAAATCGACCGGAAGTGATCCATCGAAGTAGGGTCATAATGAATGCCACATGATCAACATGAAATATAGAAGGTAATATGAGTGTGAATCAAGACTAAAATAGACGATCATGGAATGTACAAACTACAGAAGGATTTACTCTTGAACATATTGCCGACATGACTCTGGAATTTGGCACCATTTGACTCAAATAGGATCAGAGGTCATGTTGAAAAAATTGGTAATCGAATGAGAGGAAAACGTATTTCCCAAACCCATGGAGGAAAAGTGACAGAGTGAGGATATCCCAACCTGACATGAACTACAGACAAGTGTCATGTTCAAGAGTGACATACTGCCGACACAACTGACAAATAAATTCCATTTTCCCCCACCATTTCTGGCGAGTACCTCTTTATTTTTACGCAAGCTTGAAGAGGATACCATATGCTTGTCATATATGTTTTTCCTTCGAACAAATCCAACCTAGTACATTTTACGAGCCCTAGGAAAGAGGAACTTGAATAACGTCATAACAACAGAGTCTGATGTCATCAATTTTAATGAGTCTGACAAAGGAAGAACTTGACATATTTTCATGTTTAGAGAGTTTGAAAAGAAGGCAGAAAAGAAAACTCCAGTAGTCCCTTTTTCTAGGTAGTCTCACAGATCTGAAAAGGTAGAAAACTATGTCTGAGAAAACCTATTAGTCGTGATATGCTAAGGTATTCCTTTTTTCTTAAATAATATATCCCAGCCCGAAAAAGGGGTAAACATATACTGGATAGATATCGCTTCGTAATCATTTAACGAGTTCAAAATGACAAGCGTCTCGGAAATATTTTCAATTTTAGAGAGTTAGAAAAGAGCTGAAAGGTGACTCCTCCTAGAGGAATGAGTGGTATAAAGGGAAGAAAATATTTCTGGTGATGGTGGAACTACTCAGAATAAGATAAAGGTCAACAGGTTGGTTAACAAGACCACTCATCACAATGGTTCCTCAGGAATGGGTAAAACAATCAAGTGAAGGAGTATGATCGGCTGAGTAGACGGGGACAATGGAATGACAGAACCAAGGCTCATCTGGAAAAGCAGGCTGATAAAATGGCAATCACGAGAGGTAAAATGGGAATGGTTTCCTTTTTACACAAGCTTAAAATCAGAAAACTCTGCTTGAACTTGGTTTCATTTTTACACAAGCTTGAAACAAAGATAAACTATGCTTGAAACCGGTTTCATTTTTACACAAGCTTGAAATGGAAACAAACTATGCTTGAATTTTTTTTTATGCCCCCAGCATGGTGAATCAATTCGAGGTACATGGCCCTCAAGCTTCAATCCATATGAAAGGAATATGGGTTGAAGGTTCAAGTTACGAGATCAAGAGAAAGACTTGACTGGGATTTTATGAGATCTTATGAAAGACTCGAATTGAACAGGAAAGTGTTTCATTATTTTAAGGAGGTTGACACATTAAAATAACTATCCTCAGATGACCTTGTTTCATTTTTTAACGAGGTTGATATAGAGGAAAAACTATCCTCGGAACACCTTGTTTCATTTTTTAACGAGCTTGACACAAGAAAACTAACTATGCTCCAGACACCTTATTTCATTTTCTAACGATCTTGACACAAGAAAACAAACTTTGCTCCAAAGAGCTTGTTTCATTTTTTAAGGAGCTTGATAAAAGAAAACACACTATGCTTCAACAACCTTTCATTACGATGAATAAGAAGTCATAGACTCCAAGAGGTTTGCATCTGATGGGAGAAAAACATCTTAGAAATCAGTACCCAATGCCCCCAGCACACGATGCACAATGGCACTATCACTGAATGTAGGCACGAGACAGGTAGCCACATAATTGACTTGCGGCGGGGAAGACACAACCGGCGGATAAAGACCGGGAAGGAAATATGGTGGGCCATTTTCCATATCGGGACCAAATAAAGAAAGTTGATCAATGGTCATGATCCGACCTTTATGTGGAAAAAAAATCACATGAAAGAGGGAGGATACAAGTGCACCCATGGCATAAGTATAATTTCTCCCCAAGAGTAAATTTAAATCCAAGGGGCCTGGAACAACCATCACATCTATATAGACAATTTTCCCTCACAAAGTAATAGGAAACTTCAGAAGGATCCCTAATGGTTGACTGGTTCCTCTGTTAAAAGCCAACAGATTCTGAGTAACAGGCATAAGCGGTGGAGAACCAAAAGCTTTCCAAGTAGTGGAAGACACAATACTAAAAGATGCACCTTCATCTATAATAGTGTTGGGTACAACTAGATCAAAGGTTTGTACCGTTATCTCAAAATGCACATAAGATGGAAGGAAGTATCTGAAAAATCATCTCCAATCCAAGGAAGTGACCAAAATACTTGGAGGGGGTACCATCGATCTGAGATGGTTTTCCCTTGCTGTTATCAGAGTAAGAGGAGCATCCTCCTGGACCTCCATCACAGAATCAGGAGGAGAAACTTCTTGAATTACAGGGATGGGATGATCTTTCTCCAAGTCTGAGGAATCTAAAGAAACAAGAGGAATGTGAGGGTGATGAGATCCACTCTCAACGGAAAAGACATGATGAACTGTAGGTAGGATCAAGCCGACTTATTCCACATCCAATGGTTGTTCGGGAACAAATTTCTGAATTTGAATTTTCGGGGGAGCAAGATCGAATAGGGATGACTCTTGAATGATCATGGAATCAACTAGCGGAGGACTCAAAGAAATTTTTTGGTAACCAGCCGGAAGGCAGGGTGCAGAAACAGTAAATTTGTCCAACAGTCTCTTGGCTTCATCTATGTATGGACAAAGGTGAATGGGATGATTCCCTTCACAAAACTTATAGGGATTGGTAATCTTACCCTATTTCTTATGAGTCTTATTAGCACTAGTTGAATATGTGCCACCAAGATGACTTCCAGAAGCCAAAGGCAACAGTGGACGACCGTTGGACCATACTTCAAGTACCTTGGAAATGCCAGGGCAATCTCGAAGAAGATGGTCACCTTTGCACAAAATTCAAGGGAATCTGAATTTCTCTGGAAGGTTAGATGGCTTATTGATGGATGGTTTCTTAGGCGCAATAGGCTCAAAGTTAGCCTCTCCTTTATCTGACTTATTCTTCTTCATATTCTTCTTCTTCTTCTTAGCCACATGGTTAGTAGAATCTAGACTTTCACCAGGAAAAGTAGAAGAGGAGGACGAAGAAACGGGCGAAGAAGGGTAGGGGTCCACTTTAGAATCAACATGATGTTGTTCAGGTGGAGGAGATGGTTGAATAGATATTGAGGCATTCGGGACCATCGAGGTCGAAAATAACCAAACAAGAAAACCAACAGTTAACCCAGGAAGGGACAATGTTTCCATATAAGTAGCGCCAACATTCCCAAAAGTAGGAAAAGGACTATGATTCCCTTCAGAGGGGATTCCTTGGTTGGTAAACTTCGGAAATTTTTCCATTGGAAGCAACCGTAAAACAAAATGCTAAGGAAAATAACTTAAACCAGGAATATTTCGTGGCCAGTTAATATTTTAAGACACTAAAACAAAACTCTACTATTTCATATTTTAATAGTCAAGAAACAGGAAAAATATGACTCTATCACTTTCAGGTTGAAACGAGCATGAAAGGACAAGTGCTTGATGATAATTTCACTTCTAAAGAGTCACAAAAAGACCAAAAGGACTGCTCAGGTAATCTAAGAAAGAGGGTATACCAAGTTTCTGTGAACTTCCATATACAACTTGGTGATCAAATGAAATAGAAATGACTAATGAATTGACGTACATGCAGGTAGTCTCCTCGAATGTTGTGTTCGGTGTGTCACGGTTACAAGGCGGTAGACTCGGCTTCCTATGGATAAAGGATTGCAACATAGAAGGGTCTCTCTTTATATACTCGACAGTACGGGGAGCACAAGTCCATACTAGCGTTGTCTAAAGCCAGATGGCGAGTGACAGCTGCTAGGTTTAAATACATCGAAACACGTCTCTATCCTAGACCACTAAAAATGTTTTGTTAGGTTTCAATGCTTCCTTAGGTTAATTCAATAAATTTTAAAGTTTATCTTGAATTATGCTTGGTTCCAAGGATCTATCGCATGTCATCTGAAAATCTCCTATACGTAGCCATATGAGGAAAGAAATCTTTCAATTTGATGAATGTTATCTAGTTAAGGGAAGAGTTCCAAACAATTATGCAACAAACAGCAATACTGAAAACGAAATTTTTTCCAAACTGGATGACTTTCACTATCCAAAAGTACTCTAAAACATTCAACAATGTGAATTATGCAATGTAATCTATGCAAAATCATCCTTTTAAAAAACTATGCAATTGTAATCTATGCACAATTTCCTTTTTTTGAAAGAATAAGAATGCACTCAATGCATTTTTCGATCAAATGAGATTATACTTAATGCATGCTTTTAATGAAATATAATGCACTAGATGCAATTTTCATCTTTTAATCATTAAACAATGTGATCTAAGTTCAATGATAAATCTCAAAAATACTTTTCAATGCAATGTGATCTAATGAATTTTAACGAAAATTAAAACTTTGAGATGAAAAATAAATGAATGAAAATCTTCTTAATGGAAGGATGAATGCAAAATCACACTAAGAATGCAATTGTTGTTTTAAACACTTTGTAATGAAATTCCTCAAAAGGATACAAGACATATGAAGTCAAGAACAAAAAGGACTTCCAAATCATGAGCTCAAAACAAGGCATTCATTGCCTTTTACATCAAGCAATCAAGAAAGAATACTTTTCAGTTGAACAAAGAGAAATGTAATCTATGCTCATAAGTGTAAAAGTAGAGGAGAGAACGAGTAAATCATACAGAGAAAAATACCAGAAGGGAAAGACACACTGCTGAAGGATTTAGGGAGAAAAACTAAATTGTTCATACACCCTGAAATTGGCACTACTTTGGTGGGGGAAACTAGCACCAACTGGTGCGACTTTCTCACTGACAACTAGCGCCAATGGAAAATTGGCACAGGTTGCTAACTAACAACTAGCGCCAATCAGCTCGACTGTCAGAAAAATAAAAGTGCCAATTCCTGAACAGGAAAAAACAAATAATTTCTCCCAACCAAGACCAGACTTACCACTTCAAGAAAAAAATAAAAGATCGTAATTGATGAAAAACATAGGAAAAAATAGGGAAATGGTTGTTCAACTAAATCTATCAAATGACTAAGACCTCATAGAGTGAAAAACTCAAAGGAAGCTCCCCAGCGGAGTCACCAATTTTTTGTCAACTTAAATCCCCTCTACAGACAGAGGTGATCCCTCTAGCCATAGGGTGGGTCTAGCAACTATAGGAACATACTAACATCTACCTTCCTAGATTTTAATGAAATTCAGAGCAAGGAAGATGGCCTACCTCGTTTTGATGCTATGTTTTTGTCTTCCGTCGAAGCTACTTGATATGTCGCTCTTCTCCAGCTCGATACACACTACTACCAATGTTCGATTAGCTATATAGACAGTCAAGACAACACGACAAGCGTAACACCCTGAAAACAATAAAAAAATTAAAACCTATCTAACTGATCAAGGAATGCTTTAAATTTCATTATAATTGTAAAAAAGAGTGGAATATAAACATTAGATGCATTTTATTATGATAAAGACAAGGGAAATTTACAACCAAGCCTTGATGTTGAGGCTCTCCTTCAGCAGGTCTGTATCCAAGCACATTTGCCACACCCTCATGAACAAAGGTCCAATATCTCACTATGTTCTCAACACACACAAACAATCACACTTTGCACTATTCTCCCAAAGCTATGAAGATCAACTAGAACATGTTCAACTAGCACATCAATGGAATATGGCTATATTTATAGAGGAGAGGAGGAGTTTGGGAACCCTACAATAGTGGAAGGGAGGCCTTATCCCTTGGGAGGTTTCCCCATAAGGTGGAAACAAGAGGCCAAAGGAGGAAGGTCGTGGTTATTCAGTCGAACCACTCCCTATGACTCATCCACGAAGTTGTTGTGATAGAAAATTCGCCTCTTTTTTTTTTTTTATTCCGTAAAAATAATGGTGCGGGTAGCTCACTGAGACAGAGCACCAGCTGACACGGGCTTAGAGTTAATTTTCCTCATTGACGCGAGGGCATAATAGGCTACTAGAGCCAAGGAAAAAATAGGTGTTTTTAGTGGTCTGCTCAGGAAATGGTCAACAAAAGGATAGTTTTCCTCATGGGAAGGGATGCAATGATGGTATTTTCAAGGCATGACACTGCTTATTGGTCACATAAATGACCCTCCAATGGGCGAGATGGGGATTGCAGGGACAGTGACAAATTACTGTGTAACACTAGGTCTAGGGTTTAGATAGGATTTCAAAGGTTAAATTGCAGAGATAACGATGAGACTAGATAGGTAAGCTGAGGAAAATGCTTAATTTGTCATTATGTATAGGGTGAATAGAGAGAGAGTTAGAATGAGCATTAAAATGAACTCATTCACCAGAAGAGCAGATACATGTTCATGTAAAACTTATTAAAACAGACCATGGAAAGCATGAATTTTGTCTATATATTGATAATATTAACATACAAAATCATATATGTGAAATAAGGATAACATAACATTCAAATTTTATAATATTACAGATTAAAAAAAATTCTCAAATGCATATAACTGAAGTCTCAACACTTTGTTTGCAACATTGTCTTTGATTTCATTAAAAAAAAACTTGTACAATAGCTCCACTACAAATAACAACTATCCAACCTCTCAAAATACTTGAGGTAGAATAATTATAGAAAATAGAGTTAATGACACCTCATAGGGTCGAAATAATATCCAAAAAGAATCATAATTAAATCATATGAGTCACTTCCTAAAATCTAGGGAAGTTAGAAACTTATCCCTGAAATTTAGCTAAGGACTAGGAGTGTGTGTCTCCTCCATTAAATTACATGTTTCGTCACCATAGAGGAAAAAGAAAATTAAACATATCAATATCCACCTCATGGGACAACTAGAATTGAATTTCTGGAGTTTTCTGGGCAAGAAAGATGTCTGAAAGGAATCCTATGCAGAAACATCATGCCTGCAGTAAAAAACATCATGCCAGTTTTGCATAAGCACCATGCCAGTTCAGGGCTGATTTTGACCAACTTAGGAGAATCAAAATGAAAATTTTAAAGTTGTGTTGAGTAACCCTATGAGTGTAGTTTCCATAACACTTTTAATTTTTGGAAAATGCCCACAAGAAGGCCTCCAAAATTGTTTTTTCCCAACCTCACTCTAGAAGCACTGCTCCTGCTCCAAAACACTGGCAGAAGCATATAAATGAGGCATTTTTTTTGCATTTTTTTTCAAAAATGGAGATTTTCATGGAAAAAAAAGTGTAGATATGGAATTTACTATTAAATTTTCACCCAAGCATGTAAAAAAACTTTATTTGTATGCTTTGAGAGAAAGTGTCGCGCATCAGCGCGACATTTCTATGGAGACAAATTTTCCAGATTTGTGCAAAAACCACCAACAATACAAAAAGTTCTCAATGTTGACCAAAATTATTTCTATAACACCTATGGAGGATTGGATAAACATCCATGAATGCCTCAATAAGGATATCTAAGGTGTCCTTCTCCTTAAGCTTCATTTGAGCGTCTTTAAGCTTCTTTTTTACTTGTTTGAGCCTAATTTGTGAAATTTTCTTCGTAGCGAAATAATGATTGGCCATATTCTCTAGAGGTTATTGTTATTTTTAGCTTTCTTAAACAGATTCTCAAGGTGTCCATTGACCCTATCAAGCCAATACTCTCTGTCTTGATTTATTTCATCAAGAATTAACTCATAAAAAGTCTACCAACTTGATTTAGGAGTTGATGACTCTCTTTCACTCTGAAGCACCTTCTTGAGGCCTATTGCACTTGGTCTACTTATTTTTGTTCCAACCTCCGAATCCTCCAGTTGATCATCATCTAATATCTCTTTTCCCTTTCCTTTATCTCCATCAACATGTAACTTATTTTTTATTGGAGGAGAAATTTCACCTTTAACTAAATATTTTCTTGCTGTAGGAATGTAATCTGAGAATTTTTAATTGATAATACCTCCCCCAACTATGCTATTTTGTAATATTCCAAAAATTTAGATTTCATCTAAATGGAATATTATAGTTGTTTTATGACTGGGTAGGTGAATAAATGGGTGGGGAGACTCATAAAACCCCTTTAGAAGGAATAATAACACTCCTAATGTGAAAGGAGGAAGAATAAGCATCTGGATTAAGCACCTTTGGGTGTGAACAGGGATTGGATCATGTTTATTCAATAAACTTTGACCAAGTCAACATCGTTGTCTAGATACATTGAATCTCCTTGATGTACGATGCAGTTTTAGTGGAGGATAGCTTGCATGAGCTTGGTGGAAATATGGATGGGACCCAATGTGAATAGGTTCACTTGCTGTATATGGAGAGGATGGGAGCCTTTGTTATCCATGTTTTTTTATTATCATTTTCTATTGGTCTTTTTAGAATTTTCTTCCTCTTGATGTTTAGCAGGGTTGTAGTGTTGTTTAGCACAAGGGTGTTCCTGGTCAGGAATCCCTACCTCATCTTCAGGTAAGGAGAGGTTCTTGGGCTACATTTCCTCATTCTAGAATTTTGGCCAAGCTACCTCCTTCAGCTACAATGCAGTTTCTGTTTAGAGCTGGGTTGTGTTGTAGGGTGCAGCAAAGGAGCATCTCTTAGAGTCATTTATGGGATTTCTTTTTAGTGGAGAGGTTTTCTATTCATTGGAGGATCAAAAAAGAGGACTCCAAAGCATATTTTGACATATTTGGCATTAGGCCAACCATCTTCTATCCCTCACAACGGAATCACCATCCTGAACTGCGCTATTTTTGGAGGCATTTGCTGGGAGGCTTCATTGAGCTCATCCGCAGGGTCTATTTCTAAGTATAGGGATCATAATTATAATTATAAATACCATCAGAGGAGTACATCATTATTTTAGATCTGTCATAGCCTCATTTAATATCAGATCCAGATTGCAGTGGCACATTAACCCCAGGGTTATTTTTCACATTGTATATTTCTTGATATTTCTAGCAATCCTTTCCGGATTGTCTAGAAATCTTGTATTGGAGCCCACATTTTCACTTTTGGGAATTTATTTGTTTCTATCATCCACATTCCATTTATATATGTATTCAGCATTAGCTACACTATTATAGACAGTGTTGTCACACTATCCAACATTTTATACAGTTGCAACAACTCATGTGTTGATTGTTTTGTTCATTGGAGACTTGTTCCCATTGCTTGAGTGGCTTTTCCCTCATGATATTATTGTATATTTCTATTGATATATTAATAAAATTATGGCTGTCCCTTGATACCTCTTATTTCATGTTCAAATTTGCAGATTTTTACATTTTTATGTTCATGTATTGCTGCAATCCCATTTTGGGATATTACAGTGGTATCAGAGCATAATCTTGGCTCAGCCTATGGAACTCAGCCATTATGCTATCAAGAGGAGAAGGATAAGAGAATATGTAAAGGAAAGAGAAGACTCCATTATTTGGAGAAATGAAGTAAGAGAGGATCTCCTAGCTTCTTTTCTAAACTATGAAAATTATCAAAGAATATCTCAAGGAGATCAGAAGGGAGGAGTGTAGGCAAATCCCAAGAGGTTTTGAAAATGAAACAAGCCCTAGTTAGTCATATTATGGGTGTGAGCATTCAACCACACATGAATATCCACAATGCAGTCTATTTCCCACATTCACTGCAAGAAGGATGGAGGAAGGAGATGCACCAAGGGAGGAGACCTTGAGTGACTATCTTCAGGAGTATGAGTCTCAATCATGGAGATTCAAAGAGAATTTGGACTTCCAATGGTATTTGCAACTCGAGGAAGATAGAATATCCAACAATAGAGGCAAGGGAGGTATAATATTTCTATCTAACTTTGATGGAATAGCCAAGTGCACAACCAAAGATTGGGTGGAGGAGCTAGATTCCTATTTCCAACTACACCAAGTTTTAGAAAAGGAGGCCATTAGAGTAGTAGCGCTGCACCTCAAAGGTATGGCCCATGATTGGTGGTTTTATTGTTCTGCTTCATTTTATCATGAAAATTTAAACACTTATGCAGGGTTCAATAATAAATTAGTGAGGAGATTTGATCTTAAACATTGTAAAACATCTCTTGTTGAACCCAAAAACTCAAAACCTTTGCATGAGTTGAAGAGATGTATTTTGCCAACTCCATTCCATAATTTTGTTGAAGGGAATAGAAACATGTATGATAACTTGCCAATGGAAATATACCCACTTCTTGAAAAGCCCTCTTCTATATATGAAGACATGGAGGTTCTTCCTTCAAGGGAAGACCAAGATCAAGGGTCTCTCATTGATGATGATGCATTCTCATATATTGATGAAGAGGATGAACAAAAAAGAGTTGAAAATGCAATACCATCAAGAGGAGATACATCACCACGTGGATATGGGAAGGGAGCAATTTCTTCCATTAGAGGAGCCCTTGTGACTTTTCAAGGAGTTCCAATTAATCCAACATGTAGAAATCAAAGCACAATTCTAGAGCAGCATGTATCAATTTTTGTGGATTGTGAGAGGGAATGGAAGGATCCGCATCAAGGGATGATTCACCCTTATCTATTTCAAGAGATTTCTGTACAAAATAAGGAGATTTTATTGTGCAGTGAAGATAGCGACAAATCACTCCACTCATATGTATAGTCCACTTCAAATTTTGATGTCTCACTACATGGGGGCATTCCACCTGGGAGGCCACCAGACCTAGAGTTGGTGGGAGACATTTTTCCATTTGGTTCACCACTCTTAGATTCCGTAGGGGTGAAGACTTCAAAGGATGACTTTGACATATTGGATTTCAAATAATTAGATAAAAACATGTGGGGAGCTTCACTTTCCAGATCCTCTGCACTGTCTCTTAGGAGGGGGTATCCATATTCGAGGTCTCAACTTTTGGTAGAGTACTCCAAGGATCTCAGTGCTTGCATGATACTTGATGACCCGGATGGATATGATATATACAGGGGATTGGTGAGGTAATATAATCTTATGGGAGAGTCTTCTTGACTAGAGTTTCTGAGCTTAAGGGGAAGCTACTACATGCAACACATGTGGACGTTCTTTGCATGCACCTTGATGAATTTCATTCATAGATGGAGGAGTTCACTTGGGAGGGCATCCATTAGGATATAAATCAGCATGTGGAGATATGCATATCCCATATGGTGATGGAGAGGTTGGCACAACCACTTCCCTACTCATTGAGAGTGAGGGATAATTTCTAGTTGAGCCATTTCAGCTCAAGGACTAAGCTACATGGTGGTGGAGGTATAATTTTGAATTATAATTTGTACTTCTTTACTTTTTATGAGCAGCATGTTTTATTGAGGAGGGTCATTCCTTCTTATAAATTATATTATGATGTACTTGAGGCCAAATGTAGCATTGAGATTGGCTATTATTTTGGTGGTTTTTGGGGGAAGCCACATGATCCTTGGTGTGCACCATTGGCACCACATCGTACTTTCATGATCCTATCTTGTAGGATTATTGTGGCAGAAAAAAAGTGGCTGGAAAAGCACTTGTTGTTCTTGATTTGAGGTAGGCAAGGGATGCACTGTGCTAGTTCCATGTGTGGAACTATGATCCAATTTTCGGTTGTCATATGGCAGCTTGTTTACATTGTCTTTTGTTTCCATATATTACTGATATTTTATATTCATGGGGAGATTTGTTTGGAGAGTGGGACAAAGGTTGGAACTGCCCATTGGTAGTATGATTCTCCATAATTTACATTTTTTATGTTTCATGAGAAATAATGGGAAAACCATGATTTCCATACTACATCTCTTTTCTTCATGTGGGAGGAGCCATTTGGAGAACTTGAGTTCTTCGAGGAGGGACCTCATGGCTGAATTGTTTGGTGGGGTAACTTGGGCCATTCATGGAGGCCATGTAATTTCAGCCCAAGAACATAAAAAACCCCATAATTACCATAAATGGAGAGAAAAACAATTGGGATGGGAAAATCTAAACTCTCCATGCAACCCCAAGACATTGCATAAACTGGGGGTTGAAGATTCTTTTGATGAGCTACCTAGGATGGCTCATTTCATTTGGATGATAGCATGGGTATGGGAGACTCTCATTGGGGATGATATTCCCTATCTTTATCATCATTTCTACCTTGAGGAGGCCATGGGACAACAATAATGTTTCCACTCACACCTTCCACTTTCTCATGATGTACACCATTTGGTTTTACATACTTGGGAGAAACCATTGGGTGACAAATTTATTGCAGATTATGTTGAGATATGGTGGGTAATAATGATGAAAAGACCAGAAGAAAAGGAAGGGAGGAATTTTTCTCCATATTTATAGTTGCTTGAGGAAAAACAACATTTTGGAGGGGAGGACTGTAATATTCCAAAAATTTAGACTTCATCTAAATGGAATATTATAGTTGTTTTATCATTAGGAAGATGAATAAATGGGTGGGGAGACTAATAAAACCCCTTTATAAGGAATAATAACACTCCTAATGTGAAAGGAGGAAGAATAAGCATTTGGATTAAACACCTTTGGGAGTGAACAGGGATTGGATCATGTTGATTCATTCAACTTTGACCAAGTCAATAGCGTTGTCTAGATACATTGAATCTCCTTGATGTACAACACAATTTTAGTGGAGGACAACTTGCATGAGCTTGGTGGAAAATATGGATTAGACCGAATGTGAAGATTTTCACTTGATATATATGGATAGGATGGGATCCTTTGTTATCCATGTCTTTTTAATTGTCATTTTCTATTCCTCCTTTTAGACTTTGCTTCCTCTTACTCTTTAGCAAGGTTGCAGTGTTTTTTAGCACAAGGGTGTTCCTAGTAGGGAATCCCTACCTCATATTTATGGAAGGTGAGGTTATTAGGCTACATTTCATCCTTTTAGAATTTTGGCTGAGCTACCTCCTTCAGCTACAACACAGTTTTTGTTTAGAGCTGGGTTGTGTTGCAGGGTGCAGCAAAAAAGGATCTCTTAGAGTTATTTCTGGGATTTCTTTTTAGTGGAGATGTTTTCTATTCATTGGAGGATCATCAAGGAGGAATCCTAAGCATATTTTGACATCTTTGGCATTAGGCTAACCATATTCTATCCCTCACAGTGGAGTCACCGTCCTGAACTGCGTTATTTTTGGAGGCATTTGCTGGGAGGGTTCATTGCGCTCATCAGGAGGGTCTATTTCTGAGTAGAGGGATCAAACTTCTAATTAGAAATACCATTGGAGGAGGACATAATTATTTTAGATCTTTCATAGCCTCATTTCATATCAGATCCAGATTGTATTGCCATATTAACCCTAGGATTATTTTTCACATTGTATATTTCTTGATATTTCTAGAAATTTTTTCTGGATTGGCTAGAAATCTTGTATTCGAGCCCACATCTTCATTGTTGGGAATTTATTTGTTTATATCAGCCAAATTCCATTATATATGTATTTAGCAGTAGCTACACTATTATATACAATTCTTTCACTTCTCTTCAACATTCTATACAGTTGCAGCAGCTCATGTGCTGATTGTTTTGTTCATTGGAGACTTGTCCTCATTTCTTGAGTGGATTGTCCCTCATGATCTTGTTGTATATTTATTCTGATATATTAATAAAATGATGGTTGTAACTTGATCCCTCTTATGTCATGTTCAAATTTGTAGAGCTTTCCATTTTTATGTTCATGTATTGTTGCAATCCCATTTTTGGATATTACATATTTCCTCATCCTTTTCCTTTATGATCTCATCCAATGAATTATCCTTCACCTACTCTACCATGTCAACTTCTAAGGGCTCTTGTTCATCATGGTGCTGCAATGGTGACTCACCATCATGGCTATGTGGCAATTCCAATGTTTTTCTTTTCTCATTTATAGTTTTAGGTGGCAATACACCTCTAATGGTCTTGGGAGAAAACACCATTCTATTTCCTTTATCATAGGTTTGAATGATCTCAACCCTAGGTTCTTTTGAAATCTGAGCCTACCTACTAGAAGATCCAAACTCCTTTGGATATATTGATGTTGTGGTATGAAAAATGGGTGGAGTAGTAGTAATAGTTGATGCTACTCTCTCCATGAAAAATTCCTAGGTAATGTTGTTTACTGAGAGCTGGTGGATAAAAATCATATTTACCAAAAAATGGTGAAATAGAATGGGATGAGGATTTCTACCTTTTCTTTGTACTTTTTCCTCAATCTTGACCAAACTCCCAAATATATAGTTTGACAAATTGAGAGATTTGGTAGCTATGAAGTGAAAAATTAATCTGACATGGTATTGGTACAGTCTTGAAAATATTCCCTCACATCTAAAAGACTTCATGATGAGATTCATTAATGGGGCATAATTTTCAACTAGATTCCTGAAAGGGAAAACATGTTTAGGTTCATCTCTGTAATGAGGTTGTAGAAACATTGGGTAGTTTTCAAGGTCCAATTCCATTCCCTTGAAGCAGACTTCTCCTTCATTTGGAATCCCTATTGCTGAAGTCATGGCCTCTGCTGATAGAGTGAATTCAATTCCTGCAATGGTGGAATTTCCTCTACTAAATTTGGTGGTAAAAAGGGTAGTCAATGGGGCATGACATCCTACATCCATGATCTTCTCACAAAATCTCATACATCCAATTTTTTCAAAACATCTTTTGGCATATGGGGAATCATTAAGTTTTTGAAATGTCAATGGATCAAATATAGAGTGATGGCCTCCCTTTTTAACTTTGTTTTCACCCTCCATAGTACTTTTGAACACAATCAAACCATCCTAGATGAAATTAGTGGGTAGAGATAGTGAATTTTGGAAAATAGGGGACATGGATAGGGTAGGTTTAGGGGTTGTGATGGGGTATAAGAAGGTTGTGGAAAATTTCCCCAAAATTTGAGGCAATAGTGTAATGTTTTATCTTGACTATATAGGTGGAATTACTTGAAATGGGTATGGGAAAGTGGGTCAAAATAGGAAAACATAGATATTTTATAGTTTTTTGTGGAAGTGTAATGAGGAGTTACTATTTTTATGAAAGAAGGGAAAGGGGACTGTGAGTGATAGGAGGTGTTGTGGTAGGGTTTATAAAGGATAAATGAAGGTTTGAGATGGTGGGAAAAGGGTCTCCAATGACCTAAACCTATAAATAAAGTAGAAACCCTAGAACATAGGAGAGAAAAATCATAAGGATAGAAAACACTTATACAATCATAAATTAACTTGAAGAAGGCTTTGGAATGCCAACTTATTGGTTTTTGAGGCCATACGAGGTTTGCACACTGGTTTTGAAACTTGAGAAGTTGATTTAGAGATTAAAATCCAAAAACGTATCACTCTTTTGTAGAAATGCAATGCTACCCAGAAGTGTAGCGCCAACACCCATAAGCATCACACTATCTCAGAAACATCCTGCAACTCCTTCAGAAATGTCACAGGGCCTCCAAAACTGTAGCAGATAGGATTTCTTTGAAATTTTTTTTATGGTTTCTTCCACCGTTAGAAATGGGAAGGTATTTTGAAGGTGAAAGATTCACTTTATCGAGAAAGGGAAGATAACATCAGTAGAATAAATCACTTTTCCTTTTTATATCATCACTAGAAACACATTTTTGTCATTTAGTGAAAACATGAATTTTTGAAGAGCACTTTTCTTTTTGAATATTTTGAAAATGAAACAAGTTTTTGAAGGAAGCCAAATTGTATTCTTTTTTTTACTCACCTACCGAGGCTAACTCCCTTTTTAGATAATTTTGTATGATGGAAATGAATGTCTCTAATTTTTGCCTTCTCTATGAAATATTTTGGACATTTATGGTGGTGAAGTGAAAGACACCTAGACACTGACCTAGCTGAAAACATGATGAATTGACCTAAGATTCTACATGAAAATAAACGACATGACTCATGAAATGATAATGACCATGAATAAACTGGAGAGAGTATCATTTGAAAACCTAGACATATCCAGCAATCAAAATTTTATTTGAAAAATGACTTGGAAATGTAAACTTTTGACGTAGGACTACTATTAGACAAATTTCAAAGAGTACATAGTGTTCATTGAATATTGGACACTAACACCTGAAATAGAGGAGGCTCTTGTTTCTGTATATTTTTATTTTGGATACATCCACTCTTTTCATTTCCTCCACAGTTCCACATTTGAGCTAGAAAAATTAACAAGTTTTACATGTTTCTTTTCAGAAATTGGTAATTCTAGAATATGTTGGTATTTATACAAATAAAGTCTTCATCATCCAGAGCAGTTGAAAGTCTTTATGTAATTAATAAAAAATAGCGGTGATGAGCTCCATCATTAGGTATGATTAGAGGGGTTAATTGTCACCTTTTTAACCTTATTAAGTCTATCTTTCTCACATTTAAACTATATTATGGTCTTATGTTGCTAGTGTAGATGGTGATTAAGGCTTGTCATACTTCGAATGCTTAATATGGGTTACATTCAGGATAATCATGAATATATTTCACCTTTGATGAATATTTTGAAATTAAAGATTGTAGTAGACATCAAGGAGAGATTATAGGAGGGATTTTCCATGTCCTGTAGTAATTTATAGGGTAATTTCCATAGACCAAACACCGAAGTTTACCACTCACAAACATATCAAAAATCAGTACAACAGTATTTGACATGGTTAAAACCATCAAAGAGGGAAATAGTCCATGACCTGAGCCAACGTGGCAAATTGAGGAAATTTATTAAGATAATGAAAGAAAATTTACATAAGCTTCTCTCATAAATGGTTACCAGACAAATGACCCTCCATTCTCTTTAAATAGAGATCATGGACTAATCAGGTGCTAAGCCATGGATCAAGTGTCTATAATACCGAGGAGAGAATGAACCTTTGGATCACTACATATCATGATCGTTAGATTATCAGTTACAAATTTACAAAGTAAAAAAACACACTTTACCTAACTCTATGCTAGACCAAGTTATACTTAGCTATTTCCTATGTTTTGAAATATCCTAACATCCCCCCTTAAGAACAACTTTGGATAGGATTGAAGGATTTACAAAGGTGACATAAAAGGAGACTATTTCCTATGTGTCTAAGTATCCTAAGATCCCCCCTTAAGAACAACTTGGGATAGGATTTAAAGATTTACAAAGGTGACACAATAGGAGAAGGAAGGAGGCATTATAATCTATCCCCCCTTAATGATAACTTTCCCAAACTCCAAGCATAGATCGAAGTTTGGTAAACTTCGCTTCTGTAAGACCCTTTGTAAAGATATCAAAAACTTAATCATTGGTTGAATAATACTCCACTTCAAGAACATGATAATGAATGTGGTTTATGATGAAGTGTGTTAGCTCCCCATAATTTCGACGACTAAAGACAGAAATAGAGGGGTAACATCAAACCACTTTGGAATCTAGGACCTAGCCTTCATAAACTGAGAAAGGGATTTCCCTATTATATATAGCTTTATTTATAGGGGAATTTTTGGCTAGCGATTAGAGCATAAGGGTTTTCTTGAAAATGTATGGTTGAGACAGCAGAAGAGGGCCATTGGGCTATGGAGTCAGAAAGGTGTAAACAGATTCAAATGGATGAATAAATGAGGTCAGGTGTAGCTAGGAAAGCTAGCCATGTCAATGGATCTTAATATCTTGTGAGATGGAAAGGAGCAGGAGATTAAGGTTCAACATAAATTCAGAGCATACCGTCTCTAAATTATGCATTCAGGTCTCAAAGGAAAACATATAGTACTGTTTCGAGACTGAGCAAGGTACCCCATGGTAAATCCTACACAAAAATTTCTATTCACAGTAAAGAAAGAAAACACTAGGTAAAATTAGAGATGACATATTACAAGAAAAGGTGCACTTCATCACAGATCATAACAAAATAATATGGAAAACAACATGATATTTCATTCTTCCAAAAGAGAATGCTTAGAATCAAATGCGCCAATTACAATGGTTTTTTCCCTTTCGGGCCCCCAGTCCCTTATATACTGCTCATGCATGCAGTGTTTATATAAAATCTTAAGTCAATTTCTCTATCTGTTTTAAGGATAGTTATTAATTAAATTCAAGCTAAACCTTTTCCAAGTGGAACCATGCAGGGGGTGATAAGAAAATTTCTGCCATAACAGTGCCTTTAGCAGCCCGTTATTAATTTTAGAGTGATCATAATCTAACTCAAATGATGTCGAAGACGTAAGGATGGTTCTGAATTCTTGGCTCTACCTTTTGGACCACCCTTTGTTGGATTATTAAATTGATGAGGTGCTGACATTTTCCATGGATCAATGGTCATGTTGATGTGTTTATTTCCCTTTCTGTTTATGTAGTTATAACATAATAATCTTTGAAAAGAACCTTTCTTTGACTTGGCCCTTTCTATCTATGTCTTCATTACCGTGACATTTAACATCACTCTGCCCCTTTATTCCTTGTCGGGTCCTACCCGAGTCCTTCTCTCATGTTAGCTCTCTCTTCATGAAACAACGTATAAATCCAATACACCCGGGATTGAAATTCTATAAGTTTTAGCTTTTAACTTCATTTCATCCATGTCAATATCGCACATCGCATGTTTCAAGATTTATGTTATGAGGAATGAGATCGGAAATGTGATGAGAAGTGTGGAGGTGGCATGGTGGGATGGGTGATGGTTTCGATGGTGGAGAGTGGAATTAGCGAGAGTAATATCAATGAGCGAAGTATAGCGAAGGGCATTTATGGTGGGCCAACCACATTGCAAATCGCAATCGAGCCTGGATACAAGTTTTCAACATGGTTAAACAAACAAATTTGCGATGTGATAAGATATATGCGATGCAATGAAAATAATATATTTGTGATTCGATGCAAATTAATATTTTTTGGATGCGATAAAGATCACACATCAGTGATCTCAAGATTTAAAGGTTGGCAGAAATGTGATAAGTTAAGTTCCCCAATCTACGAAATAATCTTTGTGATGCGATGTGCAGCGGGGAAAGGGTCAAAGGAAAGTTATGTTAATCATGTGTGAGTCATAATAAAAGGGTTTATAACGTATTTGAGGCTTATTAAGAGGAAATTGAATGGATCCCACCATCATCGCATCGAGAAAATTTATGAAACGAAAATTGAGATGTGAAATGGTAAAATTTATGAAGTGCGTGAATGTAGAAAGAGGTGAAGGTTCAAGGGGATAATGGTTGGTTGTGAAGGTTCATCGTGAAAAATATCGGAGTTGGATTTTGGAGGGGTCCCAAGGTGGTAGGTGGTATTGTGAAGGGAGGATGCGAAATATTATGGGCACGCCACGTAGTTGAGTGGGAAGTAATGAATACTGCCCATTTCAGACGCCCCCCTTTTGTTAACATTCGATGGCTAAGGGGGGGCCGAAAACATATGAGGACATCTGATTATGGAGGTGGGGAGTGGATATTGTTAACATGGATGAGATGAGTGATCTAAGGTGTGAAGTGATGGTGGGGGTTGGACGATAGGTGAATGTTGGGGTAGTGTCGGACTTAGGAAATAAAGGGAATGTGAGTGTTTTTTGTGGTTTGTAACATATGATATATATATATATATATATATTGAACCACCTAATGTGGGGGGAGGAGCTGCGGTAAATGACATAAGTGGTAAGTCTTAAGGGATATATGATACGACTATTAGTGGGTGGGTGGAGCTGCTTTTTTTTAACTATAAAACTTGAATATCGATAGTTAAAATGGGGTTTTGAAAGAAATGAATTGTTGTATTTTAGAGTTCAAAAAAATGAAAGGTGAAAGAGGCTAGATGAAATGAATGAGGGCAAAATGAAGTTTTCTCACCATTACACCTTATCAGCAAGACTTTCCTCTTTCCACCAAACTGAAAAGGTAGATTGGTTTCTATGGAGTTCTTGACAGTCAGGATCTCCCTCCCTTTTCTGGAAATAAATGAAATCCATGGAATATTATTGTCAATATGAGAGACCTGAGAAATAACCAGCCACCTTCTGGTACTGTGAATTATAGGAGTCTAATAGTGGCTCCAGCTGGGAATGGAAGCTTCTTCAGGAGGTGTCAAGAACACCATAGACTAGTGGCCTCATCCATTGGGTTGATCCAAAATCTGCAACCTAATCTACTATGAAACCTATGTGGCTGACAATCTACAAGCTGAAATCAGCGCTCTCTACAAACTAAAGTCTGGGACTGTAATATCCCTTTTTCAGGAACAACTACAGATTGGGAATAATATGAGCTATTACCAATTTTGAGCTACATCTAGGAACATCATACATGTATAAAAGAACTTAAAATTCAATAAAATACATAGCAGAAAATTTATACAATGTTTTACAAGGAAAAAGACGGGGAAAAGTGAGGATTTTGGCCCTAAAACGAGTGTATTAAGATATTTTAAAAAACATAAGATGGGAAAGTGGTTGTATATAATATTTAGGGTTATTAGAGACTCCCATGTTGAATTTTAACAAAAAAAAATAAGTTTTTCTAAGTTAAATAGTTCCTCCTTTCCTAACTAGGCTAGAAAACCCTGATTTCCCGAGAATAGAATTATGCGGAAATTTACTAAAGCATGTGAGCGTGGTTTTCTGAAGGGTGTGACTGAAATAAGGTCTTAAAATTCAAAAATAATCTCATAGACATAACTCATACACTTTACAGAAGAGGAATGAAATAATACAGAAGAAATACTCAAGGAAGAGGGGCTACAACCATGTAAAAAGACTGCATAACAGTGACAGCGTAATTTTTCAGGGCTGAAGCAGAAGTTTATTGATTCTTCAGATATAGATCATATCAATACATAAAAACATATATCTAATGCAAATCCATTTACAAGAAGAGCTGATATATACATTCCCCTTGGGGTTTTCCTCAAAACATGAAGTACTGGAAGTAGATCTGAGATCTAAGAATGAAGATCAACAAAATGATTTAGAAAATCGCTGAATCATGAACATGTAGAATATAATATTTGAAACAAAACATAGATTTTTTGGTCAATATATGGATCATCATAGTGAAGGATGAATCCAATCACCGGAGATCTCTCCTCCAAAATGCAAGCAGAACACACTGCAGTTGTAGATCTGTAAATAACGTTTTCTTAGGGACAAGAACATTGTTGTAGCTTCTGAAGATGATATGGAATGATTTTAGGATGTAGATCTGAAGTATAATCAGAAAATGAACTCTTCCAGGAGGTTAAATGACACACTCACTGAGAAAAGCCACTACTATCATCTAGATCTGAGCAAATCTAGATCTCCACTTGATGCAAATCACAACACAAATCAACCCTTAACATGAGCAGCGCTATAATGTAAGGTGAAACTTGGCCCAAGCCTGATAGTGGATAAGTTTAGCACAATTCTCCTCCAAGAGCTTCTCAAGGAAGGAGGTGGGATTCCTGAACAGGAATGCCCAACAAGGGATGTCTAAGCAGACAGACCTTCATAAATAATGTCTTTAACAACCCTTTCCTTGTTTTCCTCCTCTCCCTTTTATAAGATAGGAATCTTTCCAAACCATAAACCACCTTGAATAATTTAACCCCTTTCACATTACAACCTCCTTCTAGAACTGCGATGTCCCTCAAAGAGGTTTAATGCAACTAGAATGCATTGTTTGACTTGGTCAAATAGGATCTCCTCTTGTGATTTAGACCCTTTCACACCTGCAACATATAATTTAAATAGGCTAGATATGTCTCTGTTCACATAGGAATTTATTTATTCTTAGTTTTCAAATGTTTTACATGTCCTCCTTCACCATTTATTCATTAATCATGAAATACAAAATAATGCAAAATTAATGTTCCAATTAGCTGAAGATAATTTAGGAACATTACAGTCTCCCCCTCCCAAATGTTTCTTGTCCTCAAGAAACTGCAAGGGTGCTGCAAAACTTCCCCTTCTTCTCTTGTGGCCCCCTCATCAAATAATCTCCCCCATTGTTCTTAATTTTCTGCAATACCTTTTTCTCCCAATGGTCCTCCCTCGATATGCAAGTTTTCCTTTGATGAATAAACCCAAGGGCTCTCATCATGAAGAAATGGAAGGTTGTTTTTGAAATATTCTTGCTGATCCATGGCCTCCTCAAGATAGAATTGATGAAAATCATGGAGATTTTTAGGATCCATGAAAGACTCCCATCTCCATGCTATCATCCAAATGAAGTGGATCACCTTCTAACTTGGCAATCCATAGAAGAAATCCTCCCCATTACATATGAGAGGCATGTCACCAACAAACATATGGCTTACTTTACAAAGAGAAAAGTGATCTATAATAGTGGTGATACAAAATATCATACTCCCATGGAAGCATGCAATGAAAAAATAATTGGGAACTCCTTCCCCCAAGGGCACATTCAACAAGTGTGTCATTCCTCCAACTATGGCCCCAAAAAATATAAGGAAATATTCATCTTGTGGGATCATGATTAGAGTCATGATAGCTGCCATGTATGATAAATGAGAAGGAAGATGTTCCCTCATCTATAGCCAGTGCATTTTTATCCTTAACTGCCATAGGATAAAATATGACAAGTTCCTTCCCCAACACTTGTTTGCTGCCTCATGCCTTTGGAATTCTTGGAGAATGTACATCATAGTTGTTGTAAAGGAATCACACCATGAAGAATATAATATCTTCCCAAGATTCCACAAGGAACATCCTGCATCAATATAGTTCATGGCCTTGAGTGGCCCATGAAACTTTTCATACTTCGTGCCCCATATTGGCACCATACCCTGCAAATGAGTGTTAGAAAAATATGAGAATATAGGAGATACATGACAATGCTCAAAAGGAAAATCCTCTCTATATACTTTTTTTACATTAGTGGGGCAACTCATGGATGAGTTCCCTCTCACACTCAATGGATAAGGAGATGTGAATGATGGCTCTTTCCAAGATCTGTACCAATCCCCCTCTACTAAGTAATCCATGCACATCTTCATGTGAGGGTACACCTCTTCTTTGAAACCTTCCCATATGAATCCACCCAAGAGAGTATGATATGCTTCGACAAAACCAGTGGATTTGGAAATAAGGATTTCATAGATGGCATCAAGTAGTCCCTGCTTGAGTTTTGAGTCACTATCCAAAAGAATAAGATTATAGAAATAGATAAATCCATCTACCACCTTGAACCTCTCATCCTTTACTTCCCCTTCAAGAACACCCCATGTGAAAAGTTCCTTGGAGTATTCCATCATGAGTTGGGAATCCCAAAAAGGATCCAAGATCTCCAAGAATGACAGTGCTATAGAGGTCTGAGATGCAGCCCATGTCTTCTCATGGCTCCCATATTTGACATCCTTGATATCAAAATCACATGTTGGAGCATCATAATCCTTCTGTTGCTACCCGATTTATAGTTGTTCTTGTACAAGACAAGATCAAAGCATATAGAAATCAACTTCCCCTCAGAAATTCCTTGTTTTCCAAAACCTCCTCCTTTTGGCCCATGTATACAAGAGGGTTAGGATCCCCTTGCTATCTTCATAAATCTCCTTTGTGACTGAAGAGATCATGGGATGCCCCAAAGATATGGAGCTGCCATGTGCCCTCATGCTCATGCCATCATAGATCTCTAATTTCTCCTTTCTCAGCGCAGATTTCTAAGTGGAAGTTAGCAATGCCCCTTTCAAGAAACTGCTCATCTCTCTCCTAAATTAATGAGATATTCTCTGCACTGTGCTAGCTTCTCCCAAGGCTCCCTCCTTAGCCAAGTATGTATATGCTGCCCATAGTTGAGAGAACACTTTAGATTTCCTCCTATCAAGAGGTGCTCCTAGTTAAGTACCTCCTTTAAAAGAGGTCTCAAGGCATAGAGTAGAATGTGGATGTAGGTAGACATATTTTTCCCTACCTTCAATGCATAAGTCCTCTTGCCTTCTTTGTGCTTCCAAGCTCTGAAGTAGAGAAGGGTTCATGTTCTCCATCTTGTGATACCCTTCCTCCTCTTTCCTTCCTTCTATCTCCAAGATCTCATCATTTGAAAATGATGGTACATGCTGCTCATGTGTTGTACCAAGAGCTCTATGTGTGAGATATTTTGGAACTCCTTGCAAGAGTGCAATATTTTCTTCCCTTGGAGAAAGTGCTAAAAATTCTTCTTCATGAGGTGCTTGAGGTGCCTTTGTTTTGAATGTGTTATCATCCCCTGCCTTCTCCTCCTCTTCATGAAGAAATAATAGACAGAACACTGAATATTTGGTGATATGGCTTAGTGAAAATATCCATAAGATGAGGATTCAGAATGTTCCTCATGTATAGATCCTGTAGATCTGATTGGAAGATCTTTCTACTCTTGAAACTCTTTAGGATTTTCACTGCTTCTTATTTCTTCTTCTTGTTCAACCTCCTTGGAGAGGTTATTCTTAGATCTAAAATTTGATGATAATAGAACCATATTCTTCATCATTCTAACCTTTCTCCTTGCTGGAATACCGCTGAAAATTTCCCTTCTCAGGAATGTCAAAATTCTATTCCAGAGATTGACTGCAGGGGCATTCACTGGATATGTCACCTTTGAAAAAAGGATGAGATCCAAAGGCTACCTAGCCATCTCCAGACTCTATATATATATCTTTAAATATTCCTCCTTCATGGATTCAACACTTTTGTTTGAAGCCACAGGCTGAGCCAAAGATCTTGCTCCGATACCACTGTAATATGCCTTTTTCAGGAACAACTATAGATTGGGAATAATATGAGTTATTAACAATGTGTAGCTATATCCATGAACCTAATACAGGTATAATAACACATAAAATTTAGTAAAATACATAGCAGAAAAGTTATACAACATTTTACAAGGCAAAGGTGGAGAAAAGTGAGGATTTTGGCCCTGAAGCGAGTGTATTAAGATATTTGAATAAAAATAAGATGGAAAAGCAGTTTGATATGATATATAGGGATATGAGGGACTCCCATGTCTAATTTAAACCAAAAAAAATAAAAAATTCTATGTTAAACAGTTCCTCCTTTCCTAACTAGGCTAGAAAACCCTGATTTCCCAAAACTAGAATTATGCAGAAATTTACTAAAGAATGTGAGCATGGTTTTCTAAAGGGTATGACTGAAATAAGCTCTTAAAATTCACAAATAATCTTAGGAACATAACTAATACACTTTATAGAATAATAATGAAAGAATACAGAAGAAATACTTAGGGAAGAGGGACTGCAACCATGTAAAAAGACTGCATAACAGTGATAGCGTAATTTTCAGGGCTGAAGTAGCATTTTACTGATTCTTCAGATCTAGATCAGATAATTACATAAAAATATAGATCTAATACAGATACATGTACAAGAAGATTTGATCTATACATTCCCCTTGGGGTTTTGCCCAAAACATGAAGCACCGGAGGTAGATCTGAGATCTAAGAATGTAGTTTTGCAGAATGATTCAGAAAATAAATGAATAATGAACATGTAGAATATCACATCTGAAGTAGAACATAGATTTTTTGGCCAATCTATGGATCACCACAGTGAAGGATGAATCCAATCACTGGAGATCTCTCCTCCAAAATGGAAGTAGAACACCCTGCAGTTGTAGATCTAAAAATAATGCTATCTTAGGGATAGGAACAACGTTGTAGCTTCTGAAGATGATATGGCCTGATGCCAGGATATAGATATGAAGTATACTCAGCAAATGAACTCTTCCAGGAGGTTAAATGACACACTCACTAAGAAGAGCCACTACTATCATCTAGATCTGAGCAGATCTAGATCTCCACTTGCTGCAGCTCACAAGACAACTCAACCCTGAACATGACCAGTGCTGTAATGTAAGGTGAAACTTGGCCCAGGCTTGATAGTGGAGAATTTTAGCACAGTTCTCCTCCAAGAGCTTCTCAAGGAAGGAGGTGGGATTCCTGAATAGAAATGCCCAACAGGAGATGTCTAACCAGACAGACCTTCAGAAATAATATCTTCAACAACCCTTTCCTTGTTGCCCTCCTCTTCCTTTTATAAGGTAGGAATCTTGCCAAACCCTAAACCACCTTGAATCATTTAACCCCTTTTACATTACAACCTCCTTCTAGAATTGTGTTGTCCCTCAAAGAGGTTCAATGCATCTAGACTGTATTGTTTGACTTGGTCAAATAGCATCCCCTCTTGTGATTTAGACCCTTTCACACCTGCAAGATATAATTTAAATAGGCTAGATATGTCTATGTTCACATAGGCATTGATTTATTCTTAGTTTTCAGGAGTTTTACATGTCCTCCTTCACCATTTATTCATTAATCATGAAATAAAAAATAAGTAAGGAAAAATTAATGTTGCAATTAGCTGAAGCTAATTTAGGAACATTACAGGGACACACTAGATCTAAAAACTAAAGAAAACTGAAACTAAACCTGGAAAGATGCTCAAAGTGCTGAGCTTATTTTCACACCCACCTAACCTAATCTAAATAAAATCATTGATGTTATAAATGATGTAATAATTCCAGTGCAACCATTCAAGAAACCATTCTAACATCTTTGTTATTTCACTATTTTTTACCATATTCAGATACAAACCTGATAATGGTATTTGATAGAAATTCCTGGCATGATTTGGTTTACATGGATCTTGCTATACTTGAAAAACAACTGACATGCTAGAAATATGTGTTGGCTTTGTAAATAAAACTTTCTCCATATAGACAACCATTGGAGGAAAATACACTTGATTTATTTTCGGGTATCCTGATTCAACCAACTCAAATTCATCTCCTGGTACTGCAGATGTGCTTTCCATGTCTTCCAAAAACTCGGGACAAGCTTGAATTTTATTTGATGAGTCTTGTGTCAATACTTATACTAAACCAGATAATGGGGCATATTGCCTGATCATATCCATATCATAACAACTTTTGAGAGCATTACGAACAAATGAAGATTGAATTTGAAAGCAGAAACCATCCATCGCGTCTGCTATTGGGTAATGTAGTGCTATGGATGGTAGTGTTGGTTATTCTAAGACCTCATAATTTCTCCCACGATTATCAATCAAAATGTGATCCAGATTCCCTTAAACAATATGAAATGCATTAAAGCATAAGGGAAAAGAATCAATCTAGATAATTCATCATCTGTTTCAGATTCTATTATTTCAATATGGTTCAGGAACCTAATTTCATGATCTAAAATAGGTTATTTATCATTGCTATTTTCCTCAAATAATTTATTAGATAATTACTCATCCTTCATACTTACAACCTGCTTGTATTGTTCTCTTAAGAGAGGCAAGAAATAGAGGAAGGCATTTTGTGCTTAATTGGAACTTTCTCCATTTTCCTCTTTGCAACCTTGCTCACCATGCAGAGTTTGATTGCCATATTTGCATTTTGATAACCGGGTTTCTTTCTACCAAGAAGATAGTGTTGGGCACTTTGAATAACCAGCTTCAACCCAAACCATATAATATTCCTCTTGATAATCATATTGGAGAAGATTATCTTTGTATGCAAGGTCATGTAACATGTACATTATTGCTATAGATTTTCCTTCCTCCCTTTGATTTTGGACATCATCTTTGGCTGTGTTGTGGATAGATTACATGAAACAACCATTTTATGCCTTAGGATACCAAGGATGAGCTGCACATTTCTTCATTATATTGATATTTTCCCTTTCTGGAACTAATGGAACAAGAGGTATTTGAACAAAAAGTTCCTCTTTCCAGCTAATCTCATTTATCATTTTATTTTATGCATTTGTCAAGATATCTAGTTTTATCTCTGAAGATATCAATTTCTCAATTTATATTTTATCTTTCTCCATGGATTTTAACTTTTCATCTTTATTCAGAAAGTTTGCTTCCACATCAATGCCATATTTTTCATTTCTTCAAGGGTTGCAGGGTCCCTTTCTCTTAACTGGAATGCCATATTTGGGTCAAATGCATCTGGGTAGTGCTAGAGAGGTAGTCCTAGAGGTGGCCTTATAATAACAGGCATTGAATGATACACCTTATTGAACCTAGCTGAAAAATGTTGTAATGTCTCCTCTAGCTATATTTTTAAATGGTTATACTCTTTTATGATAAGAAAAAAATTTCCCATGATCACCCATCTCTCGAGGAAAACTTTCACAAATTGATGAAAATTGCTAATGCTTGCAACTGGAAGATTTTTAAACCAATTTTTAACTTCACCTTGCAATGATAAGGCAAAAATTCTATGACACAAACCATCTTCTTCCACCTCAGACATATCAAGAAAATCCTGTAGATATTGAATGTGATTTTCGGCAATGATCTCTACATTTTCTCCATCAATCTGGGTAGATTACTACTATAGTTTGTAGGGAGGTCATGGAGGATATGAGGCAAAACCATAACCTTTTAAATGCCTAGGAATTTTACACGTATAGGAGGCAAAGCAAGGGGCTTATAACCATTTGGAGATTTCGCAAGAGCAGGAGAGGAAGCATGAGCTTCATGTTTCACTAGGTTTTCCACAAGTGTATCAGGGATGTGCATAGGTGTATCAATATGTACATGATCTAAAATTTGGGGGTTAGATACTTGAGGCTCATAAATTTGAAAATGATCAATGTAAACTTTAGCAGCGTACTCTTGATCAAGCTTGGAGTAAGATAGAAAATAATCACAGATAAAACCAAAAATCTCTTCAATACAATTTGGTCTCGAATACTTGATTTTTCTAGATATCCTTGTCATGCTTCAAGTTCTTCCTCCAGTGGAGTCTTTGAATGAAACTGATCTGGATTCGAGTCACCAGTGAATCGTTGTTTCTTGATTTTGCTACCAATAGATTCTCCACGTGAATGGAACACCCTTCTAGTGCTTGAATTCTATTCACCATAAAATTAAAAATTAAAACTTGAAGTGCGTTACTAGATATAGTTCCTCCCCAATATGTCGCCATTATGTTAGTTCACTATAATTCCAAAGGCTAAAGATAGAACTATAGGGATAGCATCAAACCGCTTTGGAATCTAGGACGTAGACTTCCTAGACTCATAGAGGGATCTCTCTATTAGATATATCTTTGTTTATAGAGGCATTTTAGGCTAGAAATTACAGCATAAGGGTTTGTTAGAAAATTTGTGGTTGAGACAAAAAAAGAGGGCCATTGGGCTTTGGAGTAAAACAGGTGTAAACAGATCCAAATGGATGAATAACTGAGGTTAGGTGCAACCAGGAAAGATAGCCATGTCAATGGATCTTAACATCTTGTGAGATGGAATGGAGGAGGAGATTAAGGTTCAACATAAATGCATAGCAGACTGTCTCTGAATTCTACATTCGAGTCTCAGAGGAAAACGTACAGTACTGTTTCGAGACTGAGTAGGCTACCCCATGGCAAATCCTACACAAAAATTTATATCCGCAGTAAAGAAAGATAACAATAGGTAAAACTAGAGATGACAAATTACAAAAAAAGGAGCACTTTACCACAAATCATAACACAAGAATTTGGAAAGCAACATAATATTTCATTCACCCAAAAGAGAGTTCTTACAATTAGATGAGCCAATTACAATGGTATTTTTTCCCTTTCGGGCCCCGAGTCCCTTATATACTTCACATGCATGCAATATTTATATAAAAAATTAAGTTGGTTGCTATGTATGTTTTAAGGATAGTTATTAATTACATTCAAGCTAAACCTTTGCCAAGTGGAACCATGAAGGCAGTGATAAGACAAGTTCGGCCATAACATTGGCTTTAGGAGTCTGTTATTAATTTCAGAGTGATGATAATCTGACTTGAATGATGCCGAAGAGGCAAGAATGGCTTTGAAATCTTGGCTATGCCTTTTGGACCACATTTTTATGGATTATTAAATTTGAGGTGCTGGCATTTTTTGTGGATCAGTGGTCTTGTTGATGTGTTTCCTGCCCCTTCTGTTTATGTAGTTATAACATAATAATCTTTGACAAATACCTTTTTCTGACTTGACCCTTTCCTTCTATCTCTTCACTACCATGAAATTCAACATTATTCTACCCCTTTACTCCTTGTTGGGTCCTACCCGAGTCCCTCTGTCGTGTTAGCTCTTTCTTCATGAAACAACGTATAAAGCCCATACACCTGGACTTGAACTTCTTTAGGTTTTAGCTTTGAACTTCATCACATCCATGTCAATATCGCACATCGCATGGTTTAAGATTTATGTTATGAGGAACGAGATCGGAGATGCGATGAGAAGTGCGAAGGTGATGTGGCGGGAAGGGTGATGGTTTCAATGGTGTGGAGAGAAATTAGCGAGAGTAATAATAGTGAGTGGATTATAGTGAAGGGAAGTTATGGTGGGCCAACAACATTGCAAATCGCAATCAGATTGGATACAAGTTTGCAACATGGTTAAACAAATAAAGTTGTGATGTGATAAGATATTTTTGATGTGATGCGATAACATATTTACGAAGCGATGTGAATTAAGATTTTTGCAATGCGATAAATACCGCACATTTGTGATAGCAAGATTTAAAGGTTGGTGGAAATGTGATATGTTAATTTCCCCAATTTACAAAATAATATTTGTGATGCGATGCGATGCGAAGCAGGGAAAGGGTGAAAGGTAAGTTATGTTAATCATGTATGAGTCATAATAAAAGGTTTTATAATGTATTTGAGGCATATTAAGTGGAAACTGAATGGATCCCACCATTATCACATCGGGAAAATTTATGAAATGGCAAGTGTGATGTGAAATGGTAAAATATGCAAAGTCCACGAATGCAGACAAAGGTGAAGGTTCAAGGGGATAACGATTTGTTGTGACGGTTCATCATTAAAAAGCCCAAAGTTGGATTTCGGAGGGGTCCCAAGGTGGTAGGAGGTATTGTGAAGGGGGGGTGCGAAAACATGTGGACCCATTTCGGACCCCCGTGCCCTTTTGTTAATGTTCGGTGGCTGAGGGGGGGCCGAAAACATATGTGGACCGTCGATTGTGGAGGTGGGGAGCAGAGATGGTTAGTGTGGATAAATGAGTGATGTGAGGTGTGAAGTGATGGTGGGGGTCAGAATATGGGTGAATTATGGGTTATTTTCGGACTTAGGACATAAAGGGAATGTGATTGTTTGTTGAAGTTTGTAACACATGATATATATATCTATATCAAACAACATAATGTGGGGGGCGGAGCTGCGGTAAATGACATAAGTGGTAAGTCTTAAGGGATATATGATACGACTGTTAGTGGGTCGTGTTAGCTCCCGATCTGGACCCCAGGCTGAAAAAGGGAAATCAGGGTAACATCTAAACCATGCTAAGCCTTGTAGCTAGCCCTACAAGGTGAGGAGAGGGATCTCTGCATAAAAGGATATTCAACAAAGTAAAATAATGGACTAATATTAGGCTAGGTATAATGATGGGAATTTTTTTTTAAAATGAAATGAATGAATTTTCAGGGATGTATGGGACAAATGGGACAGTTTGAAACTAGGGAATTAAATCAGGATACAGGGTATTTCATGGGGCAAGGTAGGCAGGAAATTTTAGCAATTAAAGTTAAATAATAATGGAATGGTAAGACTGGTGAGGAGCTAAAAAGGGCATGAGAGATGGATCCTTTTCAAATAGAAGAAAAACAAAGAGTATTGAATGATTTCCCAAGGAAGAGCATAAAAATGGATTGTACCTTTCTATCTTGAAAGCATTCAACCAGAAATGTTTATGGATGAAAGGTGAAATATAAAAAATTTACATATGAAACAAAGGAGAAAATAGATGCTAAAATTCATACCACATGAATCCCACAAATCAAAGCTACATATCTTTATTAATTCCCTATCCAAAACTGTTACAATGGAGCATAGAGCGTTCTCCTTGATTTCCACACTATTCCCCTACTTATGAGTTACAAACTGCTTTCAAATGATGTATAATTACATTAAATAGATTGAAATGTGGGACGTAGATCCTCAGAAAAAGGGAGCTATTTTAACAGTTGAAGAACTGCAATCCATATATGGGAAAGAAACCAATAGACTGCCCCTGAAAAAAAGGAACAATAATAAATTTTGGGACATATGAAAAATTTTCTGTTACATTTGCTTTAAACAGAGGAGAAGACCAACCAAAATTATTTTGTGCTTCATAATTAGATCTTGGCCCTTTGACTGTTGATTTCCATTATTCATTTGAAGAAAACTGACTTTTTAATAAAATGGCTTTCAAATAACATGAAATTATGCCTTTAGTGAAGGGAAAATTCGATTTTGGATGGAGCGAGCGAAGGGAAAGGAGGTGGGGTCTGCATCACAATCGGAATCAGAGGGGAGGAAGGAGACACAACATTAATAGAGCATTGTAATATGTTATGCGATGGTGCAATCGTAATCGGCGATCGGGGGAATGGGGAGGATATTATTTAGAACGAGGCCCAAAACTTCCGATGCGATTGGCATATTTGGAAACAGGGATACAGGACGAGCCAAAGGGATAATGGGGTGAAAAACTAATATAAAAGGTTTTAGTGCTTTTACAAAGGGAGGAAATATTTTTACGTTTGAAAGAGGGGAGGGCCTGTTAAGGTGGGACCCGGGGCAAATCGGGATCGAAATCAGAAGAGGGAGCGAGGTATAACATAACACAATTCCTCTGATGCGATGGGGATAAGCTACAAAGGGAAAAATCATTTTGCAAATTAAAATAAAATAAAGTTTAATATTTACAAAGGGAAGGGCCATTCTATTATGAATGGGACGGAAGTATTATGTGGTGGGCCCAAAGATCAATCGGAATCGGGAGATAAAAGGGAAGCAGGAGCAAAGCGTTATGTAAAAATGAAAATGCCGATTGGGGCAAGACCTTTGTAAAACAAATTAAAATAAAATTTTAATATTTAAAAAGGAGAAGGTCCTTTGTATTATAAATGGGCATACGATCAAAAGGTGGGACCCGAAGGTCCATCGGCATCGAAATATCGCGGAGAGTAGGGAAAAGTGTTAATGAAATCTCCGATTGTGACGACGGTGTATGGGTCGTCCGATTGGATGATTGATCAACGGCGGAGGTGTAGTCAGAGGGAGTCAATCGGGAGAATTTCATCGGAGGGGATAAATCAGAGAGGATCATTTTGAAAGTGCCGATTGCATATAGGCCATCGGATCGTCGATAAGATTGACGGTCAGAATGATAGCGGGCGGGGTCAATCAGGTTAATCGCATCAGAGTTTTTTTATCATGGGCTAATGGGGGCGCACCATTTAGATGTTTTGATTGCAATGGAAAGGGAAGGGAATGTATTAGTGGGGGTTTTTATAATAAAATTTAACTTTATTATAAAGTTTAACGGTATGGAGGGGAAGTGGTTTGGAACGGTGGGGATTATGATAATCTTTGAACTTTATTATTAAGTTTAAACGGTATGGAGGGTAATTAGTTTAATCACATCATATTTATGTATTAAAGGTTTAATAATGCAATTTTTCCATCCGATGGGCGAAAAGGGGTTTTATAAAGGAAAACATTAAAAATAAATTATGAAATAAAGTGTAGGAGGGGAATGGGAAAAGGGAGGGTTTTAGGTTATAGGGGACTTTATTCACTTAGGCATAAATTTCAATCCAGATGTCAGTTTTGAGAGTGTAATATACCATTGGAAAGATATTTCCCAGATATTTCTACTGAGCATACTTAGAACATTATTTTATGCTAAACATGCTATGGAAAACGTGTCTGAAAGGCAAGGTGATGACTTTGTGGAGATAACAACTTCTGAATTGTGACTTATTACATATGCTGACATAAAATTACATAACAAATGATATTAAAGGAAAAGTATCATGTTTTCACCTCAAAACATGGTTTTGAGGTGAAAATTACACCAGACTGAATAAAACATATCTTTGATCTTCCCGGGTGCTGTGACTTTGAGTTTATTGACCTTCCTCATGACCTTGTTGATATTTATTGACACTTGACTCATTAATTTTACCATGGTGAGATCCTAGAATCTAATGAGACCCATCCTATGACCTACTGACATGACTCACAAAGTGAAAGTAGCTTATGAATGAAGACTATAGAGAGGAGAATCAACAAGTTTCACATGAGGGAAAACTAATGAAAAATCACTGCCATCAATGAATCAATGACATAGCGGAATGGTGAAATTTATTGGTATGGGACTCCTAATATGCAAATGCAAAAGAGAAATTTTGATCACTGATGGCAATATGAATATACTGACACTAACAGGTGGGAGAAACTACTCTTTTTTAACTATAACACTTGAATTTCTATAGTTAAGAAGGGGTTTTTAAAGAAATGAATTGTTTGACTTTAGAGTTTAGAAAAATGAAAGGTGAAAGAGGGTAGATGACATGAATGAGGGTAGAATGAGGTTTTATTATCATTACACCTTATCAACAACACTTTCCTCTTTCCAATGAACTGAAAAGAAATATTGGTTTCTATGGAGTTCTTGACAGTCAGGATCTCCCTCCCTTTTCTAGAAATAAATGACAGCCATGGAATATTATTTTCAACATGAAAGAACTGAGAGATAGCCATTCACCTTGTGATACTATGAATTATAGGAGTCTAAAAAAGTGTATATGAAGCTCGATGTGTTTCATACACTAATGTTGAACTGGATCTTTGCATAGCTGAATGGCACTCTGATTATCACACCAAATTGTAGTCGGATGCTACTGATGAAGACCAAATTCAGACAGGATCTAACGAAGCCACATGGATTCCTTTCTAGCTTCAACTGCACCATGATACTCTACTTCTTCTAAAGAAAGAGATGTGGCACTTTGTTTCTTACAATACCATGTAATAGGTCCTGAACCAAGAGTGAGTACATATCTTGTAGTATACTTTTGATCATCAAGGTCACTAGTCCAATCAGAATTAGTGAAACCAATCAAAAATGGAGATGATCCTACACTGTAATGAATCCCAAAATGAAGTGTACCTCGAATATATTGAATTATTCTTTTAGCTCCTTTCTAGTGACTTTCATGAGGTTGGTGCATAAATCGAGAAACAAGACCAAAAACAAAGGAAAGGTCAGGACCAGTATGGGTTGGATACAAAAGTTACCAAAAATTTGAGAGTATAAGGTAGCATCAAATTTAGGGGTAGTACAAGTGACTGAAATATTGACTCCGGACTGAAAGGGAGAAGGGGTTTGCTTACAGTCTACCATGTGAAATTTGCATAGAAGATCATAAGCATACTTGAATTGAGAAAGGGTAATACCTTCTTTTGATTACAATATTTGAAGGCCAAGGAAATAATGCAAGTTTCCTAATTCCGTCATTTCAAACTTATTTCTGAGGTTGGACTTCACATGGTTTATATGGTTGGGATCACTACTCGCAAGGATAAGATCATCAACATAAATAACAAGGATGATGAAGGACTTACCCACTTTCTTTTTATAGACAGTGTTGTTAGAATGACACCTAGAAAAACCATTTTCTAAGATAAAGATATCCATTTTGGCATACCAAGCCCAAGAATCTTGTTTGATACCATAGAGATACTTATTAAGGAAAAAAACAAGACTAGAGTTGTTATGGATAAAGCCAGGGGGTTTTTCCCTGTAGATTTCTTCATGCCAATATGCATGCAAGAAGGCAGATTTAACATCCATTTGATGGACTTCCCATTTAAAGGAGGCAACAAGAGAAAGAACAAGGCATATAGAATTGATTTTGGAAATATGGGAGAAGGTTTTAGTATAGTTAATTCCTTCAACTTGTGAAAATCCTATAGCAACAAGACAAGCTTTATGTTTATCCACTTTTCCATCTGGTCCAAATTGTTTTCTATAAACCCATTTTCATTTGACAAATTTTCTTCCCTTTGGAAGAGGTACAAGATATCAAGTATCATTTGCCAATAAGGAACGATATTCTTCATTCATAGCTTCATCCCAATCTGGATGTCCTGGAGCTTCTTCAAAGGTGTCTGGATAAGGATTTTCTAGAACTTGAGCCAATAAGGAAGAGGCTCTTTTGAACTAAGAATGTGTACGACGTCGATATGCAGGGTCACTTGAAAGAGAAACTGCTACATCCTGAGTAGAGCGGACCCATCTTGGAAGCTGTGGAGTTGAAGGAATATATTCAAGAGGTGGAGGAGGATTTTCATCCTTGTTGTCATCATCTAAACTAGAAGGAATTTTGTAAAATATAGAAGAGATAGAGAGAGGTGGCCCATATTCTGAATCAGGCTCGCAGGCCAAAGGTGGCACACCCTCCGAACTAAGCTCACAGACCGATATATTTTCATCAAATTTTACATCTCTTCTAATCATTACATTTTTATATTTTGTTTGAAGAATCTTATATCCTTTTACATCTTCATAATATCTAACAAAAATTCATTTTTCACTCTTAGGTTCTAAAGATTTATGTTTCGCATCTAGAATATGGGCCCAAGCATCACTTCCAAAAACATGAAAGTGACTTACATATGGTTTGATTGATTTATAGGCTTCTTTTGGAGTTATATTCCTTCAAACCTTATTAGGAGTGTGATTTAATATGTAATTTACACAATTAATTTCTTTTGCCAAAAAATTGAGACTAAGTCCTTTAGATTGGAGCATACAATTAGCCATTTATTTTAAGGTGCGATTCTTCCTTTCATATACACCATTTTTTTGTGGACTATATGGAACAATATGTTTCAATTGAATGGCATGATCAGTGAAAAAGTTGATAAATTTTTTGTTAACATATTCTCCTCCATTGTTTGATCTTAACTTAGGAATTGGATTTCTAGATTATTTTTCAACAAAGGCCTTAAAGGCCAAGAACATGTTAAAAAATTCACTCTTGAATTTTAAGAAAAATACCCAAGTGCGTCTCGAAAAATCATCAACGAAAGTTCAGAAGTACCTACAACTAGAGAAAGAAACAATAGGAAGTGGACCACACAAATCACTATGAACAAGTTGCAAAGGGTCTGAAGTGTCCCGAGAGGCACGTTTGTCAAAACTATCTCGATGATGTTTTTCGAGTACACATCTAGAACAAACACCATCTCAGCAAGATACCATAGGAAGACATGTCACCATATTTTGTTTACATAGAGTTTTAAGAGAGCGATAGTTTAAGTGACCAAATCACTCATGCCAAAGTTTTCTCACTTCATCATTATGAGCAACAAAAATGGAGGGAAGACATGATGAACCGAATTTTTCAAACTTATACAACCTTTTGGAATCATCAACAAGCTAAAATATGTCTAGGAACTTTGAGGTCCTTAATTACAACATCTTGAGGTGAGAATTCTATTGTTTTCCCTTCACCTAAATGAGTTATCTGATAAATAGATATAAGGTTGCAGAATAAGGTAGGAACACCTAATACATCATTAAATTGACCATTATCTAGATGAATGGTTCCAGACCCTACAACACTAAGAGATCTATCATCACCAACATAAATATTTTTGTTATTACAATCATCTAAAGAAGAAAACATGGCTTTATTAATTTTGGCCATGTGGTAAGAGGCTCCAGGATCAACGAGCCACTCAGGATAATGAGAAGAAGAAGATACATTTAATGCATAACCATATATTTATGCTTGAAAACCACAAGAAAAAAGTGCCATTCCCGAAGATGAAGTTGAAGAGTTATCCAAATTGATGTGGTGCTTCTTCATTTATGCTTCCAAGGCTTCCATATTCTTAAAACATTTGGACTCTACATGGCCGTCATGATTACAAAAGTTGCAATTTCTATTTGTTTTCTTCCCTTTATTTTTATTTTCCTTATCATTTTGTTGAGTTGTTTTTTCAATTTGTGGCTGAAATTTCTTAAGACCCTTGTTTGTTGTAGGACCATTCTTTTCAGGATGTTGCTTCTTAGGATTGTTTTGATATGGTTGTGGCTGGGCTACTGAGGCTTTCTTAGAAGAGTTTCCAATATTAATAAGACCAATTTGTAAGATTTTTTCGAAGGCATCAAAAGACGGGGACTTGTAGGTTGTTCATTGAGAAATGAGGGCTTCTATAGTGGAATGTAAGGTGGAAACACATACATAATATGTAGCTTCGCAAGAATGGAATAGATAGTGCTACCATCTTCTCTTTTGACCTTAAAACCTTCTAAAATAAGTCTAAGGGTCTTGAATTTGGAAAAAAAATCTTCAATAGAGGAGAATTTATTGGGGTCTAAAGTAAGCAACTCATTTTCAAGCTAGTGGTCCCTGATTTCATTTTGAATGCCAAAAAAAGTATTTAGCTTTTTCAGAGCTGCATCAGGGGAATCAATTTCTGGGATATGAAATCAAAGATCTTGAGCAATGGACATTCCTATCAACCCTCGTGCTTGATCTTGTTTATTTTCTCATTTAGTGGATTTATCTCGATCGATAGGTTTACTTTCATGCCATGTGGCTATTATATAAATCTGTTTACCTCTAAGTAAGTCTATCATGTAGGATAGTCATTGGAAATAATAGATGTTGTTAAGAATAACCAGGCATGCAATTTCCATTTAACAAAAAAAATTAAGCTAAAAAGGTTGAAACTAACTTCTCTAATGGAAAGATCTGGAAAAATTGGGCTGATTAAAAAAAAACGGCTCAAAAAATGGCTTCCGAATGAAGAAGTTATGCCTTTTTGAAAAAACAATGTGTTGTAGATGTCGAATATTTACGTGAAAGGTTGAAAGTTGATGATGAAGTTCTACTTTAAAAAAAAAATCCCCCTCCCCATTTTCCAAACTTATTACGATAAGCTCACTTAAAAAAAAAACTACTTTATGTGACCCACTTTTATAAATATGTGAGAGTCACTTTTACAATTTTACTTTTATATGTGATTTTTAAATAAAACTCTCTTTGTAAAACTAAAAAATTTCCAAAGGGATTTATAAGAAAAAGTAACTTTACAAAGAAAATTTAGAAAAAGAAGCTTGAAAAAGAGACTTGAACTCAAGACCTCTATTCTCATAAACTAACTTTACACAAAGTGGGCTACTAAAAGGATTCTATATTTCTTTGAAAGAAGGAAGGGTTTTTTATTTTATTTTTTCTCTTCAATGTGCATGCTTTTTCCCACAAAAAAAACACAAAATTCATGAAAAATAACAAGCCTTACGGAAGAACGTTAGGTTTCCAACTAGTCTTACAGACAACTATCTATTTTTTCAGCATTTCTGATTTCCCAAGATCTCACAAAGACACGGGAAAGAGCTTACGTAGCAAAAAAAAATCTTGTCTTCTTGTTTCTGATTTGCTGAGATCGCACACATCACATAGAAAATAGCATACATAGAGAAGCGGGTATATATGTGGAAATAAAAATTATAAACCCAAATAAATAGAGTAAACTGAAATAAACAAAAGGATTGACAAATATAATTGCAAAAAAAATGCGTTATACCTCCAGATCTAAAATGACATAAATTGGGAAACCAGAAACCTTCTTTCATGAAACGAAATGAGTCCCTCAATATAATATACGATCCAAAAATAACAGAGCATTTCTCTTGACCTGAAAATGGATACAAGTAGTTGATCTGAAAAGAACAGTCATATGCTCAAAATGGCTTCAAATTTGGATCAACAATGGACGAAGCCCTAAAAATGGCTCTGATACCATGTAGTAATTACAGGGTAGGTTCCTTAGATCAAACACCAAATGTCACCACTCAAAAATAGATCACAAATCAATACACTAGTATTTGACATGGTTAAAACCCTCAAATATGGAAACAATCGATGGCCTAAGCCAATGTGGCCACTTTAGAGAATTTATTAATATAAAGAAATAAAATTTACATAATCTTCTCAGATAAATGGTTACCAAAAAAATGACCCTCCATTCTCTTTAAATAGAGATCATGGACCAATCGAGTGTTAAGCCATAGATCAAGTGTCAGTAATACCAAGGATAGAGTGAAATGTCGGATGACGACATATCATGACTGACGGATTATAAGTTACAAATGTACATAGTAAAGAAACATATTTTACCTATCTCTACGCTAGACCAAGTTATACTTGACTATTTCCTATGTGTCAGAGTATCCTAACACGTCCTAAACTCCCAAAGGCAACCCAAGGGATCCTTGTGATTCCCTCCAAAAACTCGAAATCAAAGGTAGCCAAGGAAGTGGGAGATCAAATGCAGTCAAAGAGGAAACATCACCTACTTTTCAGGGATGTATTGGTAGCTATCCTCTAGGTAAAATAGAGTTGAGAAAGATCTCATTAGGATTCAAACTTTGAAGGATGCTAAAAGACTCTTAGCTCTTATAATAGGTTTTTTAGACTTTTATGATTATGTAATTAGACTATTTTCTGCAATAAGTTGAGTATTTAGATTGTTCTTCACTGATTTTGTTTCAGAGGTTTAGGTTTGTGGGTTATGTCCCAATCCAATGGCCTTAGTCCCTATTTTGTATTCATGTTTATTTTTATGTCATTGTAGCTAGATTTCTTTATGAGTTTGTTGTAACATTATTTGATTTTGATAAATTACAATTTGATAAAAAAAAAAAAATGTTAAGTTTGGATATGAATAGGAAAAAAAAATGTTAGGACTCATAATAAACAAAATTATTCATATCAATAAAATGATAGGAATAAATTGCCTTAAAAATTGAGGAAAAATTATCAAAAAAATGTTCGGAAAAGCAATAAAAAATGATTTCTTAGGTTCAAAATAAAATTGTGAAAAGGCTACTTGTTTAAATGCACCAAGGTTTTAAAAAAATTAGTTAAATTGTCTTTTAAATTTTGATTAAATTGCATCATTAATCATTTAATCTTTATTGTAGTATATTATCACACATTTTTATCGTAAATTTCACTTAATGGTAAAAGCATTTTTTTTCTTTTGTTATCGTCCGAGTAATTTTGAAGGGTTGATATTTTCCCTGCCAAGATCAACAGGGGGGAAGTATTTTCACACCCCCCTTTCCCATTTCCCGTTAACGGTGGGTGGGGTGGGGTCCGAATTTTTTATTTATTTATTGTGGGCCCTCCCTTCATGTCATCTCTGTTAGCATAAATTATTAATGCAAGTGTACGAAAATAACTCACTTTAGCTATGTGTGACAAAAACCCTAACAAAAAATATAGTTGCTTAACTTCCTTAGAACAACAATAGATAGAAGAAACAAATGCTACAAGAAACCCAATCTATGAAGTAAAAGTATATAAACATGAGTAAAAAGAAATAAAAAAATTCTCCATACATCATGTTAGCACAGTTCTTTGCTAAGTCTGTTGGCATATGTTGTCCTTGATGACAACCTACTTGATGAAATGAGATTGTTGGCTATATGATGCAATGTGTTGTCCTTGATGGCAACCTTCTTGATGAAGTTGTTCTTGATGGAAACTGACTTGATGATTTGTCTTTGGATGGCAACCTACTTGATGAAGTTGTCCTTGATGGAAACCTACTTGATAAGTTTCCTATGATAAGCAACCTATGTGTTAAAGATGTAAGAATGATGTATCTCCATCAATGCCAAAAGAGGAGCACTTGAAACAGCAACAAAGAAAAGAGAAAATGAAATATGAAGCTGAGGCAGTTTTAGAAGGGTTAGTTGATTGGAAGTATCAGTCAAGGAGCAGAGACAAGCAAAGATAGAGTAGGAAGAAGGGAAGTCAAGGCGTAAAAGAGGAGAGATGTTGAAAATTTTCCTGTTCAGATTCTTATGGTATGATCTGGAACAATAAAACATGGTATGGCAACTGTAAATTGGTGCTTGTGGAACCAGAATGGAGCATGAAGAGGTGGACCAGTGAATCAAGAACGAATTTAAGGTCGCAAAGGGAATCTGGTGTGAATTTCTTGTGTTATATATTATGGATATGATCCCTATTACGAAGATTGCATCGAACTGGTGTCAAGCCTCAATAAACAAAATGATGGGTTAATCTATTGATGAAGAGCGCAAGTGATGTCACGGTAAATAAGGAATGAAGCCCCTACAGTGTTAATCGATCCTCTCATAGCATTAACTAACAAAATTCTTCATGACGAATTGTGATACAAATTAGTCAATTTACAATAATCGACCAGGGGGAGTGGAACCTTGAGCGAAGAAGGCGAAACCTTGGGAGAGGAACAGTAATGGTGGTTTCTTGTTTTTATTGCACTGCTCTCGACGGGCAAGCAGTATTCAAGAGGTTGGGAGAGATTCCATAGAGTGATCGACATGCGTCCATGTACGACTTCACAAAACCAATTTTCATCGCGCGCTATAGTTCGACCCAGGACGCCCAGCGATATCATTGAGCGTCGTTGATCTGGGAAGGGGTCATCGGACGGTCATCATTTGTTGAAGGTGTGCGAATATTAACACAGGTACGGCGGGCCATCGCACGTTAACGTTCGGCATCGGAGGTCAAGCAATATGAATATGCGTCGTTGATCTGGGAAGGGGTCATCAGACGGTCATCATTTGTTGAAGGTGCACGAATATTAACACAGGTACGATGGGCCATCGCACGTTAACGTTCAGCATCAGAGGTCGAGCGATATGAATATACGTTGTTGATCTGGAAGCTTGCTAATCTAACGATGATCGGACGTTGGACTTGCGTGAAATTTAATTATGGTACCGTGCGCGTATTGGATTGGCTATTGACTATATATCTGGGCTTGGGGTCAAAGGTTTATCGTAAGATTAATTTACATGGAAGCGTTGGATATTTCTATAATGTCCGAAGGGTTAAAATTTAGATATAAGGCTTGGGAATTCAAAAGTTGTAAATATATTTATTTTTCAATTTCTTTAAAATTGATAAATAAATTAAAAAGAGATCAAAAGCCCCGTGGGATAAACTAAAAGGAATACTGACAGAGGATTACCATTAGCGGTTCGTGTTTTTGACTCATGGTTTTAATAAAGGAAAAACTATATAAGGAGAATAAAAATGGAGAACCAGGTGTATCGTAAGGGTTGTGAACGAAAATATTCTCCAAGGAATATCTGTATGGGTGAGCTATGTTCTTAACTGATAAATCTGAAACTACGATGCACCCATGGATATAATGATCTCACAATGATGAATCTCTGGTTTGAACAACGGACGAAATCATGAAGAACTAGTGTGAGTGTACTGAATGAATAAATCTTGTGGCCTACAAGGTATGTCGTGTGGAAACTGGTGGATCCAGTATGAAAATTGATGAAACGTGGTCCGTAGTAGTGCTGAGGGTCGAAGCCTTCAGTAAGGGGGTTGTAGCTCCCTTCCAGTGGTAGCTGGTAAACGAGAGCAGGGGGTAGTAGCTCCCTTCCAGGAGAGGCTGGTAAATGAGAGAAGGGGGTAGTAGCTCCCTTCATGGAGAGGCTGGTAAACGAGAGAAGGTTTTAGCCTTCTGCAGATGGGTGCCTGTGTGTTGGTATAAGTTTGCACCAACATATATTGTAAGAAGTTGTCTCTATAATAAATATTGAAGACTGAGATTACAACAACGGTGGTTTTCTCCCAAATTGGGTTTCCACCTCAAATCCTGGTGTTCATATGTGTTTTTTATGTTTGATGGTTTGTTATATTATTTCTATTCATGCTTAATGCTTATCTGATGCAATTCTCTAAGTAAAGATATAATAATATATCTGGACATACATGTTGGATGTAGTACTGTAACATATGGTTTTAAGAGAAAGAAAAGAAAAATTGTTCAGCCCTAAATACGGATTCACCCCCCCCCCCCCCTCTTTGTATTTTTCCCAACAATTCGTATCAGATTAGGTCCTTCTGCAGAAGCTTGATCGCTTGAAGGAGATCCATCACAATGGGAAAGAAGCAAAAGAAGAAGGCTACTCAAAGAAAGGAGATATCTTAGAGAACATGTGCAGTAGAAAATGAAGAAGATGGAACAGGTAATGATTGTTGTTCTTGTGATTCACTTCCTTGTGCATGCAATAGTGAAGATAGTGGAAGTAATGTTATGGATCTAGAATAGGTTCTCAAGATTAAAGTTGAAGATCGACTAGGATTATTTAATGAAAGAGAATCTATCTACAAAGATATGATCTCTAGAATAAATGGACAGATAAACAAGTATCAAAAGTTGTACAATGAAGTAACCAATCACAACAAAGGACTTGAAGCAGAAATCATCTCTCTGAAATTAGATCTCGAAGCATCAAAAAGGAAGAATGAAAAACTTCTACAATCATTTGAAGAAGAAGGACTTGAAGCAGAAATCATCTCTCTCAAAACAGATCTAGAAAAATCAAATAAGAAGAATAAATAAATCTTACAAACTTTTGAAGAACAAGAAAATCGGTTGAAAGAAGAGATTTTAGAATTGAATGATCAAGTAGAAGAATGAAGAAGGGTCGAAGAAAGTATGAAGAAGAAATGCCAAAGATTGGAGGTTGAGGTAAACATTTTAAAAGTTAAATTAGAGGAAAAGGATAAACTCTTGAGGTTTCAAGATAGTACTAAGATTCTGGATAATATTCTTAGTAGTCAAAGGTATCCTTCTGTTAAATTTGGCATTGGTTTTCATGAAACTATTAAGGGATAATCTAGTTCAGAAGAAGGTGCTAATGATTCAAAGGATATCAATGCAAAACCTGAAGTATTGAAAGAGACAAAAGATCAACTGACAATCATGAACTCTCAAAGGAAATAATTCAATAATGTTGAATGATTTAAGTGTAATAATTATGGGCATGTTGTAGCCAATTACAGAAGAAGATTGTTTCAGTCACAAACAAACAAATTCCACATAGAAAGGTACTCAGGGTTCTTTAAGGGATATTGTTTTTCATGCAGCAAGTTTGGTCATAAAGAAGCTGATTGCAATAGAAGAAATAATAGAAAAACACATTATGATCCTTATGCTTACTTTTTTGGTCACGCAAGATTTTATGCTTGTAACAAGTATGGAAATGTAGAAAAATAATGCAGGATGAATAGATCTGAGAAATTGGACAATTTCCAGCACACTATAAGAAATTTCAAGCAAAGCTGGAAAAAGAAGGAGGACCGGTCAGAAACGTAGGGAATATTGACCCTACTATAGTCATCCTCTTCTAAAGTTTACTTCTCATAATGACTGTAGGAGTGATGTGAGATACATTATAGGAATCAGTAATGTATCATCACAGGGGGAGCAATGAATGATAGTTGTGTTTAATTCTAACAGTGAATCTGATGTAAAGAAGACAGGTATAGGAGGCATAAGTTCAGGGGGAGCATTAGCCTTACTAAGAATAATGCATTGTTGGCATTATGATGGTTCTAAAATATGACCTTTTCCTTAAGGTATTTTTTATATGGTAATCCTCCAACTGTAAAGCATTTTAGAATTTTTGGAAGCAAATGTTTTATCAAAAATAATGATGAAAAACTTGGCATGTTTGAACCCAGAGCAGATGAAGGAATATTTCTTGGTTACTCCTCTAGGAGTAGGGCATATAAATGTTACAGTAAAAGACTTCGGAAGATTGTTGAATGTATAGATGTTGTTATTGATGAGTCTCCAGAAGCTCCAAAAGAAGAAAAACAAACAACAAATGTAGAAGATGATGATGACATATATCCCTCTACATCAAATAAGGATGATACAAACAACGAACCCAATGAAGACCCCGAAGATGATTTTTTTGGAAAGGCTCCATCCAGATATGTTCAAAAGAATCATCTAGAATCTCAAATTTTGGAGAAAAGGGATCAGGTGTACAAACAAGAAGGACTCTTGTGGGATCTTCTAGCAATCTAGCATTTCTGTCCACTATTGAACCTCACAATGTCAGTCAAGCTAGAAAATATGAATGTTGGATTCGAGCCATGAATGAAGAGCTTGATCAAATTCAAAAGAATCACACTTGGGAATTAGTAACAAGACCTCATGACAAAAATGTCATTGGAACTAAATGGATATTCAAAATCAAGTTAAATGGGAATGGGGATGTTATAAGAAATAAAGATAGACTTGTTTGCAAGGGGTATGCTCAACAAGAAGGTATAGACTTTGAAGAAACTTTTTCTCCTGTAGCCAAACTTGAAACCATAAGAATGTTTCTTGCTTTTTCAAGCTTCCAACAAATCAAAGTTTACCAAATGGATGTTAAATCTTCTTTTCTCAATGGTGATATAGAAGAAGAAGTTTATATAGAACAACCAGAAGGATTCATTTTGGGAAAATAATGAAAAACTTGTTTGTAGACTTAAAAAGGCTCTATATGGACTCAAACAAGCTCCAAGGGCATGATATTATCATCTTGACAAATATATTCATCAACAAGGATTTTCAAAGGGGTCTGCTGATAACAACTTATACACAAAAACTGAAAATGATGAACTATTGATTATGGTTGTATATGTTGATGATATCATTTTTGGAAGTTATGAAGAGTCTATGAGTAAGAGATTTTCTTCTGATATGCAGGAAAAATTTGAAATGTCTTTAATTGGGGAACTAACATTCTTTCTTGACTTGCAAATACAACAAACAACAGATGGCATATTCCTATAAAAAGAAAAATATCTTAAGAAAATACTAAAAAAGTATGCATGGAGGAGTGAAAATGATACATTGTTTCCTATGATGAGATTATGGATAAACCCTGATTGCTTTTTGCTGAAGAGTCTCTTTTTCCTTCACACTTGGATGAGATGGAAGGCTTATGATTCAGAGATAAGGATAGATCATGCAGAGTTTGATGCTAATGACTTTTGTCATGGTTGAGACCTTCTATATATAGTTCCTACACATGGTACATCATGATTATGAAATAAATATAAATCATGAAGATGTTGGTGATAACAGATCACATGGATGTTTACTTGACACAAATTGACTATTGAAGAAGTTGTTCTGGTATGATAATTCCTCTTGAGAAGAATATGTTGATGCGGCAAAGAGCATAAAGGCTTGGTTACTGATGCACTTATGCTAAAACTGTTGGATGACACTTGAATACACAGTTGCGGTGTCGTTGGGTATCTTTGGTGGTGTTTCTATTCTCATAATTATGTTTTACTCTCTGATTTTTTGATGAAGATGCCTTGATTATTTGATGGTGAAAGTGTTTAGTATGAACAAGCTAAGTGCAGCTTTGGTCTGATAAAAAGGATGCATTGTTGGCATTCTAATTATTTTCTGTGGTCAGATATCATGCTTGAGATTCTTTGGTCTTGATTGTATAAGTTATAATGTGATGAAAAGGTCATGTTGAGACCTATGATGTAAAATTGTAAAATTCACTAAATACTTGATCAAATGTGTAAACCCACTTGGTTGGGTACTTGTGTGACGCAGGAGCATTAGACGAAGAGGAAAAATAATTTGTATTTTAAACTTAGGGGTTTTTAAGTTTTTAGAGGAGCTAGATTTTTAGGAATGATTTGAGTGGGTTTTAAGTATTTTTAATTAAATATTGTAAATAATTCTCAAATGTTTGAGAATATGAGAGGATTGATCAGTTGATGATGTAAATGGATGAGAGACTTTTCTAAATATTAATTTAGAAATTAGTTTCATTAAGTATGGGTGAGAGAGGATCCTTAGGGATTCCAGAGTGATTTTAGGATTTTTTTGAGAAATTGAAGAGATTGAACTTAAATTAGATCATTTTAAAATTGTATAAATTATCAAGCCTCAAAGGCATTGAAAATCAGAGAGAGTGTGAGTAGAGAGCAGGGGTTTCTATTTGGAAGCCTTCGGGCAGATTGTAAAAGGGCCAATGATTTGGAAATCAGGCCAAGGAAGGAGATTTTATGTAAGTATTGTGTGTATTAATATAGAATTTTATTTTTGAGGTTTATGCCACTATTGAATTTATGTGTTCAATATATGAAGAGATGATTTGATATGCTTAAATCCACATCGATCTTGTGTGAAAACCACAATACATTGAGTCTGCGATGTTGTATTGAACCAATGTATAATGTTGTTCTTTTGGATTTCAATGCTATTAATATAAATTTGTGGCAATATTCGTTGGGTGGAATTGGAGGAGATTCGATTTATAAATCAATGTTAGTTTTTATATTATAAACCCCAATTCAGAATCGTTGAATGTTGAATGCGCTATTATCATGCGCAAAAGTTTCAATAGGCATTAAAGAAGTTCGATGAAGGAGCGCTAGGATGGCATTGAATTATTGAATGTACATTGACCTATTTGATGAGTCGATGTCTGTGCAGTTGATTTACAAGAGTCCAGACGGAGGAGTCAAGATTTTAATGGTTCGATTTCTGTATATGAGCTATTTTACAGTAAATTGACATCTGAAATTGAACATAAGAAACGCGAGTCAACTTCTTCTGAGTTGAGCCTAGCAAAATTGGTGATTTTTAGCGCTGGGGAATTACCGAAGTATAGTCTGGAAAGTTGTTGAAATTGCAGCTGGGGATGCAGAGGAAATCGTACTGAATCCGTTAAGTTAAAATCTAGATCTATTTATTCAAGTGCTGGATATATGACATCGATTCCAATTTTTAATGCAGAGGAAGGCGTTGAAAAGGTGGAATGAACCAGCATTGGAATAGATCAATGTGAGATTCATTGGGTTATTAAACAATGAATATGCAGAGTTATGGTGCTAGAAACTAAATTAGGAATTAGACCTGAATTGCGCAGCAGAAAAATTTCAAATGGGTTCGATTGGCATAATATGAAATTGATTTTAATGTCGAGTTGTTTTTTTATCTGAATGTACTGTTGAGCATTTTGTGAAGGGCGCAAGTCTGAGTCTAAAATAAAGTGAAGAAAAAAAAAAATTCCTATTTGAAGCTGCCAGAAAAGAGCAAATCGTGTGGAAAACTGTGTGAGCTTTGACTTGTGTGCGAATCAGTCACTAGCGGATGTGGTGAGTAAGCTCTTATTAAATTTATAACCCAAAGTAGCTGTGGAATATCATGGATGTATGGTCAAATGAATGTATAGCCCTGGGATAATTTTGGTATACCAGAGATCGAAATGCTTAAATTATTGGCATGAAAATGTGTAGTTTGAAGAGTATACATATTAATGCTTACTAATATCCAGATTTGCAAGTGTGAGATTTCAAAAGCTATGGACCATTATTATTTTGAATGTAAAGTTTGAATATTTATTCGAATAATCATAAGAAGGGGTTATTGAATAAGACCGAGTATGGCATGAGAAGGGTTCTCACTTGGAATAAGCGAAAGGAGGAATTTTTCTGATAAAATGGAGTCGACTATGGTTCCATAACCATGTGTTAAAATTTAATTGTGAAATTTTTAAGCTTTCGCAAATGATAGTGTATGTAATTGCCCAGACTTGAGTTTTTATTTGGGCAGTTGTTGAGATGCATTCTTATATGCATAGTATAGTAAAGATTCTGGGTTTGCAGGGTTTTCCCTGCATCAAGTGGTATCAGAGTAGGAAGGCTCTGTTGAAATTGAAGATGTTTGTTTTTCTAAATGAGTGCAAGAAGGTTCTGTTGAGAACTGAATTGTGTTTTATTTGAATGTGTGAGGAAGAATAAAAGGAAGATTAGATTCTAAATCTGATATGCAAAGGTACACAATTGCAGTGAACAGGATTGCAGAAATGAATGGAGGACAAGATCATGCAGGATCTTAAAGGTGAGATAATTTTCTAATTTGAAATTTGTGATTAAGGTTTATGGTTCCAGACTAGCTGATGGTAGTGAACCTAACATTCAGCTAAAGGCTAGATAGGGAGGACAATTGCAGCATTCTGAAGAGAAGGAGAGTTGAAGAGATAGCCTAGAGAGAGCAGAGGAGAGTGCTCAAGAGGTTCTAGAGGCAGTGAACTAGTAGTTACCAAAAGAACGGGTCCAGTGAAGTGGATTGGTGAGGTAAGGGGCAGCGGGAGAGCTTGTTGTTGCAGAGGCTAGTGCAACTCATGGTGAGTGAGAAAATCATGGAGAAGATGATCATGGAGGATCAGAGAAGAGGTTCAGAGGAATGCCACAGAGGTAAGATGACTGAAGAAGTCCGAGAAAGAGAAATTGCAGTAATGAAGGTACAATTGTAGGTACTATAGGAATGGCTACAAGAACAGGAAAACCAGAAAGGAGGATGGATCTTTCCACTGAAGGGAAAGAGAGTGATTTGGAAACCATTGCAGATGAGGTTGAGGCAAAGTGAGATTGCCTTATTGAAGGAGGAACTTAGATTTCTTGAGCCAGAGATGGAATTTGAATATTCCACACGCAGATCTGTTCAAAGGTAAGTACTTGAGGAAGAAGTCAAGACTGAAAAGTCTTGCAGTTTTAGAACTAATAAGTTGTTTATGATTGTAGGTATAGCACAGGGAGATGAGCAAGCTTTAGAGTTTTTTCAAGAAGAGTTGAATTTGAAGTCTGTTCAGATCAATGCTGAGATAGCAAGATCTTAGGAGGAAATGAAGACAAAGGAGTCTAATCAGAATATCGGTGCAGAGAGAGAAGGACCAGCTGATGATTGGTCAAGAACCGGTGAAGATATAGAAAATTGTGTGAACTTTCCAAGTTCTACTCCTAATGAAATTATTGAATTGTATAGGAAACTAGATCTTCAGAGGAGAGAATTGGAGAGACAAAGGACTTATGTACAGGATAATTTTCTGAAGAAGCACGATAAGAAAGTTTTCATGAATGACAGTTATGAAGCGGAGGATGTAAAGAAGGAGAGACTAGCTGATAGTCTCATGGTGAATGCAAATCAGCATACTGATGTGCTGACAAAGGAGTTGGAAAGTAACACAGAGCAACATACTGAAGTGTTGCCAAAGAAAGCTGAGGAAAAAGCCAGTAAAGATTTTCTGAGTCCTGAACAAGACTTGGAGCTACAAAGAGAAAACTTGGTGACTGAATCAACAAGTGAGACCATTGGGTCTTGTGATTTTGAAGCTGACAATTTGATTGTGTTTACAGGTGATATAGAAGACAGTCCATCATTTGAAATTGTCTTGGAAGAAGAAGAACTGTTGCAAAAAGAAGATGAGACAATCATGTCTCATAAGCAGAGGCTTGTTACCAGGGGTGACAAGAAAGAGCTAGCTTGTTTGTATAGCCAAGACAAGACTATGGGGAAAAATTTTGGAACTGCTACAGTGATAGAGGATGAGGCTACAGTGTTTGAAGAACTTGATTTGATTTCCAGAATCAATCACGATGATGATGGACAATTACTGATGATTGTCAAAGAGGAAGACGAAGGTTATGCTGGAACTAATTTACAACATGTTGATGAAATTCTTGAGAAGAAATGGCTAGAATGTTTGCTGGAGACATTTGAACCCAAGGAAGAATTTGCGGACACTAGAATAAATTTTCTTGAAGTTGAGAAAGGGGCAGATACTAGTTTGTTAAAATTGATTTTTCTTACTAGTATACAAACAAAGATAAATGGATATGTTACTGCAGGAAGAGAATTAAATGATAATTTATTTTCTGAGGATAAATTTTCAGGTGATGAGCCAAAGAATGTTGTAGAGAGACAGGAAGTTTAGGAGGCAGCAACATGTGGGGTGATATCTGCAGGAGTAAAACCAATGTTATCAACAATAGGGGAGAGGACAACTGAGACAATATTGACAACAACAACATCAATGTTGCCAGCAAGAAGAGCAGTAATAGCATAAGCAACTACATTAGCTGGATTACCAGAAGATGGAGATAGCAGCAGTAAGATGGACATAGAGATTGAAAGCATCAGAAGACTGATGATGAAGGTGCCTCAGAGACAGCAGAAAACAACAAGAAAGAAGAGGAATTTAAGCAAGGGAAAGACAAACGCAGTGTATGAAAGCATAGCTGGAGGCAGGATGCAGAACAAGATATGGAAAACTGGAGAAAAGCAGCAAGCAACAACAGATGATGACTTGCAGAACAAAGTGTGTGATCTAGGAAGACAAGGATAGAGACTTAAAATGCATGATCAGGAGATCATGATCATTTTCAACCTTGGGATTCCGATGCAGGAGCATTAGACGAAGAGGGAAAATACTTTGTATTTTGAACTTAGGGATTTTTAAGTTTTTAGAGGAGCTAGATTTTTAGGAAATGATTTGCGTGGGTTTTAAGTATTTTTAATTAAATATTATAAATAATTCTCAAATGTTTGATAATATGAGAGGATTGATCAGTTGAGGATGTAAAGGGATGAGAGATTTTTATAAATATTAATTTAGAAATTAGTTTCATTAATTATGGGTGAGAGAGGATCCATAGGGATTCAAGAGTGATTTTAGGATTTTGTTGAGAAATTGAAGGGATTGAACTTAAATTAGATCATTTTAAAATTGTATAAATTATCAAGCCTCAAAGGCATTGAAAATCAGAGAGAGAGTGTGTGAGTAGAGAGCAGGGGTTTCTATTTGGAAGCCTTCGGGCAGATTGTAAAAGGGCCAATGATTTGGAAATCAGGCCAAGGAAGGAGATTTTATGTAAGTATTGTGTGTATTAATACATAATTTGATTTATGAAGTTTATGCCACTATTGAATTTATGTGTTCAATATATGAAGAGATGATTCGATATGCTTGAATCCACATCGATCTTGTGTGAAAACCACAATACATTGAGTCTGCGATATTGTATTGAACCAATGTATAATGCTATTCTTTTGGATTTCATTGCTATTAATATAAATTTGTGGCAAGATTCGTTGGGTGGAATCGGAGGAGATTCGATTTATAAATCAATGTTAGTTTTTATATTATAAACCCCAATTCAAAATCGTTGAATGTTGAATGCTCTATTATCATGTGCAAAATTTTTAATAGGCATTAAATAAGTTCGATGAAGGAGCGCTAGGATGGCATTGAATTATTGAATGTAAATTGACCTATTTGATGAGTCAATGTTTGTGCAGTCGATTTGCAAGAGTCCAGATGGAGGAGACAATATTTTCATGGTTCGATTTCTGTATATGAGCTATTCTACAGTAAATTGACATCTGAAATTGAACAGAAGAAACACAAGTCAACTTATTCTGAGTTGAGCCTGGAAAAATCGGTGATTTGTAGTGCTGGAGAATTACCGAAGTATAGTCTGAAAAGTCATTGAAATTGCAACTGGGGACGCAGAATAAATCATACTGAATCTGTTAAGTTAAAATCCAAATCTGTTTATGCAAGCATTGGATATCTGACATCGATTCCAATTGTTAATGCAAAGGAAGGCATTGAAAAGGTGGAATGAACTAGCATTGGAACAAATCAATGTGATATTCGTTGGGTTATTAAACAATGAATATGAAGAGTTATGGTGCTGGAAACTAAATTAAGAATTAGACCTAAATTGCGTAGCAGAAAATTGTCAGACGGGTTCGATTGGCATAATATGAAATTGATTTTAATGTCAACTTGTTTTTTTATCTGAATGTACTATTGAGCACTGTGTGAAGGGTGCAGGTTTGAGTCTGAAATACAGTGAAGAAAAAAAAAAATTTCCTGTTTGAAGCTACCATAAAAGAGAAAATCGTGTGGAAAACTATGCGAGCTTTGACTTGTGTGCGAATCAGTCACTGGCGGAATTGGTAAGTAAGCTCTTATTAAATTTATAACCCAACGTAGCTGTGGAATATCATGGATGTATGGTCAAATGAATGTATAACGATGGGATAAGTTTGGTATATGACAGATCGAAATGCTTAAATTATTGGCATGATAATGTTTAGTTTGAAGAGTATACATATTAATGCTTACTAATATCCAGATTTGCAAGTGTGAGATTTCAAAAGATGTGGACCATTATTATTTTGAATGCAAAGTTTGAATATTTATTCGAATAGTCATAATAAGGGGTTATTGAATAATACCGAGTATGGCATGAGAAGGGATCTCACTTGGAATAAGCGAAAGGAGGAATTTTTTTGATAAAATGGAGTCGACTAAAGTTCCATAACCATTTGTTAAAATTGAAGTGTGAAATTTTTAAGCTTCCAAAAATGATTATGTATGTAATTGCCCAGACTTGAGTTTTTATTTGGGTAGTTGTTGAGATGCATTCTTATATGCATAGTATAGTAAAGATTATGGGTTTACAGGGTTTTCCCTGCATCATTGTGTCACATATGTAAATCCACTTGGTTGGATCATTGATTTAAGTTTGAGTCCTTGGTGATAGGAAAGGTCATAGAGTCATGTACTTCATTGAAAAATGTGTTTGAAGCTTCAGCATGAACTCAGGGGGAGCATGCTTCATGAGGAGAAAAACCTTGTTTTGGTTTTGATCTGCCCTTTTCCCTTGATGTCAAAGGGGGAGAGTATCATGGTGTTTGAATAATGGTTATAATCAATGTATCTATCTGTTGTGGTGATCAAACACCATCATGGTTGCCATCAAGTCCAAAAGGGGATATTGTTGGCATATGTTGTCCTTGATGGAAACCTACTTGATGAAATGAGATTTTTGGCTATATTATGCAATGTGTTGTCCTTGATGGAAACCTGCTTGATGAAGTTGTTCTTGATGGAAATTGACTTGATGAGTTGTCTTTGGATGGAAACCTACTTGATGAAGTTGTCCTTGATGGAAACCTACTTGATAAGTTTCCTATGATAAGAAACCTATGTGTTAAAGATGTAAGAATGATGTGTCTCCATCAATGCCAAAAGAGGAGCACTTGAAACAGCAACAAAGAAAAGAGCAAATGAAATATGAAGCTGAGGCAGTTTTAGAAGGGTTAGTTGATTGGAAGTATCGGTCAAGGAGCAGAGAAAAGGAGAGACATAGTAGGAAGAAGGGAATTCGAGGTGTAAAAGAGGAGATATGTTGGAAAATTTCCTGTTTGGATTCTTAGGGTATGATCTGGAACAATAAAACATGGTATGGCAACTGTACATTGGTGCTTGTGGAACCAGAATGGAGCATGAAGAGTCGGAACCATGAATCAAGAATGAATTTAAGGTCGCAAAGGGAATTTGGTGTGAATATATTGTGTTATATATTATGGATATGATTCCTGTTATGAAGATTGCATCGAACTGGTGTCAAGCATCAAAAAACAAAATGATGGGTTAATATGTTGATGAAGAGCACAAGCGATGTCACAGTAAATAAGGAATGAAGCCCTTGTAGTGTTAATCGATCTGTTCACCACATTAAATAATGGAAGTCTTCATGAAGAATTGTGATACAAATTAGTCAATTTACAATAATCGAGCAGGGGAGTGGAACCTTGAGCAAAGAAGGCGGAACCTTGCGAGAGGAACAGTAACAGCAGTTTCTGGTTTTTATTGCACTGCTCTCGACGGGCAAGCGGTATTGAAGAGGGTGGGAGCGATTCCATAGAGTGCTCGACACGCGTCGCTGTACGACTTCACAAAACCACTTTTCATCGCGCATTATAGTTCGACCCAGGATGCCCAGCGATATCGTTGAGCGTCGTTGATCTGGGAAGGGGTCATCGGACGGTCATCATTTGTTGAAGGTGCATGAAGATTAACATAGGTACGGTGGGCCATCGCACGTTAACGTTCAGTGTCGGAGGTCGAGCGATATGAATATGCGTCTTTGATCTGGGAAGGGGTCATCGGACAGTCGTCATTTGTTGAAGGTGCACGAAGATTAACACAGGTACGGCGGGCCATCACACGTTAACGTTCAGCATCGAAGGTCGAGCGATATGAATATACGTGGTTGATCTGGAAGCTTTCTAATCTAAGGGTGATCGGACGTTGGACTTGCGCAAAATTTACTTATGGTACCGTGCATGTATTGGATTGGCTATTTACTATATATCTGGGCCCAGGGTCAAAGGTTTATCTTAAGATTAATTTACTTGGAAGCGTTGGATATTTCTATAAAGTCCAAAGGGTTAAAATTTAGATATAAGGCTTGGGAATTCAAAAGTTGTAAATATATTTATTTGTTAATTTCTTTAAAATTGATAAATAAATTAAAAAGAGATCAAAAGCCCCGTGGGATAAACTAAAAGGAATACTGACAGAGGAATACCATTAGCAGTTCGTGATTTTGACTCATGGTTTTAATAAAGGCAAAACTATATAAGGAGAAGGAAAATAGAGAACCAGGTGTATCGTAAGGGTTGTGAACAAAAAATTTCTCCAAGAAATATCTATATGGGCGAGCTCTGTTCTTAACTGATAAATCTAAAACTACGATGTATCCATGGATATAATGATCTCACAATGATGAATCTCTGGTTTGAACGATGGACGAAATCATGAAGAACTGGTGTGAGTGTACTGAATGAATAAATCTGGTGGCATGCAAGCTATGTCATGTGGAAATTGGTGGATCTAGTATGAAAATTGATGAAACGTGGTCTGCAGTAATGCTAAGGGCAGACGACTTCAGTAAGGGGGTTGTAGCTCCCTTCCAGTGGTAGATGGTAAATGAGAGCAGGGGTTAGTAGCTCCCTTCCAAGAGAGGCTAGTAAACGAGAGCAGGGGGTAGTAGCTCCCTTCCAGGAGAGGCTGGTAAATGAGAGAAGGTTGTAGCCTTCTGTAGGTGGGTGCCTGCATGCTGGTATAAGTGTGCACCAACATATATTGTAAGAATTTGTCTCTATAATAAATATTGAAGATTGAGATTACAGCAGCGGTGGTTTTCTCCTGAATTAGGTTTCCACCTTAAATCTTGGTGTTCATATGTGTTGTTTATGTTTGATGGTTTGTTCTGTTATTTCTGTTCATGCTTGATGCTTATCTGATGCAATTGTCTAAGTAAAGAAATAATTGTTGGGAAAAATACTAAGAGGGGGGGGGGTGAATCAGTATTTAGGGCAAACCGAAAACTTTTTACTTTTCCATTCACTAAAACCCATACGCTACTTCGCTGAAGCCAACTAGCGTATACACGCATATATCCTTCATAAAAATAACGTATACACAGAGATCCAATTATGCCATTAATTCTTCACTTATATCATTCCATCATTCATTCATTAGATGTTCAGTAAACAATAAACATGTGCAGTAAGAACAGAATAAATCATCACACATAAGCATCACAAATGAACACCAAGATTTTTAGGTGGAAACCCAAGTCGGGAGAAAACCACCGCTGCCATTGTCTCAGCCTTCAATATTTTATTATAAAGAAAACATCTTACAACAATGTACTAGCACAGACTCATACCAGTACGCAGGCACCCACCTGCGCTCGTTTTCCAGCCTCTCCTGGAAGGGAGCTATGACCCCCTGCTCTCGTTTACCAGTCTCTCCTGGAAGGGAGCTACAACCCCCTGCTCTCATTTACCAGCCTCACCTGGAAGGGAGCTACAACCCCTAACTGAAGGCTACAACGCTCAGCACCACTATGGACCATCTTTCATCAATTTTCACACTGGATCCAACAACTTCAATAGAGCACAACTTGCAGGTCACGTTTCATCATATTTTCAGACTGGACCCACTCCACACATTTAAGCTCAAACTTAACAATTCAGACAACCCAGATCAGAAGAATTTATCATCAACAGATAGCAATAACACAGCAGAACAGATCAGACATTTTATACTTCAGACTTCAGCAAACCCTAGCTTTTCATACGCGCTTTCCTTTCACTAATATCGCGTATATACGCGCTTCCATTCACATAAACCCGCGTATACATCTGCACAAACTTCAGAACTAACTTCACAACACATACGCGCTTTCTCTTTATCAAATCCGCGTATATACGTGCTTCCGCTGTTCCAAACCATCGTATAGATATTCAGACATTATAGAGCAGCATTCTTCTTTAGATCAGATATTCAATTCAGATTTAACCCTTCACATTAGACAGATGTTCACCTCATTTTAGATCTAGACATTCCACAAATAGATCTAGAAGATACAAATACATTTAAGATCTAGATAGCCTTCTTCATCATTTCTTCATAGTTGCATCACAGATTCAAATCTATCATTAAACTGTACTCATTCCATACAGATACACTTCAGAGAGAAGTATTCATTCAAACCCAGACATCTTGCCCCCTTTTCACAATGATCTTCTTCTCCTTATATAGATTAGCCTTTTTCAATACCATGAGTCAAAACCACTCAACCTCCAATGGTATTCCTGGACGGGATCAATTAGATAATCCAGTGCTCAATACAATGGGCCAATACCATGGTAATGCCCCTTGGTATCATATTTTTAGAGCGCAAAAGGGCATACGCGACTTGTAGTGTTAGCTTCCGCGTGTATACGCAACTTCGCCTCATAAAAACTGCGTATATGCTAACCCTGAATGTATACGCGGGTTACCTTCACAAAAGTAGCATATACATTGTATGTATACGCGGGTTGCCTTCACAAAAGTAGCGTATACATTGTGACATATTATATTTATCATTTTTCTGGTACTTACTGGAATTCTTTTCTCTGTCACATCTGAACTGATCTGTAGATACATCATTCTTACATCTTTGACACATAGGTTGCTTATCATAGGCAACTCATCAAGTAGGCTTCCATCAAGAACATCTTCGTCAAGTAGGTTGCCATCAAGGACAACACATTGCATCATATAGCCAAAAATCTCATTTCACCAAGTTGCCATCAACTTTATCAAGTGAGTTGCCATCAAGGACAACACTCTACATCATATTGCCAACAATCTCCCCCTTTGGACTTGATGGCAACCACGATGGTCTTTGATCACCACAAGAGATAGATACATTAAGCATCATTATATTCTTCCCTTATTCAAACACCATGTCACTCTCCCCCTTTGACATCAAGGGCAAATGGCGGATCAAAACCAAGACAAGGTTTTGCTTCCCATGTAGATTTGATGTGTATTGAAGTTACCATGCCCCCCCTGAGTTCACGCTATATTTTCAATGAAGTACATGAGTCTATGACTTTTCCTATCACCAAGGACTCATACATACATCAAAGATCCAACCAAGTGGATTTACATATGAAACTCAAATACCCAACCAAGTGGGTTTACACATTTTGACTCAGCTACCCAACCAAGTGGGTTTACATATTTTGACTCAACTACCCAACCAAGTGGGTTTACAAATTTGACAAGTCCTTACATGACTGAATATTACAATTTTACATCATAGGTCTCATCATGACCTTTTCATCGAAATACAAATATGACTTTTTATGATCAATACCAAAAAGACCTCAAGAGGGAGATCATGTTTCAGAACCATCATAATGCCAACAATGCATTATACTCAGCAAGACTAATTCTCCCCCTGAAAAAGTGCATCCAAGCATCCTTTCCATATGACCAAGGCTCCTCCTTAGCATGTGCAACTTGAATACCTTCAACAACAAATCATCAGCAACAATCTCTGCATGATCTGTCCTTATCTCTGAATCATAAAGCTTCCATCTCATCCATGTGTGAAAACAAAGGATACTCTTCAAAAAGCAATTAGGGCTCATCCATAATCTCACCATAAGAAACCATGTAACATGTCATCATCATTTAGAACTGAGAAATAAGAAAATACAGTGCCAATAATACAGTCATTAATACTCAGACTGATGCTCCCCCTGAACCTGTACTCCAGATCTTCAGCTGTCATACAAATTTACTTATCATAAATGCATACGCATCTGTGTCTGCTGGAACTCGCGTGTATACGCGGCTTTATTTTACCGAACCCGTGTATGGAAAGTGAAATATTGAAAACTTCACATTCCTTTATCTCCCCCTGAACTTGTACCACCTGTACCTGTCTTCTTCACATCAGATGCACTGTCAGAAATAAAAACAACCAGAATAACCAAATCAACAATGAGAATCATCATACATCGCTCCCCCTGTGACGACACATTACTAATCCCTATAATGTATCTCACATTAGTCCTGCATTCATTAAGAGAAGTAAGCTTTAGAAGCGGATGACTGTAGTAGGGTCAATATTCCCTACGTTTCTGATCGGTCCTCCTTCTTTTTCCAGCTTTGCTTGAAATTTCGAAATGTGTGCTGGAAATCATCCAATTTCTCAGATCTGTTCATCCTGCATTCTTTTTCAACATGTCCATACTTGTTACAAGCATAACATCTTATGTGACCAGAGAAGTAAGCATAGGAATCATAATGAGTTTTCCTATTCTTCCTTCTATTGCAATCAGCTGCTTTATGACCATACTTGCTGCATGAAAAACAATATCCATTGAAGAAACCAGGGTACCTTTCTGTGTAGAATCTGTTCTTTTGTGACTGAATCAAACTGCTTCTGCAATTGGCTGCAATATGCCCATAATTATGACATCTAAAGCATTCAACATTATTGATGCTTCTATAGTTAGGAGGGAAAGATTTCTTTTGAGAGTTCATGATTGTCGGTTGACCTTTTGCTTCTTTCAACACTTCAGATTTTGTATTGACATCCCTTGAATCTTTAGTACTTTCTTGTGAACTAGATTCACCTTTAACCATTTCGTGAAAACCAAGACCAAGTTTGATAGAAGAAGACCTTTGACTACTAAGAATATTGTCCAGAATCTTAGTACTATCTTGAAACCTCAAGAGTTTATCTTTTTCTTCTAATTTACCTTTGAGAATATTTACCTCAACCTCAAACATTTGGTATTGCTTCTTCATACTTTTTTCAACCCTTTTTCCTTCTTCTACTTGATCCCTTAGTGTTAAAATCTCTTCCTTCAACCCATTTTCTTGTTCTTCAAATACGTGCAGGAGTTCTTCATTCTTCTTATTTGATTTCTCTGGATCTTCTTTAAGGGATATGATCTTTGCTTCAAGCTCTTCATTCTTCTTATTTGATGTTTCAAGATCTTCTTTGAGAGAGATGATTTCTGCTTCAAGTCTTTCACTTTGATTGGTTACATAAACATACAAGTTTTGATTCTTTGTGTATCTATCCATTCAGTATTTCTTTCTGCTCATTCATTCTACAGATCATATCTTTGAGGATAGATTCTTTCTTATGAAATTGATTCCAATCATTGATTTCATCATTGATCTTGAGATTTGCTTCTAGACTTATACTGTTACTTTCACTATCTTCACCATTGCATGCACAAGAAAGTGAATCACAAGAACAACAATCAGTACATGTTTTATCTTCTTCATCTTTTTCCATACATGTCTTCTGAGATGTCTCCTTTTGAGTAGCCTTCTTCTTTTGCTTCTTTGCCATGAGCACTAGCAGATCTTTGTCAGAATCTTCTTCTTCCTCATCAGATACTTCATTTGTATAGTAACTCTTTCTCCTTTAAAATTGTTTCCCTTTACCATGATTATCTTCATAAGGACTTTTAGCAGCATAATGACCAGCTCTTCCACAAGAAAAACACTTGAAGGGAAGCTTACCTTTGAATCTTCCAGTTCCTAGTTGGAGTTTTCTCACAAAATTTTCTTCTTCTTATTCTGATATATAATTTGATTCCTTGACATCTTCCTTTTCTTTTCCTTTTGCACACGCCTTAAAAGCAGCTTCTTTGATTTGAGAGGGACCTCCTTGTCTCATTTCATAAGCAGTTAGAACACCATGAAGTTGAACAATAGTAAGAGTTTGCAGATCTTGCCTTTCTTCAATAGCTGATACTTTTGACTCAAATTTTGAAGTCAAAGATCTTAAGACTTTTTCCACCAGAGTAGTATCAGTTATGGTTTCACCCAGACTTCTCATACGATTTACCATATCATCTAGACGTAAAAAGAAACTGGAAATACTCTCATCACTATACATCTTTAAATTTTCATATTCAATTCTGAGAGTTTGGAGTTTTTCACTTTTTACCTTTGTATCTCCTTCATAGCTCAGAATGATTTTGTCCCATATTTCCTTTGCTAAATTTAGCTGCATCACTTTAGAAAATTCTGGTTCATACATGCTTCCTAATAAGATATTCACTGCTTTGGCATTGATTTCATATTTCTTCCTTTCTGGTGCATCAGTAGGAATACTTGCCAGATACTGATAACCTTCTTCCATGATTGCCCATACTTCTGCACCAAGACTTTGTAGATATGCTTTTGTTCGTATCTTCCAGAATATCAGATTATCTCCTCTGAATAGAGGTGGCCTTATAGACATTACCTCTTCATGACTTCCCATTGCGACAGATCTCCTTCAAGCGATCATGCTTCTGTAGAAGGACCTGCTCTGATACCAATTGTTGGGAAAAATACTGAGAGGGGGGGTGAATCATTATTTAGGGAAAACTGAAAAAATTTTACTTTTCCATTCACTAAAACCCATACGCTACTTCGCTGAAGCCAACTAGCGTATACACGCTATATCCTTCATAAAACTCGTGTATACAAAGAGATCCAATTATGCCATTAATTCTTCACTTATATCATTCCATCATTCATTCATTAGATGTTCAGTAAACAATAAAAATGTTCAGTAAGAACAAAATAAATCATCACACATAAGCATCACACATGAACACTAAGATTTTTAGGTGGAAACCCAAGTCGGGAGAAAACCACCGCTGCCGTTGTCTCAGCCTTCAATATTTTATTATAAAGAAAACATCTTACAACAATGTACTGGCACAGACTCATACCAGTACGCAGGCACCCACCTGCGCTCATTTTCCAGCCTCTCCTGGAAGGGAGCTACGACCCCCTGCTCTTGTTTACCAGTCTCTCCTGGAAGGGCGCTACGACCCCCTGCTCTCGTTTACCAGCCTCACCTAGAAGGGATCTACAACCCCCTAACTGAAGGCTACAACCCTCAACACCACTATGGACCACGTTTCATCAATTTTCACACTGGATCCAACAACTTCAATAGAGCACAACTTGTAGGTCACGTTTCATCATATTTTCAAACTGGACCCACTCCACACATTTAAGCTCAAACTTAACAATTCAGACAACCCATATCAGAAGAATTTATCATCAACAGATAGCAGTAACACAACAGAACAGATCAGACATTTTTTACTTTAGACTTCAACAAACCCTAGCTTTTCATACGCGCTTTCCTTTCACTAATATCGTGCATATACGCACTTACATTCACATAAAACCACGTATACATCTACAAAAACTTCAGAACTAACTTCACAACACATACGCGCTTTCTCTTTATCAAAACCGCGTATATACGCACTTCCGCTGTTCCAAACCAGCGTATAGATATTCAGACATTATAGAGCAGCATTCTTCTTCAGATCAGATATTCAATTCAGATTTAACCCTTCACGTTAGACAGATGTTCACCTCATTTCAGATCTAGACATTTCACAAACAGATCTAGAAGATACAAATACATTTCAGATCTATATAGCCTTCTTCATCATTTCTTCATAGTTGCATCACAGATTCAGATCTATCATTAAACTGTTACTCATTCCATATAGATATACTTCAGAGAGAAGTATTCATTCAAACCCAGACATCTTTCCCCCTTTGCACAATGATCTTCTTCTCCTTATATAGATTAGCCTTTTTCAATACCATGAGTCAAAACCACTCAACCTCCGATGGTATTTCTGGACGGGATCAATTAGATAATCCAGAGCTCAATACAATGGGCCAATACCATGGTAATGCCCCTTGGTATCATATTTTTAGAGCACAAAAGGGCATACGCGACTTGGAGTGTTCGCTTCTGCGTGTATACACAACTTCGCCTCATAAAAACTGCGTATATTCTAACCCTGAATGTATACGTGGGTTCCCTTCACAAAAGTGGCGTATACATTGTATGTATACGCGGGTTGCCTTAACAAAAGTAGCGTATACATTGTGACATATTATATTTATCATTTTTCTGGTACTTACTGGAATTCTTTTCTATGTCACATCTGAACTGATCTATAGATACATCATTCATACATCTTTGACACATAGGTTGCTTGTCATAGGCAACTCATCAAGTAGGCTTCCATCAAGAACATCTTTGTGAGGTAGGTTTCCATCAAGGACAACACATTGCATCATATAGCCAACACTCTCATTTCACCAAGTTGCCATCAACTTTATCAAGTGGGTTGCCATCAAGGACAACACTCTGCATCATATTGCCAACAATAATAAGATATCTAGACATACATGTTGGATGTAGTACTGTAACATATGGTTTTAAGAGAAAGAAAAGAAAAACATTTCAGCCCTAAATACTGATTCACCCCCCCCCCCCCCTCTTAGTATTTTTCCCAACAAAGTCATGATTCCATTCCATAGTTTTATTTTTAGGATTAAACTTAAAAAAATAAAATAAATAAAATAAGTAAATTGGTCGCTACTGGAATTTCCGGAAGCACAAGTTTTAGCCTTTTCGGACAAGTCTGTTATTTTCTTGTTTCTGTCTTTTTTATTTTTATTCCAATTCTACCAGAATTTTTGGAAGCATACTACGTTTAAAAATAAATAAAAGAAAACTCACATCTTCTTTAGTTAAGCCATGTGTTATAGTGTAAATATGCCTCAAATATTTTTTAAATCTTTTTAGGTCTAATGATAGGTGTCATATAGCAATCAGCTAGCTTAAGTCAAGTCATAATATACATTGAACCCATGTGTCACTCGTAGTTATGAACTGAACCATTACCCCACTATGCCTGTCAACCCCAAGCCATTTTATGTATGTCTAGGTACGTGTTTTCCTGAATGAAGGAGATCATGGTTATTACCTCAACGCCATAACCGTTTGGCTAGCTGGATAGGAGTGCTGCTAGAAATTTCGGCCAATTAACTGCAAAGACTACGAAGGTGATTGTTTGTCATAGATCTACTAGTATCAAGACATATGGAGCACTCCATACCGAAAAATGTAGCCAATTGAAGGTGATGATGGATTATCATATGTTGCATATCATCATGAGGAATATTTTCAATGATGAAGGATGATTTGCGTGGGATGATGAACTAAAGTTTGGTTTTAAAAATGACCTAAAAAGAAGAAGAATGTCATTCAAATTTTTAGTTGTTTGAGTTCAAATTGCTGAGATTCATAGTTTGAGAAGGAGCCTCGATTTCAAAAATGATTTTCAAAGGTCAATACAGGCCACACTTTTAAGGTAAAACTCTTCCCATTATTCCACCTATTATTTTTAAGAGATAGAGTCATTTATCTTATGAAGATAACTAAAATAGGTGGTAAGATAAATCGAATAGAGCCACAAGGTGCAGATTTGGTTGATTCCAATTCGAGGGTAAGAAGTTTTTTTATTCAATCAGGGTGGTATTCTCTTTGTACTAGGTTAGGGAGCTCTCACTTAAGAGTAGCTCAAGATTTTTCTAACTCTTTTAATGGACAGGAAGCTTTAGTTTATGGCCTCACCTTATAGGTTTCTTAAGAATCCATTGTTGAAGCCTTTAACCTTCCCCAAGAAGCAGAAAGGTGGTTCAAAGGGTAGGTCATTACTAGAGGAGATCTCAATAGCTTCCTCAAAGATGCTTGCAAGGTTCCAAATTGGGAAAAATGCATTCCAAGCAGATTTCTTAAGAATTATTGGGCAGAAGCTATCAAGCTTATCAAGATATACGTCACTTGTGAAAGGAGGTATACAATTGTGTTCCTCTATTACATGAAGTTTATTTTTCATATTGCATGGATGGACACATTAAAACTGCCATTTTTCTTGTTGAAAAGCCTAACAAAAATGTAAGAAAGGGTTCAAACTCACACTAATGTTTATGAGTATAGCTTGTACCATCAATCTTTGATCAAAGTTGTAGTTGAAGAAGAGTTGGGGAAGAAAAACCAGACTCGTGACCAGTTTTTATTCTATAGGGCAGGCCAAAATGCACCTACACCTCCAGTTTCACAACCAAACCCTCAACATGCAAAAAGAAGAACAAAGAGAAAGGGAAAAAAAGAAAAAAATAATAAGAAGGAAAAGGGAAAAAAAGAGAATGTTTTTACAATCAAGGCTAAAATAAGTTTAGAAAAATGGGATATTTCCTCAACAATCAAAGCCAAATCTATGAAAATAATGCCCCATGTTCCTCCATTTCCTAACGTCTACACTATAGCTAGAAGAGGAAGGTTTGCAACTGAAGATAAATCAAAGCGCAGGTGCTACCAGAAATTCTCGAAGAACATATTCAACATAAGTTGCTGAAATAACATCAGCCTACACCATCAGATGAAGAAATCCTCAAGGATGTTGGATATGACATTAGCAGTAAGAAGAAGAAGGAAGAAGCTAAACCTAATTTTGGTACTAGAAATATGCATACAAGGGATAACAAGAAGTTTAAGCTTAATTCCAAGGCTCTACATAATCTAAGCCTAATGAGAGAGGTCATTGATATTGAAGGAAAACAAAAAGGTTCAAAGACAGAGAAGACCATGACGAAAAAAATAATACAACCCCTTCAGAACAACACTTAGAGCACTCAGAGAGAAGAAAAACACAAAAGGGTTATATGGAGGACAAAGCCCCTGTCAAGGAAGCAACCATAAGAGAAACTAGATCCAACTAAGTTGTTGGTAGGAAAACAGAATTGGATAAGCTCACTAAAGCTGCAACACATATAGAGGGAAGGAAAAAAGGTTTTCGATATGAGTATTTATTTGCTTATCAGTTACAATTTTGAACAACAGCTTAGGTGTCATGGAATATAGGTCTTCACAAAATTTTCAACATTTTCTGTGTATTTTTAAAAAATAAACAAGCTGCTGCCAGAACTTCTGGTAGCATTCCATATTTTGCATAGTTATAGGTTTTTATCGAAATTTCTAGTAGCTCTTGTTTTAACTAAATTTTGACACCTGTCAGAAAATTTTTCTGAGCCAATTAAGCATGGTTAAGAACCCATAACCAAATGGATAATACAAGTGATCATGAAATATGGTTATGAGGTTCTTGGAGGTCTTATTAAATGAAGCTACATGGTTATTAAAGACCAAATACATAAGGAGATAAATCAATATAAAAAGGGGCAGCATGCAACACACTCAACATTCTAGCCGATAATTCTTATCTTCTTTCTTCTCCATCTGTTGTTTCTATTAGATTTTGATGAGATAAGGTTGTAATGTCTTTTGACACCTATGTAATGTTATAGTTAATGTTTCTTTCTTTTTATAAGAGATGAATTTGGTGCCTCTCTTGCTATATATACCATTTGTAAATACCATTTCCAAGTTGGATGTTGGTCTACCTGAAGATTGAATGTAATAAAAACCCTTTTTCCTTCATGTTGGATGATTTTGTGACTCAAGGAGCTTCTAATGAGTGGTGTGTCTCTTTTCTTTGTTAATTTCTTCTAAAATATTAATTTCAATGACTAGTAAGGTGTGAGTGAGAAACTATTAAAGGATTTAACAGTAAATTTTTTTTTTTTAGTTTTCTACAAATTATATGTGTGTTATAGAACATGTTAGTGAAGATTTCATAAAAGAATTTTTGAATACTTTATACATGAAATCTATTTTCTGAATGTTGTTTTCTTTGAATAAACTGATTTTCTGTAAAGAGCCATCATCATAGTTGGGTGACTGGTTTAGGATAGGAATATTTTCTGGAATATGTACCAACTATCCTTCTTCTTCCAAGTGTACACTCTGCTCCCCATAATACCTTTTACCCACACAATTTATACTTGACAGAGCTTTCAAATTGCATGAAAGTCTTAAATAACATAAAATAATTTCAAAATATTTTAGAAACCATCCCAACACTCAAAAAACCCCTTTAAAATTTGAAATGAACTATGATGTGTAAGGCTTACACCTTATGTAGTCAAGGAGTGACTCCTTGCGCTAACACAATCAAAGTACAAGACAAGATATAAATAATTGTATGTGTATCAACACCTGGGAAGGGAACAAATAATGATGTTACCACTGCCCCTCAATGAGATGGTATCTTGGTTGTCCTCAACACTTCAGATCCAGAAGTTTCTTTCTCTCAATGGTGAATAAAACCCAAGACGTGTTGAACTCTATTGGAGCTCAAGAAGCAAGAAAATAGTAGCAGTAATGATAATGATCGAAGAGTGAAAATGAAGGTGATCAAAGTGAAAAATGAATCTAAAACCCTCCTATATATAACAAAATATTAAGTTATCCTCGATAATGGAAAATAATAAAATATTATTAACCAAGATCTAGATCTAACTGCTTGGAATATTTTGTTATATTTGGTTGGAGGGAAACATAATTTAAATTGGTTAAATACCTTTATTTATAAATAAGAAACAAATAAATGATTTATTTATCATTTCGAGGATGGGGTTAAGGAATAATTTAACAAATAATGATTTGTTTAATTATTTTTGGGTGATTTAGTCAAATTTAACAAGGAGTAATAATTAAATAATGATTTAATTAATTATTCCTAGAGAAAAATAAGATAAATAATGATGTATCTAATTATTTATCATAATTGGGTTAAATATGATTGGGAATATTATTTAAACAGTGGTTTAATTAATTATTCCTAGAGGAAAATCAAATAAATAATGATTTATTTAATTATTCCTCATGGGGTTTCCTATTTGAACCAGAAATACCTTAATAAAGTATGGTTTATTAAATTATTTCTTACAGTGAAAGAAATTTTACTATGGTAAAATTGGTCTTACATGGTGTACTTCGATCCATCTAATTGTAAATGGCTAGATGACCAAAAATTGGTGTAACAATATCCATGATAGTTCGCACCCTCCCCCCTCTCAAAACAAAAAACCACTGCCTACCGCCTCCTAAATCCACTTTCTCCCTAACCATGGTTTACACTCCTGCAAAAAATTGGATTATCTTTCTGATTGACTATTTCTTGACACCAAATAAGACGATGCCACCTCACCTTTCCATTGCAACCACACTCCTTACTGTTATTCGAACTGTCATGTTAGATCTGCTCCCTAGATGTTGATTAACCATGTTTTTATCCAGCTCCTATACCATTATCATTTAACTTCTATTGTCATATTATCAAACAATCACCTAAAAATGGCATTTCAGTCACTCTATAAATGAAACCTCTCCCTTCCATTTACCACTTTTGTTGTATTCATCGGCACAGTGTTTTCGAATGACTGTTATCATTTCATAGAGAATCAACATTTTTTTTCTTATTATTTTCCTGTGAGAACATGGACATAAAGGGAAAGAGAAAAAAAATGACCTCTGATGAAAACCTTCCCACTTCTACCCTATTCAACCTCGACCACATTCTCCTTGCTGATTCTTATTATAAATTTGCTGACACAGAGTGTGAATTCTAATTCCATGAATTTCACCTAGGGTTGAAGCAAAAATATCTTAATCAACAAGATGAAATCAAACTGTGGGAATTCCTTTTTCCCCTTTACTCATTCCCTCAAACCCATGGCTTCCTAGATCTGGTCATCTAGTGTCAAACCAGATATGACCCTATCAAAAGAGTACTGGCAGCTCAGAATGGAGACACTTTGATATCCATCACTACAGAGACCATTAATAATATTATCTTAATCCTTCAAAATGATTCCTTAAGCCTATTCTCTGAAGCAACTCTTCTGGAGCTATACCATAAGCTTACTTTTCCTCAAAGAGCTCAAATATTTGAAACCTTTTTACCTGATGATGCTGAATTACCAAAAATAAATCCATCCTATCCATCCTCAATGTTCCTTGAATCAATGAGACATATCATCTCTCAATTATATTTCTTTTTAAGATATCCAGATGATAAGACAATTGATGAATCCATTCTTGGACACTTCTCTATTTTTTATGAATATCATCAACCTACCTTCATGTATAATTACAATCATTTTTTGGCTGATAATATGCATGATAAATTCATGAATTTTACAATCCAAGGGATGTTTAAGTACAACTCTATACTTATATACATATTTTTGTTTCAACAAGGAGATTCATTGCCAATCACACTAAATAAGCTGGATGAACAGGGAGTCAAGCAAACAGTAATTCATTGGACATAGACGGTTAGGTCCATTTCAGCCAAATTCTCTTTTTTAGATTTCATGGACTCATTCATCCATCCAGTAGCACAACATCTCAGTAGCTAGAGTAAGCCCAACATTGGTCAAGATATTAAAAGGATCCTTCACTTGACTAACCAAGTCAAAAATAGAGACTGGTATTTATACCAGAATTACACTGAAATTAGGACATATAGTTGTGAGTTAGCACCATATATGTTTCAAAAATATGTTCCAATGAGAATTTTATCTTTGTAATATATTAGCTAGATGATTAACATTGACGACCTACATTTTGTTTCATGGAAAATGAAGTCACAGTTCAGGATCAAGTCAAAAATTGGTTCCTTCATTTGCAATACCATATCAGTTGGCATTGAGGCAGATACTATTTCGAAGAATATGAATTTTCAGCCAAGATTCACCTGGTCTTATGAACCCTTCATTATTATTTCAAATTTAAGAGTTGAATTAAGCAAACAAATCCATATAATCATACACCAAGGCCTAAAATTTAAAACTTCATGAATTGGGAGTAGTAGACCGAAAATACATTGCAGGAAGCAGAAGAAAAAATTGTTTCTATGTCCACTTTGCAGAATCCAGTTTCCCAAAAAAAACAACAGAAAATAACAAGGGAATAAACATAAACTCCTATGTATTTTATCAGATAATTTATAGTCCAACAAAATAAGTAGAAGATTGACTTGTCAGTCTCTACAGATAGAATAAAAAAGAACCAGAAATCATATACTTAGGAGATCCATAAGTATTGACATCATGAGGAGGGAGTGTCCCTAATACTCTATAATCTACTTCACCTTCTCAAGAAACTTTGGAGATCATCCAAACCATCGGAACTAGTTCATCAGATGACCAAAATATATTCTCCAAATTCACAGAGATTAAGAAGAAAAATGAAACATTGAAATCTAATGTATAGTCATTTTTGGAAGTAGACTTTAAACTCACATCACAAAATTCTCTCTAATTTCGATAGTGAAAAGGTAAGGATGCAAATGGATTTCCTACAATCTCAATTCCCTTTTCCTAAGTCTCCACTAGATTACAAAAAAAACATCTTCTCATTTTATGCTAACAAGATTCATCCAATAGATCAAATGAATATGCATAGATAGTCTAGAGAGATTCTTTTATATACCATGAATAATATAGCTATGAATTTATCTAAGTTAAGAACAACATGATAAAATCCAAAGTCTCAACTTAAAATAGACAAACTCTCTTCTTTAGCTAAAGACAACAACTTAAAGTATTTCGAAGACCTTATAGTTAAGATTGGGTATGACCCAAAAGATTGTAAAGATGTAGAAAAAATTTTGAAGAATAAAAATGCATGGATTGCATCTCTAAGAAAAAAACTTAAGTTACCTTCCACAGAAGACCCAGAGACAAAGGAAATAGAGGAGAGTGAATAAAATAGAGAGGAGATTCTCAAGCTGATCATTGAGCAGAATAATCAGATAAGGAAGATGGAGGAGCAGATTAAATTACTTCTTAAAGAAAACGAGTCAGCTCAACTTTCCATGGTTCCATTTACAATAGTACCAATAGCAGTTGTTGGCACAAATCCTATTCCTTCATCAAAAATAGGGGATTCAGTCAGACTAGTTCAGGAGTTGGCCATACAAAAACAAGAAAATGAGAAGCTTCTGGAGAAATTTAAGAACTTGGAAAATAAAAAGATTAAAAATGACATCTTATAGATGGAAGAAATGTAGAAGTCTCACATGTTGGGACTTAAAGTTCAAAAATTAGAAAGTGAGTTTCTAATGGTAGACACCTTGTCCCAAGCCAAGGAAATTATATGGATAGAAATCAGTCAAGCAATGACAAAAGTATGGCCATCCATACTGATTATTTTTTAGCAACAAGAGTTAATCAAAATATGTAGGATATTCATTGAAAGGGAAAAATCAACACTCAAGCATAAACCAACAGAGGAATCATACATGATTAAGGTGTTGAATTCAAAGAGCAGAGCAGGGTTGGAGCAGATCAACATTTCAAATAGAACAACTACCATCCTAGAAATCAAGAAGGTATTGCAAAAGAAGAATTTACTGAACCAATTGGATATTAAGTGTCAAAATTTGGACATTGTTGTCCGAAGGTTTCATATGAAGATTAATTTGTCTAACTAGAGAGGATTGCCTAGACTAGTACCTCCAAATGAGAAACTGATTAACTTGGAGGAGTACTGAATTTTTTTTTACACCATTGCAATTGAAAAGCCAAAGTTTGCAGGGATGAAGGGCCATGTGACAGGTAAATATTTTCTTGAAGGTTTATATTTTTATTTAATTATAAAACATGAAATCAAACATCTCTTCCTTAATAAACATACATTTGAAAGATAGAACGAGGAAGATGAAGTTTTCAGAAAGTTGGTAAATTTGAAAATTCTGAGTGAAGAAAGATGGGATCATCTATGTGAAACCATAGAGTAGCTTTTTGTCTGCAAAAGCATGCCAGCATAGTAGCAATTTTTGGGCCACATCGTTAAGGGTTTCCTCAAACACAGAGACAAATAACTCATCAATTTTGTTTTCCTATAATTTGATACTATTTTTGTAATAAATTCTAGATACTTGTAAGTGATAGAAACTAGTATAAATAACTCTCCATTCGAGTTATTAAGGGTTGCACCCTTGGATGATAATTTTTAAGAAGAAGTGTATGATCTTTGATCATTGATGATAATAAAAGGATTCTAAATTTATTTCAATCAGTTTTTTTCTCTTGTAAAATTTTCAGTATTCATTACATATTGTTTTATGCATATATTTGATGTTTATGAAGACAATTAGGGAAGAAAATGATGTGTTTCAATATATCTTAAATCCTCTGAAGTTATAATCTATATTAGAGAATGACTTATTGAACTATTTGTGTTTATAAGTCCCTCTACATCAATTAATTTTCAGCATCTTCAGAAAGTTATGTTTTGTTAAGTTTTTGAACATTGTTTGACTATCTTTCACACTTATGATAAATTAAACATTCAATCTGAATATTTAACTCATTATATTTCCTTACATTTTCTATCTTCACATATGCAATCTTAAATCACTGTTTAAAGTAAATAAACAACCCTTTATTAATAATTAATATTATCTAAATTTTAAATACATATGTATGCAATTTATTTATACATTGGTCATCCAAAAACCCCAATTCAAAACAAACAAAATATTATAGATGCTCTAGCATGATTAATTTACCTAGAATTATCTCAAAGTACAACATCAAACTAACGATGTTTCCGAGGATACGAAATTTACTATATTTTCCCTGGGAAAATGATATTCCTTTTCATTTAAAGGTGAATAAAGGTCTAGTTAGGTTAAAATATTTCACCTGGTGACTTCACAGAACCGAACCTGGATTCTTCGAGACATACCAGGTCTCATTTTGATTCTGAGAATGTTTTACCTTTATCAGATCCAGAGAGACTGGTAAGACAAGTTTCTTCAAGAGGAACATATAAAACCCCTTCTTCTTCTATTCCTCAATAGGATACCACATCAGTTCCTGGTCCTTTTATATTTAGACCTATTCCCCTAAATTTAGAAGATCTACCACCTAGAGTGCATGAATTAATATCCAAAGGAGTTGATTTCTAATATGCTCTAATAGTTCATTCACTAGAATCCTATCAAATGCCTATAGTACCTTCTGAATCCCCTACATCATAACATGAATTTGATTTACATTTACCTGAATTCAAACCAAGTGATTTAATTTATCCTACCTCATATTATTTTCCATCCACTTCTGCAGAACCAAAATATCTATTCTCCCTATATTCAAACCCTTTATTTGAACATAAATAAGGAGAAGAAGAGGTCCAAAAGTTGGTCATTCATACACCTTTGAGATCTGTAAGAAGATATTCAACTTTACTTCTTCCTCGACATCTTTCACCCCTCCATATTCACTTCCTTCTTCCACTACTTCATCTTCTACATATACCTCATCATATTCTACAACCACCACCATTGAATCTTCTACATATTCATCACAAGGTGTGGCTAGTTTTAGGCATATTTTTCAAGAAAGATATGCTTATTTATTTATTCCAAACATACTAAATGATTTTCTTGTGGAATATTTGAAACATCTTCCAAGGTTAAGTGGGGAAAATCGTCTGTCATTTGAAGATCATTTAGCAACATTCCTAGACTTTGACGAAAATATTAACATAAAACATGAAAATGTATATATGAGACTATTTGTGCAGTCTTTAGAAGGAAATGTTAGAACCTGGTTTATACAATTGAGGGCAAATTCCATTCAATCTTGGGAATAAGTAACAAATATTTTTAAGAATTAATGAGGTGTTAAAAAGGATCATGTCTATTACTTGACAGAATTTGAAGAACTTAAGAAAAATTATGGCGAACCACTATCTGATTTCATTAAAATATTTAAAAAACTTTATCATAAGATGCCTGCTAACTATAAACCACCAGTAGAAATAGCAAAGGATAGGTTTTCCAAAGCCTTAAAAGATTATTTTTTAGTCATGTTAAGGGAAAGAACATCTCTTATCTTAGAATATATGCAAAAAAATTCTATTTAGGTTGAAGCTAATGGATCTACTTCAACTAATATTAAAGCCAAATCTAAAAAACCTCAAAGAAAAATGAAATCTAATCAAGAAGATTATTCTTCTTCTAAATCCAAAAGTGAAGATAAAAAAATAAAATAAATTACATCATTACTTAGGAATATTTCAAATAAGATTTCTAAAATTTAAACACAACCTAGAGGAGTCCAACAAACTATTGCTAGACCTCAAACACAAACTCAAGGTCAATTCAATAGAGATCCACAATTCAAATTCTTTAAAGACCTAGTAACGATTAGAAAATACCACCTCATCTATTGACTGATGATAAAAATCCTGATGATTTTTATAGGTCAATTTGGGCATCATTCCCAATGACCTAGTTAACTGGGCATCATCTCTAGGACCAATGACTAAGGGTCTATCATTCCCTATCATTTCAAGTTGCTGCATGCCCTAAGGCAAGAACAAGACAAATCAAGAATGACTTCCATAAAGCAAAGTTTTCCAAGGTTTGAGGTTTATTATATAGCATATGAGAACTCACCAAAGCTACCTCTAAGGGGACTAAGTGCATTGCATATGTAGGTAGCCACATGCAAGAATTCTCTCCAAATAACTTCCCAACATCTATGGGTGCATTGGTCACATTGAGAGAGAAATTCTCATTGTTCTGGGATCTCTACTTGGCCAGTGCCTTCTAAAAGATTTCACATGTGTCGAGCTTCGAATCCAAGTGTCCATTTGACATCTACATGACTAGGAACATGTCTTGCCTATTATTCGAAAGTCATTCATTATAAAAATACCTTTAGTTATTCTATAAATTGAGAACAAATCTGAGTGTTTGAGAAGGAATAATTTCAGTAAAGAAATATTGGAGGATTTTCAATTGAGAGTTAGATTTGTGTAACAGCTGCTAGAGAGATTTATACTGTGATGGGGCTGAGGATTGTTGCTGGAAGGGTCACTTCAAATCATTCATTTGGTTGTAACCTCTCCTTCTATCATCAATAAAGAATACAACTTAATTTTCCCTATATGCATGAGTATTGGCTTTGATTTTCCATATTGCAATATCTTAGTTGATGTATATTATTTATGCTTTACTGATTTAGCTAACTAACTTGAATAGACATCTATATTATTTCTATCTTCTATTGTTTTAGTTTTCTTTCTTGCAAGAAGAATTTTTCCTACAAACCACTTGAATTTGAAGCTACAACGGAAGCAACAAAAGGAGCCATTTAAAAAAACTTAGATTACAAGTAAGCCTATAATCCTTTCTGTGTGTCTGTTTTGAGTTAGGAAAGGTAGTTATATAGCCTTTAATCTATTGTTCTAGATTTTCATCTGTCTAGGGAAGTGTGTTTTATCTGTAATTCACAATTATAGCCCAAAAAATTGGCGACTCCGCTGGGGAGAATTTCTCTTAGGTCTAGGTGACTTAGCCTCTGATTTTCTTTACTTACCCACCCAGTAGTTGTTACACACAAATATTAAACTTTTTCAAAACCAAATTTGCAAATAAAGTGAGTTAAACAGTATTATTTTTCCTTATACACTTCACCCCATGCACCCTTAGACAGGACACAGTGCTCGGCATAGAACTGTCTCCCTTTCAGACCTACGTTGCAGAGCACTGTCTCCCCTTGGAGTATGCGTTGACTCTTGAAACCGCCTAGATTCCTTTGAATTTTCCTTTGCAATTTGCTTCATTTTGTTCTTTGTTGTGTTTTGAAAAGTTTGATCCTCATATTGACCAGTAACTATATATATTTCTTCCTCCTTTGATTGAAAATTTGTTCAATGTTTGTTTAAAAAAAAATTCTTTATCATTGATAATTTGATTTCAAAGTATTTTTTATGGTTGCATTAAGATTAATTTTCTTTTGAAATATGAAATTGTCGTAAAATATTCATTTCCTTTATAGGAGAAATTGTTGTTAAAATCCTCATTTTTCCTTCAAAAGAGAAATTTTTGTTTGTATTCTTCATTTCTCGAAAGTAAAAGGCATTTGAATTTCTGATTTAGTGCACCTAGTTTCTTTTCTGCATTGATAACATTAAGGAAAATGAAAAGAAAAAATTTCATTTGCATGTAGGATTTTTATGTGTTTTTCAAAAAGGAACATTAGGAAATCTGCATTTAGGTTGTGATCATTGATTTGTTTTTCTCATTGATTTGTTTGCTCACAAATTAGTTTCTCTCTTCCTTTAGTAGCTAGGTTTTTCGTTGAAGAAAATTGAAGCGAAAGACTACTTATCATTTTTAGTTGCATTTTAGGAATTTTCCAATACATCATCGCGGTGAACCTTTGAAAGGAAAATTTTAAGCAAGATCAACTTAAAATCAATCTCAATTTACCTAACAAAGCATTAGAACCATAACGATAACATTTAGAAGGTCTACGCAAGAGACATGTTCTAACATCGTAAAACATAGCAGTTGTCGCTAACTTGTCTATGATACATTCCGAGTGTGATACCTCACTCCACATACGTAAGTATATCATAGCTCGTCCACATACTTTCGGGTATATCGGGCAGTGTTATAGTACGATAAGTATAAAGTGGTGCTCTCACTATGCGGTTTCACATCAGACAACACTAATACAAACTTGGGCCTCCACGTACCTTTGGGTATATTTGGGAGGAAATAATTTAGGTGCTATCCATCCATAGTGAACCGAGTCGGCCACCTTATAAATTTTGATACACAGAACACGACATTTAGGAAGATTGTCTACCCGTACTTCTTGGTTCGACAGGAGGTATTATGCAGTTCACAGTTTCTTGGTAAACCCTTTTCCCTAGCATAACCATTTTATTTTGTTTATTTGTTTTTGGTTAAAATTAATCAATAATCATGGAAGAACAACATCCTTTCCCCCATCGTTCACATATATTAGCTTTAAAACCACCTTTACCACCAAAAGTTACTTTTGTTAGGTGAAGGTGATTACGATCTATCGAATCAAGTATAATTCGTACCTTTGGTGAAACATCATTTTCCCGTAAACCAGAGTTATCTCAAGTTGTTTCTACACATCTAGGTTTGTCTACTATTGTCGAAACGAAGTCTTCATAGCTACCTGTGGTCATGATCCATCCAATCAGTGAGACCATACCTTCTGGACCTGACGTTATTCAAACCACAAATTGATCCAGATCATGTCTCTTATTTTCCAGAACATCTGAATCCTAAAGTCGAACAACCATAAGTTGTTCCTACCTTGGTCATCCCAAAAAGTTTTGTAGCTAGTGAATCTCCCATATCACACATTAAACCACCTAAAATATACTTTGGGCCTGACGGTGAAATTCTTCCACCTGGTTTAATTTCGATTGAAGAAATCCCACAATACAATACACCTTTAACTCCAACCCATTTTTGGGAGGACCTTTACCTGCATGAGTCTTTTTCCCAATAGAAATCCTCTACTTTTGTTGATCTTCCTCTTTTTCAAATTCCTGTTGATTCAAAAGGGTATACATTTGGTCAAACAACCATGTTTGAACCAACATCTTCGATTGGCCCTGCTGTTTCAATTATGTCAGCTCCCGCCCTAGCTACCCCGTCGATGTTTACCACTTCACCCGAGTCATATTTTCATGGCACCCATATTGTCCCATCAAGTTACAAATCATTATCTGGAATTTTCTCTGGTGCATCTTCAAATCCATTTTCTTTACCAATGTCATCATCCGGTATTTTAACTGGTAATCCTATCGTAAGTATTGAATGAATTGATTAATTATACACATCATCAGGGAAATATCAAGCTGGTCCATCTGGGTCTTTTCCTTCAAGTACCATATCAACTGGACTCCCATCATTTGGAGAGAACTATTTTTCATCTTATTATCCTCCTCATGCTAGGGGGTAACCGTTGGTCACCCAATATGACAATACTCTGTCACTTTTTGGTCAATCTATGTTAAGCCCCTATATTAATAGTGTAGCCCCTTATTATGTTAGTGTAGCCCCCCTTATTGTTATTATTGTACCCCTGTAACCCCCATATTGTTATTATTGTGCCCTTACATTATTATTGTTAGGTCGGCTAGGATTACATTGTGGCCCCACTAGGATTATATCGTGGCCCCATGGACTCCTATATATAGAAGGAGGTTTTGTTCATTTGTATCATCCAAGAATTGTTCATTTATGTAATGTATTGGAGGTTGCCCCCTCGAAGTGGCTCATTTCTAAGGCGTTTATATCTCTTTTCTTCTCTTTTTGAGTTGGTTACACAACATTTGGTATCGGAGCTTTGGGATTCTAGGGTTTCGCTGCTCCAAACAGGTCATCGTGGAATTTTCGCTATAAATTTTTTTCTACGAAGCTTCAGAAGCTGAAATTTCTAGGGTGCGAAGCTGAAATCTCGAGGAAGGTTGTCTAAAAATTTCAGATCTTGGTTCGCAATATTTGAGGAGATATCATCTGTGGAAGTTAGGTATCTTTTCAGGCTCATAAACAGGTCATCGTGGCATTTGCGCTATAAAGTTTTTTGTACGAAGGTTCAGAGTCTGAAATTCATATGGTGCAAAGCTGAAATCCTGAGGAAATTCGTCAAAAAATTTCAGAGCTTGGTTCGCAATATTTTTGGAGATATGATCTGTGGAAGGTAGTGCTTTTTCAGGCTCCTGAATTTCATCTCAAAGAGGTGATCGTGGGAAAACTTCAATAACTATCTCTCTGGGAATTGGATTGAAGTGCCGTAAAAAGTGGTCGCAAGTACACAGACTGAAGTTTTTTGGCTATCAATTTCAGAGACAAAGGACAAAACAGTGACACGTGGCAAGTCGTACAAGTTCGCTCTACTAAACCAGTCCAGAATTAGGTCAATGTGGGAGATTGGACACAACTTTGTCTTGGAGAATCCAAATCAGGTCAGACCTGTGGCATTTGAAAGAAGCTTCAGAGATATACTACAGGGCTGAATTTCAGATATCGAAGATTTTCAACTATAGAGATAATTCAATTTCAATATCGAGCTTTTAAAAGCTAGTAAAAGGTGTGTATTTTTTTTTCCGAATTGCATAAGTCTTGTTTGAAGAATCAAGTTGAATTGATTCCAAGGGCATCTTGTAGAATAGATATCAATATTGGATTCTAAAATGGCCCCTAAAAAGAATTCAACACCCATCAAGCCTTCAGAAGGCTCTACCATGACTCATGAAGATGAAGAATTGCAACATGATCTATCAAAATTAAAAGAACAAGTGCAACAAATTTCACTCTCGCAAAGAGCAGCAAAAAATGAAATGGAAGTTTTGAAGAAAGGTGTGGAAGTGAAGATGGATGGTTTGAAGAAAGGCATGGAAGCTAAGATGGATGGCGTGGAAGTAAAGATGGAAGGTTTCAAGAAAGGCGTGGAAGCTAAAATGGATGGTGTGCAAGCTAAGATGGATGGCATGGAAGTGGGCATGGAAGCTAAGATGGATGACATAAAAGACAACATAGAAAACATGAAGAATGATCTAAAAGCATGCATGGAAGGCTTGATGACAAGCTTAAAACCAGAAATGATTCCTAATGGCGGAAATATAGGAGAAGAACCCCATGATGAGAACAAAATAAATGTTAATCATGATTTCATAAACTCGAATTTTGGTGGGAAGAACCACCATATTCCAAAAATGGATATGAGGAAGTTTGATGGAAAGGATCCTGTAACATGGATACTACAGATGGAGCAATATTTTGATCTCCATAACGTTCAAAACACACAAAAGGTACGCATTGCAACTTTACATTTAGAACAAAATACATTTGTATGGTATCGATGGCTTTGCTCCCGTAAAAAAATTGTTACTTGGTCAATTTTTACGAAGGAAATGATAGCACATTATGAGGATACAAAGAGCAACACCTTCTTTAGCCAATTGATAAATCTCAAACAAAAGGGTTTAGTGGGGCAGCACATTGAGGACTTCCAAAATTGAATATAAGGGTAACTGATATTCCAGAGGAACACAGGATTGATCTCTTCATAGGTACTCTAAAGGATAACATCCAACATGAAGTTCGTGTTTTGGAACCTGATTCATTGGAGAAGGCATTCATGTTGGCAAGAAAAGTTGAATGTAAAATTATGGCGACAAGGAAGCCTACCACTCAATTCTATAAAGAAGGAAGTGTTGCTACGCCTAGATTTCCACAACCTACAAGGTTGACACCACAACAATTGGAAGAAAAAAGAGCAAAAGGGCTTTGCTACAGTTGTGATAGCAAATACACTAAAAGTCATAAGTGTGCTGAGAAGAAATTATTTTACATAGATTGTGAAGAGGAAGAAGAAAATGAACAAGAAGAGGATATACACCAGGAACCAGCCCTAGAAGAGGAAGAAATGAATCCAACCATATCATGTAATGCACTGGTAGGAATTACCACTCCTCAAACTCTCAAGATAGAAGGACAAATCAAGAAGAAAAAGGTAATAGTGTTGATTGATTCAGGTAGCACACATAATTTTATTCATTGTAAGGTAGCCAAGGAATTGAATTGTTTCCTATACCCAGCACCAGAATGTCAAGTGATGGTTGCAAATGGAGGAACTATAAATTGCTCGGGAAAATGTCATAATATCAAGCTAACCATGGGGGAATATGTATTGAATAGTCCAATGCTTTCCATTCCTATGGGAGGTGCTGATGTTGTACTAGGAGTACAATGGTTACAATCTTTGTGGACGGTAGCTTTTAATTTTCAAGAACTTTTCTTGAAATTTTTTTCAGAAGGAAAGGAAGTCGAATTACAGGGTATTGCAGGGAAGCCAGGAAGGATAATAAGCTCTAATGTCATGACAAAGCTTCTAAAGAAAGAACAGCGAGGCGTAATTGCACAATTATGCTCACTAGAAGTTCCAACATCAAAATCATCTATTTCTGCATATCTCCAACAAGTCTTGGACAATCATTCCAAGGTGTTTGAAACTTCCAAAGGACTCCCACCTATTCGTGATCATGATCATGCTATTCATTTGATTCCAGGAAGTGTTCCTCCAAACATCAGGCCTTATAGATATCCTTACTCCCAAAAGAGCGAAATTGAACGTATGATTGCAGAAATGTTAGAGGCGGGTATAATTCAACCCAGTCAAAGTTCTTTCTCTGCTCCTGTAGTATTGGCACACAAGAAGGATGGATCATGGCGAATGTGTCCGGATTATAGGGAGCTCAATAAGCTCACCATTAAAGACAAATTTCCCATTCCTGTGATTGATGAATTATTGGATGAATTACATGGAGCAATTTATTTTACCAAGTTGGATCTTCGTTCGGGATATCATCAAATTAGAATGAAGACTGAAGATATTCCAAAAATAGCATTTCGAACTCATGAGGGTCATTATGAATTTTTGGTCATGCCTTTTGGCCTTACCAATGCACCTTCTACATTTCAAGGGTTGATGAGTTCCATTTTCAAACCCTTCCTTAGAAAATTTGTGCTAGTATTTTTTGATGATATACTAATCTACAGCAGGTCTTGGAAGGATCATGTTGAACATGTTGACAGGGTGCTCAAACTATTGCAGGAGAAACAATTATATGCAAAAACATCCAAATGTTTCTTTGGAGCACAAGAGGTGGAATATCTGGGTCATATTGTATCTCACGAGGGTGTTAAAGTAGACCCTAACAAAATTAAAGCCATTAAGGAATGGAAAGTCCCCACAACCATAAAGCAGTTGCGAGGATTTCTCAAGTTAACAGGGTATTATCGTAAGTTTGTTAAAAATTAGGGGAGAATAGCAGCACCTCTAACAACATTATTGAAGAAAGATGCATTTTCATGGACTCTTGAAGCAACTAAGGCCTTTGAACATCTTAAAGAGGCAATGTGCCTAGCACCAGTCTTAGCTATGCCAGACTTCACAAAAATCTTTCTTGTGGAATGTGATGCCTCAGGAAATGGAATTGGTGCACTTTTAATGCAGGAAGGAAGACCCATTGCTTTTGAAAGTCTTCCAATCAAAGGAAGGTTTTTACAGAAACCTATTTATGAGAAGGAAATGTTAGCAATACCGCATGCACTAAAGAAATGGCGAACTTACCTAATGGGAAGACACTTCAAGGTAAAAACTGATCATGATAGTCTTAAACACTTTTTGGAACAAAGACTATCTTCAAAAGAGCAGCAAAAATGGGTCACAAAGATGTTGGGTTATGACTTTGAAATAATCTACAAAAAAGGAAAGTTTAATGTTGTTGCAGATGCACTCTCAAGAAAGAATGAAGAGGTGGAAGCATTGCTTTGTGCCATTTCTATTATCCAACCAGATTGGATAATCGAAGCAAGAGATGAATGGAAGAAGGACAAAGATGTATGGACACTCATTCAAAAGTTGCAGCAAGATCCTAGTACATCTGATACATTTAGTTGGAAAAATGATTCCTTATGGTACAAAGATCGCTTATATCTTTGTAAGAATTCCCAACTAAAACAAAATATTCTTCCGGAATTGCACACTTCTCCTTTAGGAGGACACTCAGGATTTTTAAAAACTTACCACAGGGTGAAGAAAGAATTTTTTTGGGATGGCCTTAAATCTGATATTCAAAATTTTGTGGCGGAATGTTTGGTTTGCCAAAAAAATAAAGTTGAGACAATTAAGACCCCGGGTCTTCTACAACCTTTATCCATTCCAAGTCAACGTTGGGAGGAGATTTCAATGGATTTTATCACAAGTTTACCTAAGCCTAAAGGAAAGAGTGTCATCATGGTGGTAGCTGATAGATTTACCAAGTATGCACACTTTTGTGCATTATCTCATCCATTTAAAGCAAGTACAGTTGCTACTACATTTATTGACACAATCCAAAAGCTACATGGAAACCCAAGGGTTATTGTGAGCAACAAAGATCCCATTTTTACTGGAAATTTTTGGACGGAGTTATTTTCTTGTTTGGGTACTCAATTAGCTCATAGCTCATCTTATCATCCTCAATCCGATGGTCAAACCGAGATAGTAAATAAATGTTTGGAAGGATATCTTCGTTGTTTTGTATCTGATAAACAAACACAATGGGTCAAGTGGTTACCTCTCGCTGAATGGTGGTATAACACTTCCTTCCATACTGCAGCAAAAATGACCCCATTTATGGCACTTTATGGATATCATCCACTATCGATCACATCATCTTTAAGGGAAAATTCGAAGGTTCAAGCAGTGGAAGATCACGTCGAGCATCAGCAAGAAGTTCTCCAACTCTTAAAGGATAACCTGAATTTGGCACAAAATCGAATGAAACAACAGGCAGATCAACATCGCAACGAGAGAAGTTTTGATATAGGAGATTGGGTATTTTTACGGCTACAACCATATAAACAAATGTCCCTCAAGCAAGCTAAGAAGGATAATAAATTATCGCTAAAGTACTATGGTCTTTACAAGGTGTTGCAAAAGATTGGTACTATGGCATACAAATTGGAGCTTCCTGCTTCTTCGCGAGTACATCCAGTTTTCCATGTTTCATGCTTAAATAAGGTTATAGGAGAAAATATTCCAGTTCAAACAATATTGCCAGAACTTGATGAGGAAGGAAAAATCATATTGGAACCAGAAGCGGTCATGGAAACAAGAACTCGACAACTACGGAATCGATCAATTTCAGAGTATCTCATCAAGTGGAAGGACTTACCCACTGAAGATTCTACATGGGAGGATGATAATTTTATACAGAAGCACCCAGAGCTACTCAAGCGTTGAGGACAACACTTGTTTGAAGGAGAGGGGCATGTTAAGCCCCTATATTAATAGTGTAGCCCCTTATTATGTTAGTGTAGCCCCCCTTATTGTTATTATTGTACCCCTTGTAACCCCCATATTGTTATTATTGTGCCCTTACATTATTATTGTTAGGTCGGCTAGGATTACATTGTGGCCCCACTAGGATTATATTGTGGCCCCATGGACTCCTATATATAGAAGGAGGGTTTGTTCATTTGTATCATCCAAGAATTGTGCATTTATGTAATGTATTGGAGGTTGCCCCCTCGAAGTGGCTCATTTCTAAGGCGTTGATATCTCTTTTCTTCTCTTTTTAGAGCTGGTTACACAACAATCTAATGTTGAAATGAATGTTTTTCAATGGAAGCCCACTCTAGCTATCCAACCACAAATGGTTGTACAATCATATCAACTGGTTCAACATGTTACACCCCCTTCATTACCACTTGTTAATACATCTATACCCCTATTACAGAATCAAAATTTTGTACATCAACCTTATCAAGAGGGTCCTTCAACTCAATACCATCAAATGTTTGGTCCACAAACTCCAAATCCTTTGATTAATTTACAACAACCTATACCAAGAATTATTTATTCACAAGATGGTCTACCATTTTATGGGATGTCGCAACCGCAATTGATTTATACATATCAACTGAATCCAAGTCATGTTAATTTGGGTTATACCATTGGTCTTTAGACCCCTTGTTAGCCACAGGCACAAATACCTCAAACTTCATTTCAACAAGTATCATATCCAGGTTTTGGTCAACAAAATCCTCAAGCGTTTGCTATGCCAAACAACCCCTATCTCGGTTAGTAGCAATAGATTCCTCATGTTGGTGCTCAAAGGCATATTTCTCAAGAAATTCCATCTTACCCTAGCTATGCTCAACCTAAAATTAATAGACAGTTTCCCGTTGTTGCAAATTTAGAGTTACCAGATTTAAATCGGTTAACCAATGATCCAACCAACTATGCTCCTTGGTGGCCAGTGATACCTCATAAATTACCCTCGGATATTCCTAAGTTCAATGGAAAACCTAAAGAAGATCCATCGAATCATGTTATGACTTATCATTTATGGTGTTCATAAAATTCCCTGAATGATGATTCTATTTGACTACGTCTTTTCTAGTGTATGCTGATAGCACTGGATACAAAATGGTACATTGAACTACCTAGAGCTTATTTTCATAATTTCACAGCTCTAGCTACTGTATTTTTTACTCATTTCCAGTTACCCATCAGAGATGAAACTGGAATGGAACTCTTGACCAAATTCAAACAGACTAATTCTACTCACATTTATTATCATATTCATGAGTGGCGTCGTCGTTGATGAATGGTTAAGACATTTGTTCCAGATCATCTCCTTCTTGCACGGTTCATTGAGTCCCTGTTACCATCTATAACTAAGGATGTGGCTAAGGGTGGCGTCATCACAGAAGAGAAATTTATTGCTCATGCCCAATATTTAGAATTGATTTATACTCAGTCTGCCATGCTCTATGAAAATATCCATAATGTGCCAAGATCTAATTTCAATGTTCCTCCTCAATTAAAGGACTCTCATGTTGGAGATGACTTGATAGGAACTGAAAACACACACCACACTACTACGTATGATCCTTCTCCTACTTTCAAAATTAATGTCGTGTCATTTGACAAAGGCAAAGGTGACAAGCAACCGGGAAGTACGAAAAAGGGAAATCAAAGAAAACAAAATTATAACCTGCAAGAAAGATCATCTGATCAACTTTCTGGACCTCAGAAACCTCATTATCCATGCATAATCTGTAATGAGGAACACTTTGTTAGGGATTTTCCTCACCGTGCTTGAAGTCTCAAAAATCATCAAGACTTCCAATTTGTTAGGTGTGTTGATAGACCCATTTCCAAATAAGGACACAAATATGGTTTCTTCGGATCTCTCCTAGTTCTCAAGTGTTAATGCTATCTATCACAAAACCTTCAATAGATATTTTGGTGTTCACATGAAATAAATAATATGGTAGTCTGACCACTAATCAACCTACTACTTCGACAATGAATCCATCTACAAAATCAGTACTACCTACTGTTATTCCTGAATTGGCAATGAAGCCATCAAAGGGAGTAATTCATAAATCAACATATAATCCTCAAGCAAGAGCTACACAAAATTAAAATATAGTTGAAGATTTGGCCCAATCCCCTTTAGCTATGTCTACTCTTGAGGTATTGTAAAATTTTCCCTCCCAAAAACAAGATTTATTGTCAGCTATTGGTGGAATTGATCCGACTGATTCTAATCTTGTTGTATTTAATCATACGGGCTATGTGCTGCAACTACCAGCACAATTGGCATTTTCCATACAAGTAAATTTTCTCAATCACCTTTTTCATCGCACTATTATTGATGAGGGAGCATCTACATGCATTATGTCTCTAGACTATTGGAAGTCACTTGGCTCACCACGCTTATCACAATCATCAACGACATTGAAGACATTTGATGGACATACATATAAACCTTGTGGTATTGTTAATAACCTGCATGTTGAACTAGGGGGGAAAACAATGAATATTGATGTTGAGGTTGTGGATGGACCCCTTGACTATAATATTTTACTTAGAAGGCCATGGGTATATGCGATGGCTGTTATTTTTTCCACATATTTTAGAATGATTGCCTTTCCACATAAAGGTACAATTACATTTATTAATCAACTATCCTTCTTTGCCTCTACTTCGCAGGTAACTGGAAGCGTTCCATTTGTTCACATACCCCTACTATAACTTCAGAACATTGGTGTATGACTCTTAAAGGATTCCACTTTAATGGGAACCTTTGCATTACTACCACCAGCAACATCGACAAAAATTGCAAGTATAGAGACTTGCTACATGATCTCTTCCACTCTATTTTGCTTAAGGAAGAGTACAGGTGATTATAATATTTCTACGTTGGATGATTTTCTTCCGCCCAACCCTATTGAGTTGGCATAGCAATCAATCTATCTATCTTGGGTGGAAAATTTGAAATCAGCGTCGCTGAGTGTTTGGGTTGAACATTCATTAGATTTTGGTACCCCATATGATCCATTTTCCTCAATGTTCTTGATAGATGAGAATATTTTGGAAGCTATGATGTCAGAGGGAGAACCGTGGGAAGATTATCATCATCATTCCCATCTTCCTTATTATGAAGAAAATGATCTTAGTGAACTATATCACCCATCCATCAAAAATTTATTTTTGAATCTTTTTCCCATTAATGCAACTGATTCCGAGCAAAATCTTTCAAATATCGAAGAAACGATTTCTATCGATATTTCAACCAAGCCTGAAATTGTGGAGAATATTCATGTCGGTGTATCTTGTTCTCCATAAAAACCCAAATCATATCGCTCTATTTTTCTTTAATTTCGTGACATATTTGATTTGTCTTATGAGGAAATGCCAGGCATAGATACTAGTATAGTTTAACACACTATTAGTATGTATCCCAATGTCAAACTTGTGCATCAACGGATTTTCCTTGTACATCCGAAGAAATCCACTGCCATCAAAGCAGAAGTTGAGACAATTTTGCGTGTTGGTTTCATTTACCTTGTTCCACTTATTGAGTGGGTTTCCAATATCGTTCCTGTCATGAAAAAACAAGGAAGCATTCGAGTGTGCATCGATTTTCGGGATGTTAGTCATGCTTGTCCAAAAGACAGCTATCCTACTCCCTTTATCGACTAGATTGTTGATGATTGTGCTAGATGTGAAATATTTTCTTTCATGGATGGATTTTCCGGCTACAATCAAATTAATATCTGCCCATATGATCAACATAAGACAACATTCATCTGTCCCTGGGGCACATGCGCTTACAAGAAACTTCTGTTTGGTTTAAAGAACGATGGGGAAACTTTTCAGAGAGCAATGGATTATGCTTTCAACGACATCAAGCACATTGTTCAACCATATCTAGATGATTTACCAGCGCATTCACGAAATCAGACTGATCACCTGATGCATTTGAGAACCATTTTATTATGCTTCCGACACTACAAAATACACCTAAATCCACATAAATGTGTGTTTTTTGTTGGTTCTGGTCATTTTCTTGGATTCGTAGTCTCAAAATAAGGGATTCGAATTTACCCTTTGAAGGTTCGGGCCATTCTTGATTTGCCTACACCGTCAAACTTACTTTAGATACAGAAACTTTAAGGAAAGGCTAATTTTAAGGAGGTTCATCCCAAATTATGGCGAAATGGCTAAAGGATTTACCTTACTCTTGAAAAAGGGGGTTCCCTTCTATTGGTACCAAGTTGTGCAAGCTTCTTTTGATGCTGTCAAGAACACTCTTGTTCGAGCGTCATTAATGTATCCTCCTAATTATCAAAATGATTATTTCCTATATATCACCATGGCCGAAACGACCATTGCTATGGTATTGGTCCAAGTAGAAGATGGAATTGAACATTCGATCTATTATTTGAGTCATAATCTCAATGACACAGAAGTTAAGTACTCATATGTAGAAAATCTTGCCTTGGCAGCTGTTCAAGTTGTCCAAATATTTTGCCATTCTATCCTGCTCCAAAAAACAACAATAGTTTCGGATTGCAACCCCATGACTTACATCTTATCAAGTCAATTTCTTGGGGGAAAATATTCAAAATGGATTGTCATTTTGCAGGAATTTGATTTGGAATTTATCAAATCCAAGTCAAAGAAGTCTTTAGTCTTGGCTGAGCTTCTCTGTTACCTTCCCTCTAGTAGTACTGAAACTACAATGGAACCATCAATTCCAAATGAGTCTCTGTTTCTGATTAGATCATCTGATCCTTGGTATGCAAATTCCATAAATTATCTCAAAACCCAAAATTTTCAACCTAATACCTCTCGCTCTGAACAGTGACGTATTCAATACCAAGCCAAATATTATTTGATTATCGGCGATACACTTTATTGTCATGGTGTTAATACTATTTTAAGGAGGTGCCTCACTCACGAGGAGTCCGAAAAAGTGTTAAATGATTTTCCTACTATGGCTTGTGGTGGAAATTTATATGGATATGCTACTGTGCAAAAGATACTCCACACTGGTACTTTTGGCCTACTATTTTTCGAGACTGCATCCTCGCGGTCAGAAGTTGTCATGCATGCCATATTTTTTATCTTAAAATTTGCAAACCACCAGCGCCAATGCATCCTATTGTCTCTACTAGACCATTTACGAAATGGGGTATTGACTTCATGACCTGTAACCCTCCTTCGTCTACGGGGCATGGTTATATTATTGTCGCAGTTGACTATTTTATCAAATGGGCCAAAGAGATGCCTACATTCAACAACACAGGACCAACATCTGCATTGTTTTTCTTCAATCACATTATTGCATGGTTTGGGGTCTCGCAAGCTATAGTTACAGATCATGGGAAGAATTTTCACAACCACATGATGTCTAAATTGACTGCCAAGTTAGGATTTTCGCATGATAATTCTACTCCTTATTATCCACAATCAAATGGAAAAGTTGAGGCTATTAACAAAATTCTTAAACGAATGCTTCAACGAATGATAGGATTTCATAAAAGAAACTGGCATTTGATCCTGTACTTCGCCTCCTAGGTGTATATAACCTCGGTGATAAATGCAACTGGATTTACTCCATTTCAATTGATGTATGGTCTGGAAGCTATCTTACCAATCCAATGTGAAATATCATCGTTAAAACTCACAATAGACTTGTTACTTGACACCTCAGAAGAAGAAGCGCATCTCCTTAACCTCATCCATCTTGATGAAATGTGTCGTCAAGCCCAATTGGCTAATGAAGTGCATAAGAGATGTATAAAAGTGCAATACGACAAAAATTTCCAGCCTCGCATTTTCTCAGAGGGTGACTAGGTCCTTCTCTACGCTCAAGAAGCTGATGTAATAGGTACAGGGAAATTAGAGCCATTATGGCATAGCCCCTATATTGTCAAAAGAGTTTTTGCTAAGGGTGCCTATGATTTATTTGATTACGATGGAATTCCATTGGCGTAGCCTAGAAATGGGTTGTATTTGAAACATTGCTATGCTTAATCATGAGCATGGTAATTTTTTCTATTATATTGTACATATATATTGTTGATTTGAATTCACTATCTTAATTTGTTTTCAAATTTTTCTTGACATTAGTAATCCACTTTACATTTCATCACAGATTTATGAATCCTCGGAACCATTTGTTTGATATGCTGATGGTTCTAGTCGTAGTATGCAAAATCTATCCTCTATAGTGTGGACCATTTTCATTCTGAATGGTGAGTTAGTGAGTCTCGAAGGGATTTGTATTGGTAGATCGATGAAAAATATCGCTAAGTATAGCACATTGATCAAAATTCTCTCTGATTCCATTTCATTTGGTATTAACTGCATAGTCATAAGGCTAGACTCACAACTTGTGGTATTACAACTTACTAGTGTTTATACTGTTAGAAATCCAACACTTATATTTTTCCTAAGATTTTGAATTTTGGAAAAATATTTTGATTTTATTCAATATCAACACCTCTCCAGAAATTTGAACACATTGAATGATTCATTAGCTATTCAAGTTTTATATAGAAATTTGCAACATATGTAAAGAAAACATTCACATCATTGAATAGGATTGCACATTAAACATAGGAAAATTTTTGAAATCATATAGATAGATAGTTATAGGTTTAAAAAAAATTTGTGCCCAAGACACATTGGTCATTTGACCTCAAAATGTATGCAAAATGTCATAACTAAACTAGTGGTGTTCGTGATAACATGCTATATATCTAGCTATCCTATGAAGTAACTGCATCCAATGGTTAGGAACCCCAATAGTGTGTCACTGCAGTCACATAGGAAACTCTTCGATCCAACAATCTGGAATCCCGAAGGTCAAGCCTTCTATGTGCTACTGAAGCTCAGTCAGAGTCTCAGCCAGATCAAGATCCCGAAGGACTACTCTCCCGACAACCATCTCTACTGGCACATTTTCTTCACGCTCTGGTTCCACTACTGGTTGAACACGACCAACATCTGAATTACATCAAAAATTTAGCTCAGTCTTGTAAATAATTAAAAACACAAAAACATTGTATAAACCTTAGGAAAATAAAAAAAAACGGGAAAAAATTCTTACCTATTGCACCCCATTGAGCACCTTCTTGTAATGCTAAATCTAGATCTCCTCGAAAATCGACGCCTGCATATGCGTACTCATCGATGGCGATGATCTTTCACAGGAACCAGGAAAATAATGTAGTAGATAACACAACAGTTGATTGCGCAGCATGCCGACCCATGAGTTCTACCCATCTCTGCATCTGAGAATCTCTAGGACTAGCTATATCCAGTGTCACATGTTGTGGGTACATCAGTGGAATCTGTTCCAAGGCGAAGGATATAAGGATAGAACCATAGCTAAAATTCTTCTTCCTTCCTACCTTTTCTTTACTCAGTTGTTGTTTTATCTGAGATAGAACAACTTCAGACTATTTGAAGACTGTTGGCTCCATACACTCTAGCGCACGCTGCATATATGATATGTTCGTTACGTGTAGTGTAACGGTACCAGCAAGTTTAGCGATTGTGAAAAGGATATTTCTCAAAGGTAAATCTCTGACATCATGAATGTTTACTTTTCCATATTTGTTAGGTTCAGCCCTTGGATAGAAATATTGCAAAATATAATCCCCCACTATCTCTCCTTGAACGATAGACCCTGAGAGTGAAATGGGGAAACCTCTCCTTGACAAACCTGTGAGAAAATACACATCCTCAACTATTATGGGAACCACTTGGTTCTTAATATGGAATGCCTCTATCATCGGATCCCATGCTCTAACTAAGAACTCTAAGATTTCTATTTTTTGCCTCATCCCAGACAATTTGAAGCACTTAAGCAGTCCAGAATCTCTTAGGGCTCTTACGATACCCGAATCATTCAAGGAGATCATATATTTTTCTTCATTTTCTTTTTCCCTCCATGTAATATTCATTATAATTCGATGGAAATCTGAAACAAAACCATAAGATCCATTAGATTCCATTTATTGGAAAAAACTAGGTCAATTTTGGGCATAATAAGAAAATCAATAACTTAAACTGCACTCAACGCACTCCCTGACAAGAGATAGTGCATTGCCATGCAAGTACACCTCACTGTACCTATTATGCAACATAAATTTTGACATTCAGGGGTGCGTTGCCCTCATTTTTGGCAGACTTTACCCTAGGGGCCTTAAAACACTAAAAGATTGCAGAAATTAGAAATGAAATGAATACCAAAGGGAAGAAGAGGTTGATGGCACTAACCCGGATCAAATGGTGACAAAATTTTTCCACAAAAATGATCATAATCAACAACTGAAGTTAGGGGAAAAATCAGGTTCAGAGCTCCAAAATACAAATGGTAACTATGGAATGGTAAAAATGAATAGTGAAACTACTTTTAAATAGTCATTTAATAATTTTCAAGTTAATTTTATTGCTATGATTATATTGTTATTGTGTTTTTATCATGAAACAGGTATTTTTAATCCATTTGATGTTGTTCTGAACATGAAATACAACTGATGAATAGATTAGTCATTCAGATTTATTTCAAAGAATGATTTGACCACAAAGCATACTATTTCTCCTTATTTTTCAAGCTTTGTTAAAAATGAAAAATGATTTGAAGCACACTTTTATCTCTTTTTCGAGCTTCGATAACAGCAAAAAAGGAACCTCTGGAGTCTTCTTTCGGCTCTTTTCAGACTCAGATAATGTGAAAATATCGTCGAGAACTTGTCTTTTCGAGCTCGTAATAGTAAATGAATTGATATTTACTCAGTATAGGTTTAACCCTTTTCTGGACTGAGATAGATTATTTAAGAAAAAAGAATACCTTGGTTAAACATGAGAAAAGAGGTTCTCTCAGATATTATTTTACACTTTTTCAGATCTGAGTGACAAATTTACGAAAAATTACTTATGGAGTTTTCTTTCTTCCACTTTTTCAAACTCTCTAAATATGAAAAAGGACCAGGCTATCACTGTCGTTAAGATCGTTGAAACATAAAATAGTGACGGGCTTACTGATCATGGAAAGAATCGAGTTTCATTCATCGCTGGACTAGTTAAATTATTAAATAGCGATACTTTATTCACCCGAAGGGTTCAATTATAGATCAATCAAATGTTATCCTCCTCAAGCTTGTTAAAAAATAAAGAGGTACTGGTCGACAAATGACCGGGGAAAATTTGGGAAAAGTGAGCAAAATTTATTTATGGTAGCAAGTCACTCTTGAACATGACACTTCCTTCACTCCATGTCCATGGTTGTTTGGGTTGGGTAATCATCTTGATGGTTCATTCATACCTATGGTTCATCATACCTTAACTTGGGTTTTAGGTCAATGTTGCCAACCCATCACAGTGTCACCGATATGTTTAAGAGAAGTCATCTAGTGAATAAAATCACCCTTCGGCAATACTCGTAAACCTTCATTCTCATGACCGCCATCCTTGAAAATTGCTATATCAAGTCATACCCTTGTCTCTGAAATCAGTAACTCCCGTTTCGCAATAAGGTGACTTCTTGTTGATAAAAAATCAATATCATGGAATTTCAATTAGAATTTCAAATCATCTATTCACGCCTTACAAAATGTACTACAGTACCTTGATGGCCATTTTCATTAATGGTGATTCTCTTGAATTTGTTAATAGCTCAAATCATTGGCGGGTAATCAAACAATGCCTTTCCATGTTCGATGACAAATCATATATTTGCATGGCTAGGATTGTACCTGAATGATCGAGTGAATGAGATAAGAACAACCCAGATCTAGTTTCAACCATCTAGGCTGCGATTTTAGAATTTTTGTACACATCATCTGTACGGTGACCTTAAATATATATTGTCATCCAAACATGGGCCTATATTTGTAGGAATGTCTGCATTGGGCAACATTCCAGTGTCGATGACTTTCTGAATTATGTACATGTTATTAGATTATTTATGTGCTGAACATGGGAATTCCTACCCTCATAAATTATGATAAAAGAGGAAATATCATGATGTAATGTATTGTAATATTGATGCAGGTGACCACTCCTCTTCATCTCCAGCCCGTCACAGTGTAAAGCATCTCAATCAAATTTTTTTACTATTTTGACCTCATGCCTTGCAGGGAAATTGTTATAGGTCAATTTGGCCATCATTCCCAATGACCTGGTTAATTGGGCATCATCTCTAGGACCAATGACTAAGGGTCTATCATTCCCTATCATTTCAAGTTGTTAAATACCCTAAGACAATAACGAGACAAATCAAACATGACTTTCATCAAGCAAAGGTTTCCAAGGTTTGAAGTTTATTATATAGCATATGAGAGCTCACCAACACTGCCTTTAAGGGGACTAAGTGCATTGCATATGCAGGTAGCCCCATGTAAGGCTGCTCTTCAAAGCACTTCCTGACATCTACAGGTGCATTGGTCACATTGGGAGCGAAATTCTCATTGTTCTAGAATCTCCACTTGGCCAGTACCTTCTAGAAGAGTTCAAATGTGTCAAGATTTGAATCCAAGTGTCCATTTTACATCTACATGACTGGGAGCATGTCTTTCCTATTATTGGAAAGTCATTAATTGTAAAACTACCTTCAGTTCATCTATAAATTGAGCACATATCTGAGTGTTTGAGAAGGAATAATTTGAGTAGATAAATGCTGGAGGATTTTCAATTGAGAGTTATATTTGTGTAACAGCTGCTAGAGAGATTTATACTGTGATGGGGTTGAGGATCATTGCTGGAAGGGTCACCTCAAATCAGTCATTTTGTTGTAACCTCTCCTTCTCTCATCAATAGAGAATACAACTTACTTTTCGCTATATGCATCTGTATTGGCTTTGATTTTCCATATTTTAAGATCTTAGTTGATGCATATTGTTTATGCTTTACTAATTTAGCTAACTAACTTGAATAGACATATGTATTATTGCTACCTTCTGTTTTTTTAGTGTTATTTCTTGTAGGAACCATTTTTCCTACAAACCGCTTGAATTTGAAGCTACAACAAAAGAGACAGAAGGATCTATTTAGAAGTGCTTGGATTACAAGTAAGCCTCTAATCCTTTCTGTGTGTCTGCTCTGAGTTAGGAAAGGTAGTCGTATACTCTTTAATATGTTGTTCTATATTTTCATCTGTCTAGGGAAGCGTGTTTTATATGTAATTCACAATTCTGGCCCAACAATAATAATAATATTTCAATCACAGAATATATTAACAACCTCAACAATACATATTTTCAAACAGTTACTTTCCCTATTCCTCAAAATCAAATGTCCCAATAGGATTAAGAAAATTTCAAGTGTCTAAATATCAAGCCTTCTCAGAATTTTTAATTGTTGAGCTTAAAAGAAGGTATGATTTAAGACCAAGGGAAGGTCTTGGAAGGCCTTCCAAAGATCCTGTCATAATTGAACCACAAAAAAAATATGTTGAAACTCAAACAACAACCATTCAACCTTTGAATCAGTGAACTGATACTACTCAAGTTGTTATAATTGTTTTAACTACTTTTAATGTTGAAAGGGAGTTAGAGAGATTCAAGATTCCCATCCGATTACCAAAACTTTCAAACAACCCTATATAAAAAAATCAAGTCACAAAATGGATTAAAAAATAAAGTGAGAATGCTGAAGGGGATGTTATAAGTCTTCCAGATGAAAAACCATTAGTAGTATTTGGTCCAAGCTCTGACATGATATATGAAACAATACCACCATTTTATGTAACCTTGAAAGCACAATGATTCATTTATATATAACTATATGTTAGATTCTGGAGCCTCACATAATCTTATGCCTAAGGTTATTATGGACCAATTAAATTTGGAAATTACTCGATATTATCATGACCTATAACCTTTGATTCTAAAAGAGTACCATGTCTAGGACTTATAAAGGACTTAGTGGTAACCTTAGCCAAAATACCTGTGAAAAGTGTAGTTTTAGATATTTTTGTTACGAATATTCCCCCTAAGTTTAGAATGCTTCTTTCAAGATCTTGTTATGCTAAGCTAGGAGGGAGTCTTCATATGGATATGTCTTTTGCTATAATTCCTGTATATGGAGGAGAAAACCTTAGTTTGTATAGAGAGGTCAAATTTATTCATACTATTTGTAAATAAGAAAAAGCCAGAAATCATCCAATATATGCAGTTGACCAAGATTTTGGTTGTTTCCAATTATCTTCAAAACATTTACAAAATTCCCAAATTAAAATTAAAGATGTTGTTGAAACCCCCAAAACTTTCCAAACTGATATTTGGAAACTATATTTTGATGGAACTTGCTCTAAAGATGGAGTTGGAGCTGGTGTCGTTTTAATTTCACTAGAAAAAGAAAACATAACTCAATATTGCAAACTGGATTTTGATGTCACTAATAATGTTTCAGAGTATGAAGTTTTTCTTCTGGGTTTAGAGCTAGCTAGAAGTCTTACAGTGAAAAATCTAAGTTTTTTCATTGATTTTGAACTCATAGTTAGACAGATTAGGAATATTTTCCAGACAAAGTATCATAGGCTTAGGTCTCACAGAAATGAGGTTTGGGATTCAGTGGAAAATTTCTTTCATGCATTTAATCTTACTGCTATCCATAGAAATGAGAACATTCATGTAGACTCCCTCATTTTTTCTATAAGCCCATTCAAAATTCCAGACCAAATGCAAGTGCAATATCAAATCCAAGTCAAATATAGGCCATCTATTCCCGATAATCTAAAATACTGGAAAATATTTTGAAGATAATGAACAACTTAAATATTTTCTACAGGTCATTGATGAATTATTTGTTTTACAAATTGAAGAAGATCAATTAGACATTAATGAACTTTATAAAGAAAATGAAACATCTAATTTAAACTCAAATATCATTGACCATAATATCATTAAACTTTCAAACAATTTTCTTCCTAAAGGCCTAATACGGTTAGAAAAGTTATTTGATCAAAATGATGTCCCTAGAAATCCACTGTCAATTTCACTTGAGGAGGATATTGAATAGTCTAACATTGGAAAAAATTAAGACATTAAAAACAACAAATTTTTTCCATCTCTACCTCAGGAAGTTAAATCTAAATATCTGAAACTTCTTAAAAATTATAAGTATGTTTTTTCTTGGTCTTATGCTAAATTTAAAACTTATGATACATCTCTCATAGAGCATAAAATTCCATTGAAACCTAAAGCAACAACTTACAAACAAAAATTAAGAAGAATTAATCCAATCTTGCTTCCTACTATAGAGAAATAACTTAAGAAGTTACTTGATACTTAGATCATTTTTCCCTTAATATATACTTAGATTAGGTAGCTCATTTACTTTATGTTAGGAAAATGAATGGGGAAATCAGACTTTGTGTAGACTTTAGAAACCTAAATAAATCAACCTTAAAAGGAAACTACCCATTACCCAAGATCGACCAGTTGCTTCAAAAAGTTTAATGTTCTAATAGAATTTCCATACTTGATAGTTTCTCTGGGTATAACCAGATAATGGTGAGTCCAGAAGACAGAGATAGAACTTCTTTTACCACTCTGCAGGGTACATTTATGTATGCCATAATGCCCTTTGGATTAAAAAATGTTGGAGCAACATTTCAAAGAGCTATGGACTTAGATTTTGTGGGTAAGACAAACAAGTTTTCTATTACATATCTTGAAAACCTTACTATATTTTCTAACTCAGATCAAAAACATTTAAAACACTTGATGAAATTTTTTGACAGGTGTAGAAAATTTGGGATTTCACTCAACCCCAAAAAATATTTATTTTCTATCAAAGAAGGAAAGTTTCTTGGTCACATCATTTCAAAGGAAGGAGTGATGATTTAACCTAAAAGGTTATCATCAATTCAATCACTTTCATTGCCAAGGAATAAAAAGGAGATCCAAGAATTTCTTGGAAAAATTAACTTCCTGAGGAGATTCATTCCTAACTATGCTGAAATAGTTAAAGATATCACTGATATGCTTAAAAATAATCATGAAGTTAAATGAACTATTCTCGCTGGATATTTCTTTGATCAGATTAAAAAGGCCCTTTCTGAACCTCCAACTTTAGCTAGCCTTAATTATTTTGAGCCCTTTAGTATATTTTCCTTTGCCTCTAAAACCAATTTAGTTGTTGTCATTTTACAGAAAAATGAAGATGGTGATGATCGACATATATCCTTTTTCAATAAATTCATGAGAGATGAAGAACTTAATTATGACATTATTGAAAAGAAATATTACTCTCTAGTTAAAGCCTTAAAATCTTTCAGAATTTATGTCCTCCACTCGACCATTACTGCTTATGTTCCTAACAGTGTTGTAAAAACTATTCTCACTCAGCTAGACACTGATAGGAGAAGAGGAAGATGGATCACCCAAATCCTCGAATTTGATTTTGTATCAAAACCACTAAGTTAGTAAAAGGTCAAGGTTTGTCCAAATTTTTAGCTCAATCAAATTGTAAATTCCTAGGGGTAAATTATGTTTTCGAAGTTTCAGAGAAGAATTCACAAGAGCCTTCTTCCCATTTTCATGGAGAGAATGCACAAGAACCTTCCCTAAATTCAAAAGGGAAGAATACACAAGAATCTTCCCAATATTCTGAAGGGAAGAACACATAAGAAACTTCATCTTCAAATCAAAAATTCCCTATTTATATTGATGAAAAAAATTTACTATCAGATTGGTATTCTGATATTGTACATTTTCTGATAAACTTTGAGTGTCCTAAAGTCTGTAAAGTATTGTATCATAAATTCAAACTTGTACTTGAAGGATCCTCTCAACATCCTTTTGTTTTTCTTAACAGAAAGTGAATCATAAGGAATTATTGAGCAGTTTCACGTAGGTATATGTAGTGGACATTATGCCTGGAGAGCCACATCATAAAAATACTAAGAATTGGATTTTATTGGCCTAGTATGTTTTCACAAGTAGGATAAAAATTTAGAAGCTGCATTCCATGTCAGATGTTTTCTAGAAAGTAAAAGCTTGCAGCCCTTCCACTAGTTCTAGTATTAGTTCCAGCACCCTTCTTATAGCGGGGATTGGATTTTATAGGGGGAATTCATACAACATAAAGTAACAAACATAGATGGATTTTAACTACCATGGATTACTTCACCAAATGGGAGGAGGAAATTCTAGTTAGGAATTCCACAGATACTATAGTGATCATATTCATTGAAGAAAACATTTTTTCTAGATTTCGATGTCCTCAAGAGATAGTAATTGATAATGCAACAACATTTAGTAGTGTAAAAATTATTGAAAACTGTCTGAAGTATCAAATATTATTACGTCATTCTACTCCTTACTATCAACAGGGAAATGTTCTTGCAGAGTCATCAAACAAGAGCTTGGTCAAGGTAATTAAGAAGACTTTAGAAGATAATAAGAAGAATTGGGACAATCACCTTATCTATGTAGTTTGAGCTAACAGAATATCTCACAAAAGGTCTATAGGAAAATCTCCATTTCAATTGGTTTATGGTAAATAGGCCATTTTCCCTACCAGTTTATATTTCCCGATTTTAAAGTTTTTACAAGAAGTAAATGAAGAACTTGATGATTTATCTAAAAGGATAAATCAGATTATTGAATTAAATGAAAACATGGATGAAATTCAATATAACCTAAAGAAATAACACAGTAAGATGAAAAGAATTTTTGACAGGAAGACAAGAGAAATATATTTCATGGATGGAGATCTAGTATTTCGATGGGATGCTATGAGGGAGGAAAGAGGAAAACATGGAAAATTTGATAACCTCTGGTTTGGAACTTTTAAAATTGCTAAAGTAAAGGGTGACAATACCTTCATCTTACAAAACTTGGAAGGAAATTTTTCTTCATTTCCAGTCAGTGGAAGATTCTGAAGCATTACATCCACTTCTGAATATTTAGAAGCATTATTCAAATTCATCATTTTACATTATCAGTTTGTTTAAAATTTTCAGGCTTGCTTGTTTTGACAGCAAAGACTCCAGTAACTCAAGGAGAAGGAACTTGGATCTTCTTGTTATCTACATCCTACATAGCAAAGAAATCCCCAGATTGAACCAATGTTGTAACATTATTTTGTTTTGATAAGTTATAATTTTAGAAAAAATAAAAAACAAAAATGTGAAGTTTGGATATGAATAGAAAAAATCAAAAAATGTTAGGAAAAGCAATAAAAATTGATTGCTTAGCTTCAAAATAAAATTACAAAAGGGATGCTTGTTTAAATGCGCCAAGATTTTTAAATAATTAGTTAAGTTTCCTTTTAAATTTTGATTAAATTTCTTCATTTAAGAAATTAATATTTATTGTAATATATTAGCACATATTTTTATCCTAAATTTCTCTAAATGACAAAATAATTTTTCACTTTTGTTATCGTCCGAGAAATTTCAAAGGGTGGATCTTTCCCCAGCCCAGATCAACGGCGAGGAAGTCTTTTTGCACCCTCATTGCCCATTTCTCATTAATGGTGGGGGAGGGGTCTAAAAATTTGTTTAATTGATGGTGGAACCTTCGTATGTTTCATGTCCATGATAGTTTCACCAACCCCCCACTCAAAACAACAAACCACCACCTACCCCCTCTGAAAACCACTTTCTCCCTAACCGTGATTTCCAATCCTTCCAATGACCGGATGATATTTTACCCTGATCGTTTCCTCTTACTGAATGAGACGTTGCCACCTCGCCTTTCCATTGCAACCACACTCCTTACCGTTATGCCCAATGTCCTGTTAGACCTGCTCCCTAGCCATTGATTAGCCTTTTTTTTATACCGCTCCTATATTGTTAGCATTTAACTGCTACGATCATATTATCAAACAATCACCTCATAAATTCATTTTAGTCACTGTTGTTAGTGCAAGGATTCACTCCTTGACTGCATAAGTAGTAAGCCTTACACATCATAGTTCATTTTCAAACTGGTTGTTTGAGTGGTGGCATGGTTTCTCAAATATTTTGAAATGATTTTATGTTCGTTAGGACATTCATGCATTTGGAAAGTTGTGGCAAGTATAAATTGTGTGGGTAAAAGGTCGTATAGGGAGAATAGAATACAAATGGAAGAAGATGAATAGTTGTTACCTATCCCAGGAAATATTCCTACCATAAATCAGTCACACAACTATGATGATGGATCTATACACAAACTCTATTTATGCAAAGAAAACAACATTCAGAAAATAGATTTCATGTATAAAGTATTCCACAAATATTTTATGAAATATTCATTGACATTTTCTATAACACATATATAGCTTGCATAAAATTGAAAACAAATAATTTACTATTAAATCCTTTAACAACTTATCACTCTCACCTTACTAGTTACTGCAGTTCATATTTTAGAAGAAATTAACAAAGAAAAGAGAGACACCACACATTATATGTTCCTTGAGTCATAAAATTCTCCAACATGAACAGAAAAGGTTTTTTATTATATTTAGTCTTCAGGTAGACCAACATCCAACATAGAAATGGTAATTACAAGTGCTATATATAGCAAGAGAGGCACCAAATCCATCTCTTCTAAAAAGAAGGAAAAATTAATTCTAATGTTACATAGGTGTCAAAAGACATTACAACCTTAGCTCATCGAAATATAACAGAAAGGACATATGGGTAAGAAAGAAGAGAAGAATTATGGGCTGGAATGAATAGTGTGTTGTCATGCTGGCCCTTTTTCTATTGATTTATCTCCTTGTGTCTTGGGTATTTAATAACCATGTAGCTTCATTTAATAAGATATCGAATAACATCATAACCACTTTTCACCATAACTTGTATTATACATTTAGTTATGGGTTCTTATCCATTGCTAACTGGCTCAGAAAAATTTGCTGATAGATGTCAAAATTTAGTTAAAATAGGCGTTGCCGAAAATTCTGGTAAAAACCTGTAACTGCACAAAATCTGGAATGCTACAGGAAATTCTGGTAATGCCTTGTTTAATTTTCAAAAATACATAGAAAATGTTGAAAATTCTATGTAGGATTATATTCCATGACACCTAATCTGATGTTCAAAATTTTATATCATAAGAAAAAAAGGTACTTGAATCAAAAAAACCTTTTTTACCTTCCTTCTATGTGTGCTGCAGCTTCATCCAGCTTATCCAATTCCTTTTTACTGCAATAGATGATTTGGATGTGATTTCTCTTGTAGTTGCCTCCTTGACAGGGGCTTTTTCCTCCTTAGAACCCTTTTGTGTTTTTCTTCTCTTTGAGGGCTCTGAGTGTTATTTGAATAGGTTGTAATCTTGTTTTTCTTCATGGTTTTATATGTCTTTGAAACTTCAGGTTTTCCTTCAATATCAATGACCTCTGTCATTAGGCTTGGATTATGTAGAGTTTTTTACTTAAGCCTAAAATTATTTATATCTCTTGTATGCCTCTTTCTAGTGCCAAAAATAGGTTTTGATTCTTCTTTCTTCTTCTTTCTGTTGATGTCATAGCCAACATCCTTGAGGAGTTCTTCATCTGATGGTGTAGGTTGATACTCTTTCTGAAACTTCTAATAAATATGTGCTTCCAAAATTTTTGGCAGCACCTGTGCTTTTGATTTATCTGTTGTTAGAGACCTTCCTCTTCTGTCTCTACTGTATAAATTAGGAAATGGAGGAACAGGGGTGTTAGCTCCCCATAATTTCAAAGGCTGAAGACCGAATACTGGAGGGCCAACATCAAAACCGCTTCGAGCCTAAGATCTAGCCCTCCTAGACTTAGAGAGGGATCTCTTTGTTAGATATATCTTTGTTGAATGGAAATTTTAGGCTAGATATTAGTGCATAGAGTTTTTTTTGAAAATTTGTGGTCAAGACAGCAGAAGAGGGCCATTGGGCTATGGAGTCAAACATGTATAAACATATTTAAATCGACGAATAACTGAAACCATGTGTAACCAAGAAAGCTAGTCATGTCAATGGATCTCTACAGTCTGTGAAATGGAAAAGGATGAGAGATTAAGGTTCAATGTGAATGTAGAGGAGACCTAATCTGAATTCTACATTCAAATTTCAGAGGAAACATAGATATTGTTTCAATACTAAATAGGGTGCCTGGTGACAAATCCTGAACACAATTTTCTTATCCACAACAAGGAAATAAAGAAATGGTGGAATAAAGGAAAGAAGATAATATTAAGGAGTACATCGCCATTAAAACATTACGCAAGAATCTAGAAACATCAGGGTCCTTTCATTTATCCAAAAAAAAAATTTACAACTAGATGAGAATTTTACAATGGTTCTCTCTCTTCAGGTCTCCCCCACCAATACTCCTCTTGCATGCAATATTTAACTAAAACTTTCGTTTCCCCTATCTACGTCAGTGATTGTAATTAATTACATTCAAGCCAGAATTTGACAAGTTGAGCCATGCAATGGAGGTGATAAGATAAATCTGGCCAAAAAGATGGTTGTATTTACTTTAGTAGTCTATTACTGATTGCAGAGTGATCAGAATCTACCTAGTGTAATTTCAAAGAGGCCACAATAAAACAAAACTGACATCTCGCTCTACTTTGGTGGAAAATGGTTGTTGAGAAGGGTGTGCTCGTGAATTGTGTTGGCTGTAATGCTACCCACTTTCTATCAAACTGCGTCTATCTTACTACGTCGGTTACTATTGCAGTGGAGTTTGAAACGGAAAATCCACTGCTTCGTTTCAAAAGATACAACAATGATTCAATAAACCTTGGAAGGAAATGGTGCAGAACAACTACATGGATAAATTGCAATGGCAGGAGTCAGTGGAGCAATGGTGGCGGGAGTGGTTTTGTTTATAGAGAAAAGCAGTTTTCGGGGGAGGGGGTAGTGAAGTGGCAGGCAGTATTAGAGAAGAGGGGTGTGAATTAGAATGGATGGGCCACGTATTAGGATCATCAATAAGGGATACCGCTCATTACGGACCCCCCGCCCCCCCCCCTCCCCCACCTGCCCTATGGTTAAAGTTTGAAGGCTGAGGTGTGGCCGAAAAAATATCATGGACCATCGAATGTGGAGATGTGAGATTGAAAGATGGGAAACATGGAAGGAAATGGGATGAATGGGGGGATAGTGGAATTTTCATATTTATCTCATCACAATATCGCAATTATAACCATATGGCAATGTTTGCGATTTTGCGATTTCACAAATCTTAGCGAATAACTTTATCGCATGTCGCACATTTTACACTTTAGCCTCATTGCAATTTCAAAGTTCATTCACCCGATTGTGATATGTGATGTAAATATCCAGATGACATGTGGCTCCTCATTGCATCGTGACTTCATGTCGCATCGCCAAACTACATTTCTTATCATATCACAACATACAACATTTGACTTGCGATAACCTAACAATAAACTTATAAATCATCGATTGCGATATGCGATGACGATATCACATTGTGACATCGCAACCCAAAGCTCATAACAAATTAGCATTTTGAAAATTTAAATCTTCATCGTTAACTTTTATATCATATTGCATGTGATGTGCCATGGGCAGCGGGGAAAGGTTGACATGGTAGGGAAAGGAAAATCCCATTTAATATCGCAAATTACAAATTGAAAGTTTTGTTATGAGGAACGAGAGTTAAAGGATAAAAATTTCAAAGTGCAACACGCGATGAGAACAGAGGTGACATGGAATGACATACGGTGGAGCCCATTCACATTGCAATTGAGGAATGAGGAGTTTTGTTATGAGGAACAAGATTGAAAGGCTAAAACTTGTGAAGTGTGATGTGCGATGAGAATGGAAGGTGGGGCCCATTTAATATTTCATCAGAAGATTTATAGAATGGAAAATGAATTGGAAAGGAATATTTGTGATGCGTCGATGTGAAAATGCAAGGAAGGGGTCCCACTATATCAAATCAGTGGTTAGAAGTAGCAAATGGGAATGTGAAAGGTAAGTAAAAGTGCGAATTTGTGATGTGATCAAACGTTAAAGGGTTAATGGGATAAACTTTTTCTATGGTAAGGTAAGGCTGACAGGGAGTCCATATATATATATATATATATATATATATATATATATATATATATATATATATATATATATATATATATATTTCAAATGGCATAGTGTGGGGGGCGGAGCTAAAATGGAAGAGTTGGGGCTTTGTAATATTTCTAAATTAGCATGCAGCTAATTGGAATATTAATTTTTCTCTTATCATTTAGTTAGTTGAATAAATGGGTAGGAAGGCCCATATATATCTTTAGTAGGCATAAAATCCCTCTTAATGTGAAAATGAATCATATTCATAGCTGGATTAAGCATCCTCATGTGTGAACAGGGGCTAATGCATGCGGACAAGGTTAATTTTAACCAAGTAAATAGTGTTGGTATGGAGGGAGTGGATCATCATTAAGAGACAACGCAGTGTGAATGGGAGGACGACTCCATGATGGTGGAAACTGTAATGACTGGGACCCAAGGTGAGAAGGCTCACATTTTTTATAAGGATGACAAGGCATCCATAGTGAGTTATGTTATTGATTATTGATTTTGTGGTATGCATGACTTCTTGAATTCTTCAGCTATTTAGTTGAGCTTGCAGTGATTTTTAACATAGGGTGTTCCCGAGTGGGGATCCCATCTCTTCCCTTGAGGTAGCCTCTTAGATGAATATTGTGCCATCATTTCCACACATCTAACATTTTTTCCAAGCTTCAGTCTTCAACTACAATGTATTTTATGTAGAATATTGTGTTGTGTTGTAGGGTGTTGCAGTGGAGGGTTGAGAAACCCACTTTTTGAGCTACTTTTTCAGAGGAGGAAGCATTCTTCTATTTGGGAGATCAGAAAGGGATGTTCTTGAGATTTCTTTCATATCTTGGCACCAGACCAACCTATTCCAATCATCTACAGTGCAAATTCCCTCTTTGACTGCGTTATTTTAGTGAGAATTTGCAATGGAGGTTTCAGTGCTTGATTTGGAGGGTGAGATTTTCAATGTTAGGATCCACCTTTCACTTGAATGATATATTGGAGGAGATCTATTCATTATATATATCATCTACAGCCATATTCATCTATTTATTCAATAGAAGCTATTATTCAGCCCTAGGGTTGCATTCCGACATTTTGGTATTTTGGGTATTTCCGGAAACCTTTCCCGTGCTCCCTTGGAAAGGTGTTTAGGACTCTAGATCTTCACTGCTAGAATTATTTGCACTATATAATAGCTGATCTAAATTCATCTATCTTTATGCAGAATTTTATGCCATAAAACTGTGTTTTCATGGCTCATGGCACTTTTATAGCATCATTTCGCATGTATTATCATATTTCCCTATTGTAGGCTTGTTTCCCATTTCTTGAGTGACTTGATCCTCAAGATCTTGTGCTTAAATGTTTGCTGATATATTTAATAAAATGGTTGTACATTTGTCTTAGGTAATGGTGTATTGATTTATTCACTTCTCTTTCAATTATTTTGTTTTTATATTACTTCCTTCTCCATTTGGGAATATTACAGTGGTATTAGAGCATAATCTTGGCTCAGCTTGTGAGTTTGAGCCAATATGCTATAAGAAGAATAAGAAAATAAGAATAGATCTAAAATGATGGAATGAATGAGCTTTGTCTCATCACTTTTTAGATCTATGAAGAACCTCTCCAAGGAGGTTAAGCAGATGAAAGAGGAGAGATATAATGAGACCTCTAGAGGGTTTCAAGATGAGGAAGGTCCATGTACTTCCTACCAGCAGAAGAATGAAATAGTATTGCATAGAGCTCCAAAGGAATATACTATGCCATTTTATTTTGAAAGAGAAGATAAAATTCACGGAGATGGAGGACACTTAGATAATGAGATTCTAAGTGAGTATCTTACAGAATACATATCTCAATCAATAGCTTTCAAGGATAATCTAACTCTCCCACAGTTCATTCAGCTTAAAGAAGAAAATATCCTTTGCAGCTATGGAAGGAGAAATCATAATAGATTTCTATTGTCTACATTTGATGGGTCATCCACATGCACAACAAAGGCTTGGGGAATGAATTTGGATGCATTATTCCTACTACATCCAGTAGTAGAAAGAGAATTTATTGAGGTTGCAGCACTGCACCTTGAGGGTGAAGCAAACATTTGGTGGTTAAGCCATTTGAGTCATGCAAGAATGACTGTATATGCAGATTTTACTCAAATGTTGATCAAGGAGTTTGACAAGAAGAAAGAAAAGGAGAATAGGCCTTCACCACCACTTGCTGCAAGAGCACATGCATCAGGAGAAAGAACCCTTGCATCTTTGCAAATTGGTCTTGATCTCTTGACAGGTAGGGTCCCATGCACTATTCTGGAAATGCATGAGGAGGAGGAGACTTATAACATCACTAATGCAGCCATAGAGGAGCATCCATCATCATCAGTACTTGCGCAAGTCATCATACTAGAGGAAGGAACCCTTATAGCAGTACAAGATGTTCCAAAGCTTTACCAAGGTATGCATATGTTTCCACTTTATGTTATTTTAGCACATCTTATGGAGGGTTGTGGGAATCTGCCATTGCATGACCAAGGGTCAAAGCACATTTCTAATTTGGAGTAGTAGAATATCACTGTGCTGAGTAGCCTTGAGTTTTTCAAGGAGGGGATAAACAATAATCCTGGCTATTCATTATTAAGATGCACACAACTCTTGGGGTTGGAGTGTGGATTCTTGGAGGATAGGATGAGAGTTTTCCTAAACAATCCAATGTAGAACTATATGTTCAGCATTGAACATGAGCATGAGACAGAAAATACAACATCCTGGAGATCAACAACAATGTCATTGAGTAGCAGTGATGAGTTGGCGGCCCATCTATTATTGGAGCATTCTGATGACCATTTTACTTGTGTGATATTGGATGGGTATAGGATTGATGAGAGGCATCTTATATTTCATTGTTCTGATGGATCTTTCTTGATGATAATTTCACAACTCAATGAGAAGCCTTTTCTTTTAGCATACTTGGATCCCTATGGATTCAACATGGTCATTGATGAGTGGTCTTCACTTAGGGATGTCCAAGAGATTTCACTTCAACATCCCATGAGATGCAAAGGTAGAAATCTGATATGGGAGGATGGTATTCTCCATTGGAGGAGTACCAATATGGAGCAGGGTAGGAGACACCCACATTTGGATGAATGGGTGTGGATGGTGAGCAAGAGGCTGGTAAGTCACCTACATATCTATGACACAGGGTAGCAGGAGGCATGGATGCGTTGGCTACTCTTGAAAGAGTTTGGTCATCACATGACACATTCCATTTCAAAGAGTATGTTAGCGGATGAGATTTGGCATGGCACTTGCATCATATGGTAGCAGGGATTTTGGGTGCATTATGTTGCTATGGAATTCTTCATATCAATCATCATGTTTTCATCTCATGATTTGTATGATGGAGGTGTGAGGAGGCATTAAGAGCTATTTTTTCTTTGGCTACTCTTGGGAGAGTATGGGTTGTATTTATCCCATACTTTTCAGTATATTTTAGGAGGAAGGAATGGGACAATCAAAGTGAAAGGAGTCTACCCTTCAGCATTGAAGGATTAGGAGGTACTTCCACATAGGAAGGAGACTCCCACACATAGCACCATGATGGTGGATGAATTTGGCATATGGAATGTCAAAGAATGGATTCATCGAGTGGAAATAGCCTTATCTCTAAGGCCAATAGCATTGTCACTTGGGAGTATGGATCTATTGCTGGAGTGTTCCAAGGGGAGTATGCATCCCTTCATTTTGCAGACCTTTATGAGGAGATTCTCATGGGAGGTCTCATCTATGGACCTCACTTTCAGCCTACTCACAATGCATGGTAATAAATGTATTTGTGTACTTATTGATCATTTCATAAAGTATTTTCATTCTCTCATCGTCTATGTACAATGCATTGCTCCACAAGAGGGAAAGATTATCTTTGGGTTTCATGGTCATTATAGGACCAGCATTTGTGATGGAGATAGCGCTTTTTGCATGAATTTTTGAAAATATAGTGTTATTATTGTTATTCTCAGATAATATATCATTCCATTTACTACCTCGTAGTAGATGAGAAAACATGCACAGCTAGCAACTTGTTGGGAGACAACTTGCCACATGATGTTCTAAAACAACAGTTGGTAAAACTACACTGTATCCACTGGAGAAACCATTGGTACCATCCAAACTTGCACATAACCTTCATAATATTTTTGATTGGATACCACATGGGGGTGAAGTACCATTCACTTTGTCTGGGATGGTTTGGGCTAATGAAACTAGACGAGGGGTCTTTGGAGATCAAATTTTCATTTTGTATCTTAAGGGCAACAATATTTCATCCCAATATCAAAAGCAGCTCTACACTTTCCATAAGTGGAGAGAGAGACAGCATGGGGTAGGCCATTTTGTCTACCATGTTTAGTTATGCAGTCCACCTACATTGCAGGAGCCAAAGGTGGAGGAGATTTTTCATGAGTTACCATTTTGGAGAAGGGCTCATTTTGTATGGATGATAGCTTGGGATGGTAGATTCACATGGGAAAGATAGTTCACAATATATTACAAAATCCATGCCTCAAGAAGGCATCTAGAAAACACATTTTTGCCTCCATGGGTGTTTTACTTCTTCATGATGATAGTTATTTGGGATGGTTACCAAAAGCTAACTTGCATACTTGGGAGGGGAAACTTGGAGATTTATTGATGAGAAAACATCTTGTTCCTTAGAGGAGTTTATCATATGAGGATGCTATAGGAGGAGGAGAGGAGGCTCTTTAGTTCTATCCTTGCAGTTTCTTGAGGACAAGTAACATTTGGGAGGGGAGGACTGTAATATTCCTAAATTAGCATGCAGCTAATTGGAATATTAATTTATCTCTTGTCATTTAGTTAGTTGAATAAAGGGGTAGGGGGGCCCATAAATCTCTTTAGTAGGCATAAAATCCCTCTTAATGTGAAAAGGAATCATATTCATAGCTGGATTAAGCACCCTCATGTGTGAAGAGGGGGTAATGGATGTGGACAATGTCAAGTTTGACCAAGTCAGCAATGCTAGTATGGAGGGAGTCGATCATCATTAAGAGACAGTGCAGTGTGAATGGGAGGAACACTCCATGATGGTGGAAACCCTAATGAGTGGGGGCCCAAGGTGAGAAGGCTCACATTGTTTATAAGGAGGGAAAGGTAGCCATAGTGAGTTATGTTATTTATTATCGATTTTGTGGTCTGCATGACTTCTTGCATTCTTCAACTGTGAAAATATTTTTTGAATCCATAATCCTTCTCAAATTATGACTCTCAGCAATTTGAACTCAAACAACTACAACTTCGAATGACATTCTCCTACTTTTTAGGTGGCTTTTGTAGAAATTTTAATACAATTATGTATTTCCTGGATTCTCCTAATCTAACAATTATATGCCACTGTTAAATACATAATCATTTTACTTAAATATTTATGGAAATTTAATCGTCAATTGCAAACACATGAATAAATATCAATCACACATAACACAGATGTTTTTACCAAGAAAGAATAAATATAAAAACCACACTACCATATATTATGTATGTATCATGGATCATGAAAAAATATCATACAAAAATCTAATCCAAGAGCTCTCAGTACAATATGCAATCGTCTCACATTGTCATACAAAAATTGGCAAATACATGCGCCAATTTACTGCATCCTGACAGCCTGCCTCCACTGCGCAATCCCTGTTGATAAAAATCCCTGAATGAATGAGATACTACCTTTCCTTGACTGTGCAATCCTCATTGGAATCTCCAATGTGTTTTTGGTTGCAAGACCGCACCCACTAATGTCACAATTGATAGTCAAATTGTCCCTTTCACCTATCTCTCAATTGGGTCTCCACTAGATCTAACATGCATGTATTTAACAATAGTAAATCTTCAGTTCCATGTGAGATCACTCCATGTGAATTAATTTAATATTTAATTCACTGATCTCTCACTATTTTATCTTTAGTTACAACTAGTTACAACTAGCACAAATGAGTTTAACTACTTAACTGAGTTAAACAACTTTACAACTCACATAACTACACATCCAACTCTGTTACAACTTCGAATCATTCAGTTAAAACCAAGTCCACTTGCATGTCCCACCAACCTTAGAACGCAAAATTCCTTCATCTAATTGGTTTTCCACTTCAGTTAACTGAAATGAAGTGCTTCAGGAGAATATAATTTTATTTATTGTCTAATTATTATTAAGAGATAACAATAATTGACATGCATTATATTTTTAGACATGTGATCTATAAATAGACTTCACCCATGCATCTAAAAATAGAAATTCATATATAAATATAATTTTCTCAACTATCTATAAATAGAATCTTACTATAAATAGAATTTTCTCACCATTCTAAAAATAGACATACACCTAAAAATAGCCTACGAGCCCCACCTATTGTAGGTGCTTAATTTTCACTAGGATCGTCATCTTGTTGAATCTCAACATTCCCTCTCAACAATAAAGGGATTATACTTCACCCTGATCCTATCTCTATGGTATTCAAATTTTCTCCTCGTGAGCACCTTCATCAGAATATCTGCATCCTGATCTTCCGTAGGAATGTACTGAAGCAACATGACCTTCCGCTACACACAATATGTGATATGATGATACTGGATATCTATATTCTTAGGTCTATCATGAAACACATGATTAATCGAGAGTTTAATGCAACTTTGATTATCACAATAAATCACTGTAATATCTAAATGAGAGCCAAACAAACTACCCAGGATCCTTCTCATCTAGATATCCTACATGTAGCTTGAATTGCTGCCATGTATTCCGCTTCCATTGAATTGAGTGCCACAGATCTTTATTTCTTGTTGTACCAAGAAACAAGTGTAGATCAGATACTGAAGACCCCTCCTGATGTGCTCTTTCTTTCCAATGGGCTGCCTGCCCAATCTGCATTCGTGAAGCCATGCAACTTCACCTCATCCACTTGTCTGTACCATAAGCCATACTCATATGTGCCCATGAGATATCTCAGAACATGCTTTCCCGACTTCCAAAAGAGCTTGGTAAGCTTAACCATCACTTGACTAAGTTGGTTCACCGCATAGCATATGTCTGGTCTTTTATTTACTAAATGCATTAGCAAACCCACTAATTGTCTATAGATGGTAGCATCCACTACCTCTCCATATGTAGCGTCCTCTTTCCTCCAGTTTCTTGGAAGAGGAGTATCCATCGGTTTGCAGCCCTCCGTGTGAAAATTACCTAGTATCTCCCTTGCATAGTTGCCTTGAGACACAAGACATTCACCTTCTCGTTTCCATATTTCCAATCTAAGGAAATAATGAAGGAGCTTCATATCCATCATCTCAAAATCCTTTGCAAGGTCCTCCTTGCATGAGTGTATCAGCTGCTCATCACTAGTCAGTATTAAATCATCAACATAAAGAACAATGATTAAAAGCTTACCCTCCACCACAATTTGGTATAGGTTTTCATCTGCCTCACTCTTGGTGAAGTCAAGTCTGATGAAATTAATTCTGATCTAAGTGTACCAAGCATAGGGTGCTTGCTTCAACCCATACAACACTCTTTTGAGTATGCACAAATGTGACTCGCTGCTAAAGATCTCAAATCCTTCAGGCTGCTTAATGTACACTTCTTCCGCAATGATCCCATTATGGAACGCAATATTCACATCCATCTGATGAATGTGACAACCCACATATGCTAACACATTGGTCATATAACCTCAAAATTTATGAAAAATGTTAAAAGTAAACTAGTGGCACTCATGGTAACATGATATAGATCTAGCTATCCTACATAGTAACCACGTCCAATGGTTAGGAAAACCTATAGTGTGACACTATAGTCACATGGGTAACTCTTCAATCGGAAATCTAAAATCCTAAAGGTAAACCCCTCTATATGTTGCCAAAGCTCAGCTAGAGTCTCAGCCATATCAAGATCTTGAAGGGCTTCTCTCTCGACAACCCTCTCTATTGGCTCATCTACTACACGCTCTAGTTACTCCACTGATGAACTCGACCAACATCTTCATTACATCAAAAATTTAGTTTAGTCTTGGGAAAATATCAAAAATACAAAAATGTTGTATAAATCTTAGGAAAATCAAAAACATGGTCAAAATATTCGTACCCATTTCACCCCACTCAGCACCTTCTAGTAAAGCTAAATCTGGATCTCCCTGGAAATCAATGCCTGCGTATGCATACTCATCAATGGTGACAATATGTCACTAGAACCAGGTGAAGAATGCAGTCGAGAACACAATGGTTGATTTTCCTGCATGCCTACCCATTAGTTCTACCCATATCTGAATCCATGGATCTCTAGGATTATACACATCCAGTGTCACATGCTGTGGCTACCCCAGTGGAATCCATTCTAAGGAAAACGATATGAGGATCAAACCATAACTGAAGTTATTTTCCTTCCTCCCTTTTCCTTGTTCAGTTGTTCTTTTATTTGAGAAAATACAACTTCAGACTAGTTGAAGACTATTGGCTCCATACACTCTAGCGCGTACTACATATACGATCTATTTGCTACATGTAGTGTAACGGTGTCAACAAGTTTTTCAATCATTAAAAGGATAGTTTTGAAAGGAAAATATCTAACATCCCAAATGTTTATCTTTCCATATTTTCTTGGCTCTGCCCCTTGATAACAATGTTGCAAAACATAATGTCTCACAGTCTCTCCTCCAACAATAGACCCTGAGAACGAAATAGGAAAGCCTCTCCTCGAAAATCCTGTAAGAAAGTATACATCCTCGACTATTATGGGAACCACTTGGTTTTTAATATGGAATGCCTCGATAGTTGGATCCCATGCTGGAACTAAGAACTCCAAGAGTTCTATTTGTTTCGTCATCTCTGACAACCAGAAGTACTTTAACATTCCAGAATCTCTTAGGGCTCTTATTGTACCCAGATCATTTAGGGAAATAATATCATATTCTTCATGCTCTCTTTCCCTCCATGTAATCATCATTGTAATCAAATGAAAACCTGAAATGTAACCTAAGAACCATTAGATTCCATTCAACACAAAAATTGGGCAAATTTTGGGCACAATGCAAAAAACAGAAATGAAGATTATGCTCAATGCAACCTATGACAAGAGACAGTACATTTTACATGTAGGTAGACTTCATTTTAGCTGCTATACAATGCACTTTTTGATGTGCAAGGTTCCGTTGCCCTCTTTAGGAGAAGAATTTACCCTAGGGCCCCCAAAACCATAAAATTTTTCAATAAATGGAAATTAAATGATTACTAAATGAAAGAGAGGGTTCATGGCACTAAGCTGGATCAAATGGAAATGATATCCATACATAGAAATGATCGCACTCAACAACTAAAGTTTGGGGGAAAAATCAGGTGCAAAGCTCCAAAATGCAAATGGTAACTATTGGATGGTAAAAATGAATAGTAAAAACTCTTTTTGATAGTCATTTAATTGTTTGCAAATCATATCTATTGCTATGAATATGGTTTTATTATGTTTTTATCATGAAACAAGTATTTTCAATCCATTTGATGTTGTTTTGAATAGATTTTACAACTGATGAATAGATTAGTCATGCAGATTTATTTCAAGAATGGTTTAACCACAAACCATACTTTTTCTCATTATTTTCGAGCTTTGTTAAAAAAAAAGATGGATTTGAAGTGCACTTTTATCTCTTTTTCGAGCTTCGATAATAGTGAAAAAGGAACCCCTGGAGTCTTCTTTCAGCTCTTTTCAGACTCCGATAATGTGAAAATATTGCCGAGAACTTGTCTTTTTGAGCTCGTAAAAGTAAATGAATTGATATCTACTTAGTATAAGTTTAACCCTTTTCTGGACTGAGATAGATTATTTACGAAAAAGGAATAACTTGGTCAAACATGACTAAAGAGGTTCTCATAGATATTATTTTACACTTTTTTGGATCTTAGCAACAACTTTTGCGAAAAAATACTTATGGAATTTTCTTTCATCCTCTTTTTTAAACTCTCTAAATATTAAAAAGGACCAGGTTGTCACTATCATTAAACTCGTTAAAACACAAATAACGACAGGCTCATCAATCATGGAAAGAATCAAGTTTCATTCATTGCTAGACTTGTTAAATTATTAAATAGCAATATATTATTTTCCAGAAGGGTTGCATTATAGATCAAGAAAATGTTATCCTCCTCAAGCTTGTTAAAAAATAACGAGGTACTGGTCAACAAAAAACGGGGAAAATTTGGGAAAGTGAATAGAACTTTTTATGGTAGTAGGTCGCTCTTGAACATGACACTTCAATCCATCACTGTGACTGTTTGGGTTGGGTAATATTCTTGATGGTTCATTCATACTTATGGTTCATCATACCTTCACTTTGGTTTTGGGTCAATGCTGCCAACTCATCTCAGTGTCGCCAATATGTTCAAGAGAATTCATCCAATGAATACTCATCCTTCTGCAATACCCATAAACCTTCATTATCATGACAGTCATCCCTGAACATTTCTATATCAAGTCATAACTTTGTCCTCGAAAATAGTAACTCCCATTTCACAATAAAGTGAGTTCCTGTCAATGACAAATCATTATCCAGGAAGTTCACTTAGAAACATTATATTCCAGTACCATGAGGCTTGTTACAACATCGACAAGATCCTCACTTCCAGACTTTTGACTGAAATATTTTTTTTGGCATTCGACATAAAATCATCTATTCACGCCTTACGAATTGTACTACGGTACCTTGAGGGTCATTGAAATCAATGGTGGTTCTCTCGTTTTTGTTAACAAATCGCATCATTGGCTGGTAATCAAACAATGGCTTTCCATGTTTGACTACAAATCATATATTTGCATGGCTAGACTTGTACCAGAATGATGGAGTAAATGAGGTAAGAAGAACTCGGATCTAGTTTCAGCCATCTGGGTTGCGATTTTAGAATGGTTGTACACATCATCTGCATGGTGACCTTACATACAGATCATCATCCGAACATGGGCCTATATCTGTAGGCATGTCTGTATTGGGAAACATTCCAATGTAGATGAGTTATGTACATGTTATTAGAAAGTTTATGTGTTGAGCATGGGAATGCCTTCCCTCAGAAATTATGATCAAGAGGATATATCATGATGTAATGTATTGTAGTATTGATGAATATCACCACTCCACTTCATCTCCAGCTCATCACAGTGTAAAGCATCTCAATAAAAATATTTTTATTATTATTCTAACATCATGCTTTAGGGGGGAATTTTTATAGGTCAATTTGGGCACCATTCCCAATGACCCGGCTAACTAGACATCATCTCCAACCAATGAATAAGTTTTATCATCCCCTATCATTTTAGTTGCTACATGCCCTAAGACAAAGAACAAGACAAATCATCCATGAATTTAATCTGCAACGGTTTCCAAGATTTGAAGTTTATAATATATCATATGAGAGCTCGTCAACATTTCCCCTAAAGGGACTAATTGTGTTTCATATGAAAGTAACCCCACTCAAGGGTGCTCTAAAAGAACTTCCTGACATTCAAGGGTGCATTAGTCACATTGGGAGTGAAATTTTCATTATTCCGGAATTTCCACTTGGCCAGTGCCTTCTAGAAGAGTTCACATGTGTCAAACTTTGAATCCATGTGTCCATTTCATACCTCTGAGACTGGGAACATGTCTTGCCTATTATTAGAAAGTAATTGATTGTAAAACTACCTTCAGCTCCTTTATAAATTGAGCACATATATTAGTGTTTGAGAGGGAAGAATTTGAGTAGAGAAATGTTGGTGGAATTTAAATTGAGGAACTGAATTGAGTGACATGCTACTGGAGAGATGTGAATTTTGATGAGGCTGGGATGATGCTGGAGATGGTGACACTAAATCAATCACTAGGTTGTAGCCTCTCCTTCATCCATTAATAAATATTGTTGTTTACTTTCCCACATATGTATCTGTATAAGCTCATGTATTTCACATTATGAATTCTTGTTTGATGCATATGGTTCATGTTTTATTGTTTTAACTAAATAACTTCAATAGACATCTGTATTATTACTATATTTTTATGTTTAGTGTTCATTCTTGTAAGAAATATTTTCAAACATCTAGCTTGGATTTGAAGCTACAACAAGAGCGATAGAAGGAAAATAGGAAGCACTTGGACTCCAAGTAAGTTATTTGATCTATTCTGTGTATCTATTTACAGTTAGGAAAAGTAGTTGCAAAGTCTTTAACCTATTTTTCTAGATGAGCACTACATATAGGGAAGAATGTTTTAATCCGTAATACATAATTCGACATAACACTGTGTACCCCAAAAATATCCCAACTTCAGAAGTTGGCTCCATCTTCTTGCTAGCATTCTTGGTCACATGCACATAAATAGATGAGCCAAAAATCTTAAAGTGAGAAAAATTCAGTTTCTTACCAGTAAAATATTTTTCAGGTGTAATCATTCCAAGTACTCTATGAGGATAACGTTTTTGCACATAAACCGCAATGTTGCATGCTTCCGCCCATAAATGCATTGGTAGGCCGTGATCTTGCAGCATAGCTCGTGCAACACCCATGATCATTCTGTTTTTCCTCTCCACAACCCCATTTTTCTGTGGGTTATGAGTCACTATGAGTTCTCTTCGAATTCCTTCTTTGCTACAGAATTCTTTCAATTTGTTTGAGATGTATTCTCAACCATTATCACTCCTCAGAGCCTTCACTTGCTTCCCCGACTATTTCTCAACCAATGCCTTAAACTAACAGAACCTTGAGAATTTTTTATGCTTCTTCTACATGAAGAAGATCCAACATTTACGAGAAAATTCATCAAAAAAAATAACATAATACCTATGTTTTTTTGTTGAAGCAACCAGGAATGGCCCACACACATATGTGTGAACTCTCTCCAAGATCACCGAAGCACGGTTCTCCTTTTCATGAAAGGTGTACTTTTCATATTTCCCGATGTTGAAACCATTGCACTAATATAACTGATCAATTTTTCTCATTGGAAGTCTAGTAGATATTTGATGCATGAGTTTCAAAGATCCATGATGAAGATGGCCCAATCGTCTGTGCTATAATTTGCCCTGATCCTGGCTCACCACATTTTCCGATTTGCCCATCATGGCAACACAACCTTCTACCTTCAACTTGTAGAGATTCTTGACTCGAATCCCTATACTTGGATTGACCCATTGTTTTATGTCGTAGGAAAGCTTTTCCATCATTGAAAACAACATCACAGCCTCTGTCCTCCAACATTGCGACTAAGACCAAGGTTTTCTTCAAAATTAGAATATGCATAACATCTTTCAATTGAAATGGTTTACCTGACTCCCACTCAAAGTTAATTGTACTAATTTCGGTGACACTATATCGTCCATCGTCTCCCATCTCTATATGCATTTGGATATCTTTCTCCTCCAAGTCACTGAAAATATCCTTATCTCCCATCATGTGGAAGGAAGCACCACTATCAAGATACCGCACTGATCCAATTGCACTTGAAACAAAGCATGTGATCAAAGAGAAATCAAGTTCAAATTGTGAGTCAATGGCCTCACCAGTAGCATCTCCATCAGCCTTCTTGTTCTTATTATTCTGTGGGCAGTTAGCAGCGAGATGTCCATGTTCGTGATAGTGAAAACACTTCACCTTGGACAAATCTAGCTTCATGCCTTTAGACTCAGATTTTGAATGGGATTTCTTCCCCTTCCCTTTCCTTTCCTTGGTATCCAAAGCACAATCCTCTTCATCATCATGCTTTGATGAAGAGCCATCTCTAGTGTTTCACTTGAACTCCTCCTGCACTAGATCTGACTATAGTCGTTCCCAATCTGAAAGTGTTTCCCATCCGTTGACAGAGTCTTGATAACTGTGCCAAATCTTAGGATGTCCCAACAGATCTAAGATCATCAAATAATCATAAGAAACCATGATTCCCACACTCCTTAGTTCATCCTGACATTGGACAAACTTTTTGAGATACTTAGGATTATTGTTTCCCTTCTCCATATTGATCTTTTTGAGTTTATCCTTCAGCACCAATTTCATATGATCGTTACTGCTTTGGAAAAGATCTGGCAAAGCCTTCCACATAGAAAATGGAGTGAATTTACCATGGAATCTTGAGACAATATGGCCTCGCACACCTTGCAATAGAGTCCTTCTCGTGTTTTCTACTTTCTTTTGTTGGGCATCAAGTAATGCAACATCCATCGAAGTGGGCTTAGGAACATCATTGTCGATGAATTCCTTCAAGCCATTATCTTCAAGAACTGCCTCCATCTTGTCCTTCCATGCAATTTAGTTCGAGTTTCCCTCAAGTGCATACTCTAGCTACAAACAATTGAAATCCATTTAGATGTTTACTCAACTGTCGCACCAAGAAATTCTTGCAGCAAATTTGAATTGTTTCCACCAATAAAATCAACTACTACTTCAATATTGCAATCTTATGTGCTCTGATACCATGTATAAATTTTAATACAATTATTTATTTCCTAGATTCTCCTGATCTAACAATTATATGCCACTGTTAAATACAAAATCCTTCTACTTAAATCTTGCAAAAATTTAATCGCCAATTGCAAACACATGAAGAAAGATAAATCAAACATAAGACATATGTTTTTACTGAGAAAGCATGAAGCTAAAAACCTCACTATCATATATTATGTATATATCATGGATCATAAAAAATTATCATACAAAACTCTAATCCAAGAGCTCTCATTACAATATACAATTTTCTAACACTATCATAAAACAATTGGCAAATACATGCGCCAATTTACTGCCTCTTGACAGCCTACCTCCACTGTGCAATCCCTCCTTATCACAATCCCTAAATGAATGAGACATTTTCTTGTCTTGACTGCGCAATCATCATTGGCATATCCAATGTATGTGTGGTTGCAAGAGTGCACCCACTAATGTCACAACTAATAGTCAAATTGTCCCTTTCACCTATCTCTCAACTGGGTCTCCACTAGATCTAACATGCATGTATTTAAGAGTAGTAAATCTTCAGTTCCATGTGAGATCACTCCATGTGAATTAATTTAATATTAAATTCACTGATCTCTCACTAGTGTATCTTTAGTTAGAACTAGATGCAACTATAACAACTGAGTTTAACTCACTTAACTGAGTTAAACTACTTTACAACTCACAGAACTACACATCCAACATTGTTACAACTTCGAATCACTCAGTTACAACTATGTCCACTTGCATGTACCACCAACCAACCTCAGAACTTGAAATTCCTTCAGATAATTGGTTTTCCACTTCATTTAACTGAAATCAAGTGCTTCAAGAGAATATATTTTTATTTATTGTCTAATTATTATTAAGAGATAATAATAATCGACAGGCATTCTATTTTTAGACATGTGATCTATAAATAGAATTCTCCCATGCATCTAAAAATAGAAACTCATATATAAATATAATTTTCTCAACCAACTATAAATAGACTCCCGTTATAAATAGAATTTTCTCACCAGTCTAAAAATAGACATACACCTAAAAATATCCTGCGGGCCCCACCTAGTGTAGGTGCTTAATTTTCACTAGGATCATCATCTTGTTGAATCTCAACAGCTTTAAAATCAAATTTTGGTTAATCACCCCATGCAAATCATCCTTGATCATTTAAAATATTCCTCACCATGATGTGAACCATGTGATAATTCATCATCATCCTCATTTGGCTGCATTTTTTGTATGAGAGCTTCAGATGGCTTGAGACAAGTGGGTTTATGACTAGCAATCACTTCCATGGTCTTTATTGTTGATTAGCCGAAATTTTTGACAATATTGTTGTGCAGCCAGTTAAATGGTTATGGTGTTGAGTGTAATAACCATAATCTCCTTTAATAATAAAAACACATACCTAGACACATGGATAACAGACTTGGCATTAACAGACAAGACAGGTAATGATTCAGTTAATAACTGCGAATGACACATGTAATATTCCCAAATGGGAAAAGAAGGCATATAGCTTATAATAATGGAAATAGAAGCAAGTACTATCACATTACAAGTGAGCCAAATGATATATCCATGGTATTATGTATAAAATCAATAAATAACTACAAGATCTTGGAGATCAAGCCCCTTAAGATAGGCAAAAGGAGCCTCTAATGCCAAAATGCATCCAAACTCTGCTATAAAAATTACTGAGGCAAGTACAATGAAATTTTAATTACTAATACTGTAGCTGGGCATATAAATAAATGGATCTAACAAGATCATGCTCATACAAGGCCAAAAATGGAGATCTATGCTCCTCAACATTTTTCCAAGACAATCCAGGAAGGGTTTATGAAAATATACAAAGTTGAATGGTGGATCTAGATCCCTAGGGCTGAATATGAACTACAAATAAAGCACGTGGAAGGAGGTGGCTGAATCTGATGTAGATCTAAAATAACTCCTCCAAAAGGATTCTCTCAATGAAGGGTTGATCCCTTCAATGGAAAGAAAACTACTACTACTGAGGAAACTGCTGTTGGTGGAAACTAATAATTATAAGGTGAAGAACCATGTACGGAAGGCTATTAAAGTGCTCAGAATGATTTAGGATTTTAACCACGGATTCTACTCAAAAAACCCAGAAAAACCAGAAAATAGTTTGGCCAGATTTTAATTTTGGATTTTCGGCCCTTTTTGGGTTGCCCACTGCAAAAACTCACTAAAATAACACAAATATGGACTAGAACTGCACTGTATGGGATAAATTCATCTTGACCTGATGGAAAATATGTCAAATAATCCCAAGGGGCTCCTTTAGTAGCCTCTGAATGGAAGGAAACCTTCATCCACTGTAAAACTAGCTCAAAAAACACCCAATACAATCTTCCATTGTTGCACCCTACAAATCAACACATATCTCAACAGAAACTGTGATGTACCACAATATTGAAGCTTTTACTAAAACCTAAATGTCGAAATATAGTGCAAAAGCTCTTCCTATGGGGCCTCTCATGGATAGAGGTGGGATTCCTGATCAAGAACACCCTGTGCTAAACAACACTGCAATCTTAGCTAAACAGCTAAAGAAAGCTTATATGTCTAAAAATACCATATAATCAAAACCTAAACATATCATAACATGAATAATATGGCTTATATCCTCTTCCTTTTATAATAAATGAGCTTCCAAACCCTAAGCCCCATCCATTAATGACACTACTTCCATGCAATGTGTCTCCATCTAAAACTGCATTGTCCCTAATTGAATGCCACTCCTCCATGACATCGTTGTTGATTTGGTCAAAGTTGACCCAGTCCACATGCTCTAACCCTTGTTCACACCTTAGTGTGCTTTATTAAGTTGAAAAGATGATCGACTTTCACATGAGAAGTGGTTTTATTCCTAACAAAGATATTTATGGGTCTCCCTACCCACTTATTCATCAAACAAGAAAGAAAAAATAGATATTAATATTCCAATTAGTTACATGCTAATTTAGGAATATTACAATTGTCCCCCCCAGATGTTGCTTGTCCTCAAGAAACTTCAAGGATAGATCTACAAAATATATGGAACCTTCATCCCCATGTGTAGCTCCATCCTCGAAGCTATCATACATATAAAATGAATCACCCTCTAGAATGGTAATTCATAGAAAAAATCCTCTCATGTGAAAGGCTCCTCCCAAATACATAATTCAATCATGTGGCTCCCTTCATAAGAAAAAAAGTGATATAATGTAGCAGCCACGTAATGTCCCATACTCCCCTTGAAGCATGAAGAAATGTTTGAAGTTCCATTCCCAATGCACACATCCATTCAATGTGTCATCCCCCAATCATGTCCCCAATAGTAATAAGAACATCATCAACATATGGGATCACAATCAAAGTCATGCTAACTGCCATATGTAGTAATGGAGAAGGACAATGGTCCCTCAAGTGCAACCAGTGCAATTTTCCTTCTAACTATAGATAATATGTCATGATGAGTGGTTTCCCAACCACTTCTTTTCTAACCCAATCTCCTCACAAGCTTGGATAAGGTGGATGGTGTATGGTGAAAATTGATCATACCTTGTATAATATATCATTTCCCCAAGATCTCCTAGAGAGTGGCCATCACCAATGCTACTTATGGCCTTAGGTAGACCATGATGTCTAGAAGGAAGAGTGCCCCCTCTTGGAGAAATGCCCTGGAAATGTATGTTAAAGAAATTCAAATACATAGTAAATGCATCATGATGTACAAAAATACAATCTTTACCATGTACTTGGTTCAAGCTAGTAAGGTGGCTCATAGATGGGCCTCCTCTCACTCGCAATGAGAAAGGAAGTGGTTGTGATAACTCTACCAAAGAGTCATGTCTCTCCTCATCCTCCAAATAATCCATGCATATCCTCATCTGATGGTGCATCTCCTCTTTGAATCCTTCCCAAATGAATCCCTCCAGGATAATACGGTATGCTCTGATGAAACCAGTGGGTTTGGAGAGCAACCCTTCATATGCTACATCTAGTAACTTCTCCTTGACCTTAGAGGCTATAGTCAAGAAGAATATACTCTGAAAATAGATGACCTCATCTACCAATGCATATCTCCCATCAGATAGTTAGTCATCAAGCATTCTGAATGAAAAGAGATCCTTGGAGTATTCCACTAATAGTTGGTATCTCCAATAGGGGTCAATACTCAATAATGATAGCACTGTTGATCTATCATGTGAATCTCCTCTCATGTTGCTGCTCTTTTCTTTGACATCTGCTACGCCAAATTCATACACCGAGATGATGCAGCCTTTCCCTTGCTGCTCATGATATTCATATGTAAGATCCCTTGGAACTTATTGCAAAGATACAAGAGCTCCTCTATTTGAAGCAATTGCTTCATCTCCATCTCCAAATAGAAGTAGATCTCCTACTATTGTCACAGCACTGGAGGAACTTTCCTATTCTTCCTCTTCCTTCTCCTCAGCTATGGAGAATGCCTCATCATTAAGAGATCCTTTGTCTTGACCTCCTTTTGAGAAAGGAATCCTCATGTCTTCTTCTTGAGAAGAAAGTTCTTGTTGAAGTGGGGCTTTTTCCCTTCGTAAAGAAGTTTGAAAATATTTAACCCACTCAAAAATGTTCTGAAATAGAGTTGGTTTCATGGATCCTTCCAACTCATGTAAAGGTTCAGATTTCTTGGGCTTGGTTTGCTTTCCTAAGGAAATTTCATAATGTTTCAAATCAAATCTTTTCACTAACCTCCTAGTGAAATTTTCATAAGTAGGAATATCTGCGTTATTTAATGAGGAAGATTCAAATAACCACTAGGCATAAGCCTTATCTTCAAGATGCAGCGTTGCTACTCTAATGGCTTCCTCTTTTGAAAATTAATGCATCTAGAAATATGTATCTAGCTCCTTTACGTAAGCCTTGGCTATGCTCTTAGGTGACCCATAAAAAATAGGTAGAAAGAATCTACCCAAAGTGTGCTTCTTGCACCCTCTTATTCTATTATAGTTATTGGGTCTTCTATCTTCTTTGAGTTGAAAAAACCCTTGGAATCTTAAATTCTCCTTGAATATTCTAGACTAAGATTCATATTCTTGGAGATAGTCAGCAAGAGTCTCCTCCTTTGGTGTTTATCCTTTCTCTTGCCAAGAATGTAGGCATTGTACCACATTGTAGATTTGATTGTGTGGCCGAATTATCATACCCATAATATGAGGATATGTAGCTTTACTCATGTGAAAATCTTCATGAGGGACCTTCATGTCTTTCCCTCCTCATTCCCTTGATTTCTCTTTTAAGATCATGCATAGTTTGGAGAAGAATTTTTGAAAACTTATTTCCCTCCATTTCTCCAAATAATGGAGACTTGCTTTGTCTTTTCTATAAGCCTTTGTTGGGAAAAATACTGAGAGGGAGTGGGTGGGGGGTGGGGGAGGGGGTGAATCATTATTTAGTGCAGACAATAAAACTTTGATATTTCTTTCTTAAAAACCATACGCAACTTTCTTGAAGAAAACCCGCATATATATGCGAATATTCTTTACAGAACTCGCGTATATCTAGTGATCTAATTATGCATTTAGTTCTTGACTTAGATCAGTGCATTACTCATTCATCAGATATTTAGAAAATAGTAAAAAAGTGTAGGAATAATAGAGTAATCATCACAAATAAGCAACCACACATGAACACCAGGATTTTTAGGTGGAAACCCAATTCGGGAGAAAACCACCGCTGTCGTCGTCTCAGTCTTCAATTTTTTATTATTAAGAAAACTTCTTACAACATGTACTGGTGCAGACTCATACCAGTATGCAGGCACCCACCTATAGAAGGCTACAAACTTCTCTCGTTTACCAGCCTCTTCTGGAAGGGAGAAAAAAACCCCTGCTCTGGTTTACCAGCCTCACCTGGAAGGGAGCTACTACCCCCTGATATTAGCACTAGCCTCTACTGGCAGAAAGCTTCTACGTTCAGACTAAAGGTTTCAACCCTTAGATCCACTGTAGACCATGTTTCATGAATTTTCAAACTGCATCAAATAGCTCCAACTCAACCCTTTACTTGTCAATAAACAACCTTTGCCCAATGCATCAAACAGAACAGTGAAACCACTGTAACCAGAATATCAGAGATAACCTAGACTTCAGAATAAATATGCAGAAACACATTCAACCTTGAGCAACCATAAGATCAGATATCATACACGCTTTTATTTAATCAGACCCGCGTATATACGCGCTTTTTATGAAGTGAACTAGCATATACATCTATGCATTTATTAGAATAACCCTAACTGTCCATACGCGACTTTGTTGAAACATATCCGTGTATACACGCACTTTTCATGAACTGAACCTGCGTATATATCTATAAAAGATAAACTTTGCACAACAGATCAGATCTATGAACTTACTCAGATTTCTTCAAGTTCTTTAGCATATTTGTGCCAGGTCTTCATCACTTGTTTTCAGATCATCCAAGAGATTCACCATTTCTATATCTAGAGATCTTTAACCTTCACCAGGCTCATAGATGCATCATAGATTCAGATCTATCAGTCAAGAGTAGAGTTCAAACATGCAGATATACTTCAGAGTGAAGTATTCATTAAAGCCCAGACACTTGCACACCCATGCACAATGATTTTATTCTCCTTATATAGATTTGGCCTTCATCAATACCATGAGTCAAAACCACATCACTTCCGATGGTATTCCTGGACGGGATCAAATAGACAATCCAGTGCTTAATACAATGGGTCAATACCATGGTAGTAACCCCTGGTTTTACATATTTAGATCACAATTGAGCATACGCGACTTGGTACATTATTTCCCACCTGCATACGTGACTTCCCCTAGACAAACTCGCGTATTCCATGTGACATACAATTTTCATCGCTGTTCTGGCCCATTCTGGAAATTATTTCTTCTACACCTTCTATACTGATTGTAGATACATCAGATGTAAATCATTCACAAGCTCATCAAGAAAAACTTCATTAAGTAGGTTGCCATCATCTTCATCAAGTGGGTTGCCATCAAGGACAACACTCAGCATCATATTGCCAACAATCTCCCCCTTTGGACTTGATGGAAACCATGATAGAGTTTGAGCACCAAAACAGATAGATACATTGATTATAATTATTAACAACCACATTACTCTCCCCTTATTCAAACACCATGCCACTCTCCCCCTTTGACATCAAGGGCAAAGGGCGAGTCAAACCAACACAAGGTTTTTCTTCTCAAGTTCAAGCTGAATCTTCAAACCTATTATTCAATGAAGTACATGACACTATGACCTTTCCTATCACCAAGGACTCATACTTACATCAAATATCCAACCAAGTGGATTTACATATGTGACCCAAGTACCCAACCACGTGGGTTTACATATTTTAACAAGCCCTTTACATGGCTGAATATTACAAATTACATCATAGGTCATAGCCTTTTCATTAAATTATACATATGACTTTTATAACCAATACCAAAAGGACCTCAAGAGAGAGATCATATTTCGGAATCATTACACTGCCAAAAATGCATTACACCCAACAAGGCTAATGCTCCCCCTGAAACTGTACAACCAAAACTCCCCCTTAGCTTATGCATCCTGAACACTTCCAACAACAAATCATCAAGGCATCTTCACCCAATATCAGAGAAAGAAACAAAAATATAAGAGCTAAATCATCATTAGAGATACCAAATAGTACTGCAGCTGTGCTGAGAAATGCTGACCCCAAAAATTTGTCAGCAACCAACCATACGCGGTTTTCTGTGTATGAACTCGCGTATATACGTGACTTCTATTTAGGAAACCCGCGTATCAAATTTAATCTTCTGAAATTAGGCAGATTTGTTCTTCTGACTGGCAAAGACTACTCCCAGCTTCTGTCTTAGATATTCGAATGCTTCCCTGAGCAGAGGTTTGGTAAAGATATCAGCAACTTGTTCTTTGGAGGGAACATACTCCAACTTCACCTTTTGTTCAAGCACTTGTTCACGTAAGAAGTGATACTTGATGGGAATGTGCTTGGTCTTCGAATGCATAACCAGATTCTTTGAGATACTGATGGCACTTTTTTTATCAGACATAATGGAGATAGGAGATGTACATTTTATAAGAAAATCTTGTAAGGTTTGCATCATCCAAAGGAGTTGAGTGCAACAAGATGTGGCAGCCACATATTCTGCTTCTGCTGTAGATAAGGCAATAGAATTTTGCTTCTTGCTGAACCAAGATACTAACCAGGGTCCCATATATAATGCACCACCACTAGTGCTTTTCCGATCATCAACATTTCCAGCCCAATCTGCATCATTGTAAGCATGAAGAGTAATATCAGCATTCTTTGGATACCATAGTCCAAAGTCTTGAGTTCCTTGCAGATATTTGAATATTCTTTTGACAGCCTGAAGGTGAGACTCTTTTGGATTAGCTTGGAATCGTCCAACAATCCCAACTGCATGCATAATGTCTGGTCTAGTCCCAGTGAGATAAAGTAGGCTTCCTATCATTGATCTGTATTCTGGTTGATTCACCGCGGGAGAATCATCATGAGAACTAAGATTACATCCGGTTATCATTGGTGTACTTACAGGTTTGCATTCTTCCATGCCATACTTCTTCAGAATTTGCTTAAGATATTTTGCTTGTGATAGGAATATATCATCTGCAGTTTGATGCACTTGCAAGCCAAGAAAGAATGTTAGTTCCCCAAGTAAGGACATTTCAAATTCTTGTTGCATGACAGAAGCAAATTTTTGACTCATAGATTCTTCGTTACTCCCAAAAATGATATCATCAACATATACAATCACAATCAATAGTTTATCATTTTCAATTTTTGTGTATAAGTTGCTATCAGCAGACCCCTTTGAAAATCCTTGTTGATGAAGATATTTGTCAAGACGATAATACCATGCCCTTGGAGCTTGTTTGAGACCATATAGAGCCTTTTAAAGTTTACAAACAATATTTTCATCATTTCCCAAAATGAATCCTTTCGGTTGTTCTATATACACTTCTTCTTCTAGATCACCATTGAGAAAGGCAGATTTAACATCCATTTGATAAACTTTAATTTGTTGAAAACTTGAAAAAGCAAGAAACATTCTTATGGCTTCAAGTCTAGCTACAGGAGCAAAATTTTCTTCAAAGTCTATACCTTCTTGTTGATTATAACCCTTGCAAACCAGTCTAGCTTTGTTTCTTATAACATCCCCATTCAAATTTAACTTGTTCTTGAATATCCATTTAGTTCCAATGACATTTTTATCATGTGGTCTTGGTACCAAATCCCATGTTTGATTCTTTTCAATTTGATCAAGCTCTTTATTCATGGCTTGAATCCAACATTCATATTTGCTAGATTGATTGACATTGTGTGGTTCAATTGTGGATAAAAATGCCAGATAGCTAGAAGATCCCACAAGATTCCTCCTTGTTTGTACACCTGATTCCTTGTCTCCCAGAATTTGAGATTCAGGATGATTCTTTTGAACATATCTGGATGGAGCCTTTTCAGATAAATCATCTTCAGGTTCTTCATTGGATCCACTGTATATATCATTTCTATTTGATGTAGAAGGATAAAAGTCACCATCATATTCTTCTGTTGTTTGTTTTTCTTCTTTAGGAGCTGCAGGAGACTCATCAATAACAACATCAATACATTCAACAATCTTTCGAAGCCTTTTATTGTAACATTTGTATGCTCTGCTTGTAGATGAGTAACCAAGAAGTATCCCTTCATCTGATCTAGGTTCAAACTTGCCAAGCTTTTCATCATTATTTTTTATAAACCATTTACTTCCAAAAACTCTAAAATGCTTCACAGAGGGAGAATTACCATACCAGAGTTCATATGGAGTTTTGTCACTATTTACCCGAACATGTGCCTTGTTCAGAATGTTTGCTGCTGTATGTGTTGCTTCTCCCCAGAACATGTCAGGAGTTCCTGAGTCATCAAGCATAGCTCTAGCAATTTGTTGAATTGTTCTATTCATTCTTTCTGCTACGCCATTTTGTTGTGGAGTGCCAGCTACAGAGAACTGTCTTTTTATGCCATGTTTTTCACAAAATTCAAGGAATTCATTTGATGTATATTATCCTCCTCGATCAGATCTAAGACACTTGATTTTTAGATCTAATTCATTTTCCACCAATGCTTTGAAGATCTAAAATTTTTCAAATGCTTCATCTTTGTGTTTAATCAACTGGATCCAACACATTCTAGAGAAATCATCAATAAATAAGATATAGTATTCTTCCCCACGTGGTGACATTTTCCTCATAGGTCCACATATGTCAGTATGAATGAGTTCAAGAGGCTTGCTTGATGATCCTTCTTTGGCATTAAATTGTACTCTGGTCTACTTACCGAATTGGCAAGATTTGCATATGATACTCTCTGGTAGAGTAATGTTGGGAAGACCACGAACAACTTGAAGTCTGCTTGATTTGTTGATTTGAGAGAAGCTCAAATGCCCCAACCTTCTATGCCATAGCCAATTTTCTGAAGATTTTCTCACGTAACATTGATCTTTACAATTCTTCAATACATACAGGTTGCTTCGAGTTCTTTTCCCTTTTATAATAATTTTACCTGTATCAAGATCACGAACTACACATTCTTTTGAACTAAAGACAACTTCAGTTCCTTGATCACACATTTGACTTACACTTAACAGGTTATGCCTTAATCCATCCACATACACGACATCATTAGCCTTCACCTTTTCTTTTAGAAACATAGACCCTTTTCCTTTAATTACAACAGGAGTATCATTTCCAAATGTAACTTTCTTTTCTTTTTCTAGAGCATTATATGCAAGAAGTTTGATTTTGTTACCTGTCATGTGTCTTGAGCATCCACTATCAATGTACCATTGATTTTCTTCACCTTCTGCAAATAACACTATCCCACAATTTTCAACCTATAATTCCTTCTTTTTCCAAACTTTGGAACTTGAATGAAAATGTTATTTTGGCTGGACTTTGCTCCTGCATTCAGATTCTTCATGGCCAAAGTTATTGCAATAAGAACATTCAACTTAATTTTGAAGAGGAGAAAAGTTGTTATAGGTGTTCTTCTTTGGTTCAGTATTCATCCTTTTCTTTCTTGCTTCTCTTGTCATGATGGTTTTATATGCAACACATTGAACAGCTTTATGACCAAAATTGTGACATGAGAAACATTGTCCATTGAACTAGAAATTTCTGCGATCATGAAATCTTCTATTTGAATTTACCTGTTGGTTGTTGCTTCTTTGAGAGATATCCCTGTTAGTGTTCCTTGAATTGTGATGATCATGCTTTACCTGTAAATATTCTTTATTCCCTTGCTGAGTGGCTGAATGTAGTAAACCAGTTGTAGCTGCTTTTAGATAATTTGGTGCTGAAGCCTGAGAAGATTCCCCGGTATATCCAAGACCTGTCTTTATAAGAGGAGAACGTTGAACCTTGATAATCTCATCTAAGGTTTCAGATCCTTTAGCAAATCTAATATTAAGAGTGTTTACTTTCTCAATTTATTTTCTTAGACTTACTACTTCACATTCTAAGTTTTCATTGTGTTTCTTCGCTTCTTCATTCTGCCTTTTTAGAGTTTCTATGATTATTTTACTTTATTCCAAGCATATTTTGAGTTGATTGTTTTGATCAAGAAAATCATTGTCATCTAGAGCATCAATAAAAGCATCCTTGTCGTCTCTAGAATTATTTTCAAATGCCATGAGAAGTCTAAGATCTTGTTCACATTCTTCCTCACTATCAGATAACCCATCACTATCTTCATTTGTATAGTAACTTTTCTTAGTGCTAGATCGGTTCTTATTCCTTCTTGCTACTTATTTCCCTTTAGCAGATTTTTTATAAGGACACTTTGCAGCATAATGACCAACTCTTCCACAATCAAAACATTTGAGAGGAAGCTTACCTTTGAATCTTCCGGTTCCTAGTTGGAGTCTTCTCACAAAGTTTGCCTCATCTTCTTCTGAGATATATCCTGATCCTTCTGCTTTTTGAACTTCTTTCCCTTTTGTAGAAGCTTCAAAAACATCTTCTTTGACTTCAGATGATCCTCCTCTCCTCATGTCATATTCAGTCAATATGCCACGAAGTTGCACCACAGTAAGAGTTTGAAGATCCTATTTTTCTTCAAGAGCAGAGACTTTTGATTCAAATTTTTCCGTTAGTGATCTTAAGATTTTCTCAACCAAAGTAGATTCCGTGATCATTTCTCCCAGATTTCTCATACGATTTACAACATCATCGAGACGTAAAAAGAAACTGGAAATATTCTCATCACTATGCATCTTTAAATTTTCATATTCAATTCTGATAGTTTGAAGTTTTGCACTTTTTACCTTTGCATCACCTTCATAACTTAGAATGATTTTGTCCCATATCTCCTATGTTGTATTCAGCTGCATAACTTTGAAAAATTCTGATTCAGTTAGACTTCCCGTTAGAGCATTGACTGTCTTTGCATTTAATTCATAATTCTTCATTTTAGTCGGATCTGTTGGTATTGCAGCTGGATATTGATATCCTTGTTCAACAACGGCCCATACATATGCTCCCATAGACTGAAGATAGGATCTCATCCTTATTTTCCAGAAGATTAAATTGCTTCCATTAAAGAGTGGGGGCTTGATAGATGATGTTCCATCTTGATTGCTCATATTGCTTGATCTTCCTTCTAGCGGTTAAGCTTTTTCAGAAGGACCTGCTCTGATACCAATTGTTGGGAAAAATACTGAGAGGCGGGGGGGGGGGTGAATCAGTATTTAGTTCAGACAATAAAACTTTGATATTTCTTTCTTAAAAACCATACACAACTTTCTTGAAGAAAACCCGCGTATATACGCGGATATCCTTTACAGAAATCATGTATATCTAGTGATCTAATTATGCATTTAGTTCTTGACTTAGATCAGTGCATTACTCATTCATCAGATATTTAGAAAACAGAAAACAAGTGTAGGAAGAACAGAATAATCATCACACATAAGAAACCACACTTGAACACCATGATTTTTAGGTGGAAACCCAATTCAGGAGAAAACCACCACTGCCGTCGTCTGAGTCTTCAATTTTTTATTATTATGAAAACTTCTTACAACATGTACTGCTGCAGAATCATACTAGTATGCAGGCATCCACCTGCAGAAGGCTACAACCTTCTCTCGTTTACCAGCCTCTTCTGGAAGGGAGCAACAACCCCCTGCTCTCGTTTACCAGCCTCATCTAGAAGGGAGCTACTACCCCCTGATATTATCACCAGCCTCTACTGGAAGAAAGCTTCTACATTTACGCTGAAGGTTTCAACCCTCAGATCCACTGCAGACCACGTTTCATCAATTTTCAAACAGGATCAAACAGCTCCAACACAACCCTTTACTTGTCAATAAACAACCTTTGCCCAATGCATCAAATAGAACAGTGAAACCACTGTAACCAGAATATCAGAGATAACCCAGACTTCAGAATAAATATGCAGAAACACATTCAACCTTGAGCAACCATAAGATCAGATATCATACGCACTTTTATTTAATCAGACCCGCGTATATACGCGCTTTTTATGAAGTGAACCCACGTATACATCTGTGCATTTATTAGAATAACCCTAACTATCCATACGTGACTTTGTTGAAACAAATCCACGTATACATGTGCATTTCACGAACTGAACCTGCGTATATATCTGTAAAACATAAAATTTGCACAACAGATCAGATCTACGAACTTACCCAGATTTCTTCAAGTTCTTTAGCATATTTGCGCCAGGTCTTCATCACTTCTTTTCAGATCATCCAAGAGATTCACCGTTTCTAGATCTAGAGATCTTTAACCTTCACCAGGTTCATAGATGCATCATAGATTCAAATCTATCAATCAAGAGCAGAGTTCAACCATGCAGATATACTTCAGAGTGAAGTATTCATTAAAGCACAGAAACTTTCACACCCATGCACAATGATTTTCTTCTCCTTATATAGATTTGGCCTTCATCAATACCATGAGTCAAAACCACATCACTTCCGCTGGTATTCCTGGACGGGATCAAATAGACAATCCAACGCTCAATACAATGGGTCAATACCATGGTAGTAACCCCTGGTTTTACATATTTAGAGCACAATTGAGCATACGCGACTTGGCACGTTATTTCCCTCGTCCATACGTGACTTCCCCTAGAAAAAATCGCGTATTCCATGTGACATACACTTTTCATCACTGTTCTGGCCCATTCTGGAAATTCTTTCTTCTGCACCTTCTATACTGATTGTAGATACATCATATGTAAATCATTCAGAAGCTCATCAAGAACAACTTCATTAAGTAGGTTGCCATCATCTTCATCAAGTGGGTTTCCATCAAGGACAACACTTAGCATCATATTGCCAACAGCCTTCCCTTTTCCGTGAGAAGCTTCTTCCTCTTTTGATAACATATATGCAATGTCTTCACAGCCTAAGCCAATATTATGCTCAGATACCACTGTAATATTACCAAAAGGTAAAAGAATTAATATAGCTCATAATAATTGAAACAATAGCAAGCATTAGCACATTACATGTGATCTAAATTCCAAGAAAGGCAAAAGTAGCCTCCAATTCCAAAATGCACCCAAAAACAAGTAATACCCTGCTATAAAAAGTACTGAAGCAAGAAAAACATATTTGTAATGACTAATATTGAAGCTGGTACATATAAATAAATGGATCTGAGAAGATCATGCTCATACAAGGCCAAAAATGGAGATCCGTGCTCCTCAACACTTTTCCAAGACAACCCTGGAAGGATTTCCAGAAACACACAAAATATGAATGGCAGATCTAAAGCCCTAGGGATGAATATGAACAAAAGCTGAAGCACATAGAAGGAGGCGTATGAATTTTATGTAGATATGAAAGAAATCCTCCAAAAGGACTCTCTGAATCAAGGGTTGATCCCTTTAATGGAAAGGAAACTACTACTGCTGAGGAAATTGTTGCTGTTGGAAACTACTACTTCTAAGGAGAATAACCATATGTGGAAGGTTTTCAGAGTGCTTATAATTATCCAGGAGTTTAACCATGGATTCTAGTCAAACAACCCTGAAAAACTCAGAAATGGTTTAGGCATATTTTAACTTTGGATTTTCGGGCCTTTTTGGGTTTCCCACTACAACATCTCACTAAAATAATGCATATATAGATTAGAACTACGTTTTAGGGGATAAAATAATATTTTCTTGATGCCAAATATGTCAAATAAGCCCAAGGTTCTCCTTTACTGGCATCCCAATGGAAGGAAACCTTCATCCACTATAAAACTAGCTTAGAAATCACCCAATACAATCTTCCACTGTTGCACCCTACAACTCAGCACATCTCTCAGCAAAAAATTCGCTACACTACAAGAATGAAGCTTGTCCTAAAACCTGAATGTGGAAATATAGTGAAAAATCTCTTCCTATGAGGCTTCTAACGGATAAAGGTTGGATTCCCTATCAGGAACACCCTGTGCTAAATAACACTGCAATCTTAGCTAAACAGTTGAAGAAAGCTTATATGTCTAAACATACCATATAATCAAAACATAAACATATCATAACATGAATAATATGGCTTCCATCCTCTTCCCTTTATAATAATTGAGCTTCCAAACCCTAAGCCCCATCCATTAATGACAATACTTCCATGGAATGTGTCTCCCTATAAACCTACATTTTCCCTCACTGAATGCCACTCCTCCAGGAAAACATTGTTGATTTGGTCAAAGTTGACCCATTCCACATGCTATAACCCCTGTTCACACCTTAGGGTGCTTTATTAAGCTGAAAAGATGATCCACTTTCACATGAGAAGTGGTTTTATTCCTAATAAAGATATTTATGGGTCTCCCTACCCACTTATTTATCAAACAAGAAAGAAAAATTATATTTTAATATTCCAATTAGTTGCATGCTAATTTAGGAATATTACAACACATTTGGCTCAACTTATATTACAACTTGAATTAAACTAACTAACTACAATACGACACCTATCATGAGATCTAGAAAGATTTAAAAAATATTTGAGGCGTATTTAAACTATGACACATGGTTTAGCTAAATTGAATGTGTTTTTTCACTTATTAAAAGAAAAAGAGTATGTTTCCGGAAATTATGGAAACATCAGAATAAAAATAAAAAATACAGAAACAAGAAAATAAAAGACTATCCAAAAGGGATAAAACTAGTGCTTCCAGAATTTCCAGTAACGACCAAATTTTTTTTTTTTTTTTTAATTTTGAATTTTTTGAAGTTTAATCCTAAAAATAAAACTAGGGAATGGACTCATGACTTAGCAAAGAATTGTGCTAACATTGGCTCCACGAGAGATAGAGCTCTCACTATGAGGCTCTAAGAATCTTTTGTAGTTTCAGTGCCTTGTCATTGGGTTATGGAGTCTTATTATGAAACATACCAATATTTACAGTGGACTTAGGCTACCAATAGCCTTAGTAAAAGAATTTTTTGAGAAATTTCCCATTGAATGGGCCTCCAAACAATTATTCTCCATCAAGATGTTGTAACTCAAAAGTGTTGTTCTGCAGAATGTTTGAGATTCTGAAAGGACCAAGCCTAAAGAATAAAATTTGGAATGCTTACTTGTATCTTGATGCTATGCATCCCACTTCAACCCTAGATATACAATCTGAAAATATTAATTTTTAGTCCCTTTATCAAAAAATTGATTTACATCTTGCTGATATTTTCTCACCAAATCATTTTTTTGTTCTCTCTTTTGCTACACTTATATGATTTGATATATTCTCTTGGTCATATCATATGGTTCAACTTCATGATCTTGCAAAAATTTAGCTACCGGAATGGCCAATTGAGCTGGAAAAAAAACATCAGTTCCATAAACCATTTGTAATGGTGATGTATTAATATATTTTTTTGTTGTCACCCTGTTTGCCCATAAAGCAAACTTCAGTTTTGAATCCCAGAATTTCTTGTTTTGCTCCAACAGTTTGGTGATGATCCTTACCAAAATTTTGTTTCATGATTCAACTAAACCATTCCCTTGGGGATATTAAGTTGTAGAGTGAGTGATATGAATGCCATAATCTTCATAGAAAATTACTAATGGAGTGGCTTTAAAAGAAGTTTCATTATCTGCTACTAGCCTTAATGGACATCTAAATCTAGTTATGATTCCCTCTAGAAAATTAATGATAACTTTATGAATAGAATTCCTGGTAGGTATTTCTTCAATCCATTTGGTGAAGTAATCAATTTCAATAAGAATCCAACAATTTTTTCCACTTGAAGGTGGATGATTTTTTCCAATGAAATCTAAGCCCCATTGCTGAAAGGGTGCAAAAACAACTATGGGCTTAACAGGAAAATAGTTCAAATGTTTCTTGCCGATGAAATTTTGACATTTTTCACATGCTCTCACCTCATAACATACATCAGAAAACAAGTTAGGCCAAAAATATCTAGCTCTTAGTATTTTATATGCAGTAGTTCTCAAATAGTGATGTCATCCACACACACTACTATGCATATCAAATATAACTTTCTTTAATGCATATTTTAACAATTTTCAGCTTCAAATATCTTACTCTGCTTTTATCGTAATTTGGAGGAGGTTTAAAATGCTGTAGAGAATAGATGATGTCCTTATACCAACTACATTCAGCTTTACATCCACTGACATGTTGTCTATAGGTACATAATTCTTCCCTTAAAAGTTTTCATCCATGAAATTCAAGTCCAAAACTTCCAATATTCTTTAGCTAGTAGTTTGTCTAATCCTTGACGTTTGATTAGTTTAGTAGGTTTTATCTCTAAATCAAACTCAAGAACTTTATTCACCCACTCATTTTTTTTCCATCAATATCAGGCTGAACTAATATCTCTCTAAAAAAAAATGAAGGTACATAAGATATAACTTGAGCATGCAAAATATAAACTCTAAAATATTTCAGAGCTTTCACTAATGCATATGCATGCTTTTCCAACATTTCACACTTCAATTCTGCATCTGTAAGTGCTCTGATAAAAAATTCTATCAAAGATTTCTTATTTCCTGAATTTTTTGTGAAAAAACAACAACAATAGCATATTGTGAGGAAAATGAGAGGATAAAGAAAGGCTTTCAGTATTTAGGGCTTACTAGATGAGGTGCTTGAATGATATATTTTTTGATCGGCTCAAATGATTTGTAGATTCAATGGTCCACTTGACTTCTTTGTTCTTCTTCAAAATGCAAGTAATATTCTTCACCACTCCGTAAAAATTTTGAATGAACCTTCTTAGGAAATTGATCTTGATGCAGGGGCATTAGACACTAGCCAACTATGTAGGAGTTTTGTCCACATGTTGTGGCTAGTAGGGCTTGAAAACATTTGAATTGTAACAGCTAGGTGTCAATACCTTAGCTGATTGTATTATTAGATCAGTTAGAGTTGTAAATTTGAATAGCTCAGTTAGTATAGCTGTCATATTTCAGTTAATATAATCAGGCTCTTGAATTACCATAACGGTCCTCATAGAGGAACTGAAAGGACATATGTTGATGTATATAAATGTAATCCCTCGGATGTATAGAAAGAGGAGAGAGCAAGAGGACGAGAGGCCCCTGCAATAAATCTGTGCATTACTTCCATTTAAATGAATTTCAATTTTTGTCAAGTATCTAACTGTCTTGTGTCTCTATTTTTGAAGAAATTGGTTTAACTATGAAGTGATTGGACTCTCTCTCTCTCTCTCTCTCTCTCTCTCTCTCTCTATATATATATATATATATATATATATATTTGTTGAATTAACCTTTCGTATAGGTTCTGTATCCCTCGGTCCATTATTCCCCTTAAATTCAATTAGATAAACCCTGTTGGATTGACACCACCCGCAGGTGAGGTCTGTGCAGAGGAATTGTGGTCGTGAACACTGTTTAATTGGAAGATTTCCCACTTTGTAAAGAAATAGAGTTGTTGCTTCGAAATGTAACCGTGGTTTAGGTGTGAGTTAGAGAACGAGGAGGATCGTGGAATCGGCATGAACCATAGTTAAACACTGTGCAAAAACCACGAGTGGTTTTGAAAGGCGGATTGCCCATATCGCACCACTTTTGCGGAGAAGGCAGTATTTTCCGAATTGAAGCGATTCCATAAAGACATCGACACGTGGCACCGGACGGGAATACTAAACTGCCTTTCTGTATTCTCATCGCAAGTTAAAGTCAGTATGAGGACGCCGAGAGATATCGTCAAGAGCCGTCGATCTGGCGCAGAGTCATCAGACGGTGGTCGCACAACGAAGATGCATGGAAGTTAACCTAAGGTATGTGCATACATTTGATTGGTCCATTGACCATAGAGGTGGGGTCCAGGACTAAAAGTTTATTACACAGTTATTTATTCAAACAGTGCATTGGTTTAAGCATTGGTTATAAAGCACAAAGATAATAGGTATATGTCGGGGATATAATATAAAGTTCAAACATTTTGGATAGTATTATTTATCAAATTCTATGAATTTGATAATTAATAAAAAGAAATAGACCACGTGGAGCAAGGGAAAAGTTGACAGAGCCACGACGATGATTGACCATCTCTCCTTGGGGTTGACTTTCAGCGTTGTTGCATCAGATCTTACCAAGAAAATATTTAACCTCTTTCTTGGATCTTGGAAGTGTTAAATCTTGAATTTTAATTACTCTCTTAGGATCGATTTCCACTCCATCTTTAGAAACTACATGAACAAAAATATTACCTTCCTTGAGAGAAAAATGAGACTTCTTTGGATTCAATGATATACCATATTTTCAATATTTAACAAATAATTGTCTCAAGTGCTGAAGGTGTTCTTGATCTGAAGCTGAATAAACATTAATATCATCTAAATAGATGACCAAGAATTTGTCCTTTTCTCCAATGAATTCAAAGTCCATAGCATGTTGAAAAGTAGCTCTGGAATTCATAAGCCCAAATGGCATCTTTGCATACATGGACATTCCCCAAGGAGTAGTGAATGTTTTCTTCTCTTGGTCTTCTAGACAAACTGAAACTTTATTGTACAAGGAGAACCCATATAACATGGAAATTATGTTTGGACCAATTATATTTTGAAGAATATGCTCCATATTTGGAAAATTATAGTTATCTTTCTTGGATCATTTGTTAAGATTTCTAAAATATACACATAATCTGACTTCACCACTCTTCTTCCATTCTGGAACTAGATTTGCAACCCAATCTAAGTATCTCAATGAAATGATGATTTCAGCATCCAAAAGTTTCTTAACTTCCTTCTCCATCATTGGTAACAATAGTGGATTTATTTTCCTTAATTTCTTCCTGAAAGGCTTAGTACCATCCTTCAATCGTATCCTATGCTCAATGATAGCAGTATCATATGTCTTAAGATATTCATATCTCTAGGAAAAAACAAAAACAAATTCAAAAAACACCTTGTGGTATTCAACCTTTATTTCTTCTGATAAAACTTTTAACAACTTCACATACCTTGGCTCTTTTTCTGTGCCCAAATTGAAATCTTCCAATTTTATATTTGTTTAAGCCAACTATAGTTCTACTGAGACATCATTATCATCAAATACCTTCTCAAGTGGGATTAACCCATTGGGAGTGTGATTGGTAGGCAGTTGAATGATAGGATGATCAAAAATCTCTTTTTGCATATTTTTGGTGTCTTGCAAATCAACATCATTCTTAACGATATCTTCATCTTCATCAATGTTTAAGACAACAAACTCTTCAGCAGTTTCAATGAATCTTCTAATCTCCTGTTAATCTTCAAAAACTTTCCAATTCTTGGCAATATCAGGAATACTAGGTCTGAACATAACTTCCACTTCATATTTCTACTTCATAGGTATTGGAACCTTGAATGAGCTCGCTAAAATAGAAAGTGAGTCAGCCAAAAAATTAATTATTTTGGAAAAAAATAAATTTTGAAATCTAGGAATAAGTCTTCCACAATGCACTATATTCCATTCCGGTAATCTCTAAGTTTGGGATGGTTAGCTTGATAAAAATTTATGATTTTCTCAATGATAATTTTAGCATCTCCAAAAATAGAAATTTCTAAAATATTCATGTCCTTTGTTTCTTTTAAACCAATTAGCAGAGCTTCATACTCATCCACATTGTTAGTTTCTTTAAATTCAAGTTTGAAAGAAAAAGTGGAGCTCTCTTTCAAAGGGGAAATGAGAACTATTCCTACACTAGCTCCTTATTTGGAACATGAGCCATCAAAGTACATTTCCATAGTTGGGAACCTTCATGACTAAAATTCTTTTCAACAGGCTTCAAAATCTAAAAATTTCTACAGATAGGACAACATCATCCATTTGTAAAATACTTGAACAAACATCAGTTTTTCTAGCATAAATTGGATGATTAGTGGGTTCTATGTTGTCACTAATGATATATGCCAGTTGAGCTTCTCTTTGAAGTCTTCTTTGTTCTCCTCCAAAAACAGGGACAATAGCATAAGTGAGATCCATTTACAAGGTTCCTCCCAACCTTCTAATCCATGAGCTAGAAAGTAACATGAAAAATCTAGCAAGAATGTCAGATACAACAATATCCATCACCATCCCTATCATGGGTAACTGAAAAAATATTACTACAAGGTCTTTGATGACACCGAGACATTGAAATTTCCAGGAATCAAAGGAGTAGATAAATTGGTATTCTCTAGTTATATCAAGACCTAGTTGATCCATGACTACCTTTGGCATTAAAATATGTGATGCTCCAGAGTCCATCAGGAAATTATGCAAGATATTATCATGAATATTCATAGATAGAAAGAAAGGAGGGGTAGATTCATCTCTGTATTCTAACAATGGACCTAAAATAATAGTGGATTAGTTATCTTGAAGGTTAAAAAAATCAGAAGCTACTTCAGTAGGTTGGGGTTGAAGAGCTTTCATAAAGGTATTTTTGAAATCATCATTTTTCATCAGCTCTACTAGAGGAATAAGAATGTTTATCTTTTGTATTTCACTCTCAAAATTAAAAACAGGGGGCAGTTTGTGAGCAATTTTTACCTCAAATGAAGGAGTATTAACTGCTACCAGAATTTCCTGTAATTTTTGTTCAACAACTTGCATTTCTATTGGAATTTTAACTGCATCCTTATTCTTCTTTGGTTGTGCAACAGGGTTTGGATTGTCATCAATATTTTTTTATCTAAAATTATATCTTCTTTTATGATCAACTACATTCATGGAATGATCAGGAACCACTTCAATATTATAAGTATATGACATGAAATCCTCATACTCTGCTTGTGTAAGATGAATCAACCCTTCTTTATCTCTCAGACAATTGAAATCGGTAGCCTTCTCTAAACTTTCAGCTTACTCTTCATCTTCAAATATAGCATTCTGCAAAGGAGGTTGAAATTTTTGATCACCAACATCTCTCCTCTCTCTCTGAAAATTTTGAGGAACATTATGTCTTATAAATTAATGCCTATTAGGCCGATCAATAGAAACATTTCTAGTAGTAGTTGGTCTTTCTTCAACCTTGAGCATCGACATCTCAGTAGTCAATGACTTGACCATTTTTTTCAGCTAATCTAACTTAGGATCTATGTCTAAATTTCTTGAAGTTGAAGCTTCATCTTTTTGCTTTCTTTTTTCTCTATCAATCCCTCCTCTGAGCCTATCAGCTTCTAACACATTAGATTCTACTTCCAGTGCATTGTCCTACATTTTTTTTAGTGTTTAAGATCTTCTTTCTCTCAATAATAAACAAAAATCAGGATCAAAGTCACCAACATAAGTGATTTTGATTGAAGTTCTAGTAGGCTTGATTTCAGTAGGTATTTTACTATACATCTTATTGAATCTCTTAGAAAAATCAAAAATTGATTCTCCTTATTTTCTTTTTATTGCACCAAATTCAGTGATATAATATAGAAAATCTTTCTTATCACTCAATTTACTTAAAAATTTATCATCTAGGGTTTCAATTCTAGTTATGCTACCAGTTGCCAATGATATTAACCATTTTCTTACATCACCCTCAAGACTCTTAACAAAAAATCTCATCGAGACATCTTCATGCTCAATATTCAGATTGTCAGCATAGGCATAAAAATCAACAAGGTGTTCTTCAGTTTTTACCTTTCCTTCATCACTAAAATTAGGCATGTACTTGAGATAATCTCCTACACATAATGCATTCATAGGCTGAGGTAAAACTAGAGGGGCATACCTTGTAGCAACATTTGAATCTATTCAGTTAAGGGATGGGTTTGGACTTACCATGGTGTGAGTCATTGGGAGTTTTGGAATAACAATAGGTGGATTGTGAACAACAGATGATGAAGCACCAACTTGTGATGTAGGTACTATTTTTTGGTTGGAAAATAAGGGAGGTATAGTATTTTCTGCAAAATCAGTGGATAAAGTTTGTCGGACTTCTTTAGGAACAACCATTAAGAAAACAGTAGTATAGGAAGAAAATTTTTGGTTACTCTCATTCTTGATCAGATTTTCAAGGTCAGAAACTAGGATTATCAAAGGGGAATATGGGTTAGCCCTGGTTCTAATCCTTCTAAGAGAAAAAAATTCTCAATGGAGTCGTCAAGTGTAAAGTAGTCTAAAAATACAGTTGGAACTGTACACCTCATAACCAGACTTATAACTTTTTCATTCATTGAGGGATAAAATTCAATATTCCTCCACAACAAAGACACCAAATATGTTAGTGCAAGGATTAACTCCTTGACTGCATAAGGAGTAAGCCTTACACATCATATTTCATTTCAAAATTTTAAAGGGGTTGTTTCAGTGGTGGGATGGTTTCTCAAATATTTTGAAATGACTTTATTTTCTTTAAGACTTTCATGCATTGGGAAATTTGTGGCAAGTATAAATTATGTGGGTAAAAGTTAGTATATGGAGAAGAGAATACAAATGGAAGAATATGAATAGCTGGTACCTATTCCAAGAAATATTCCTATCCTAAATCAGTCACACAACTATGATGATGGCTCTTTACACAAACTTTGTTTATGCAAAGTAAACAACATTCATAAAATAGATTGCATATATAAGTTATTCCACAAATCCTTTATGAAATATTCACTAACATGTTCTATAACACATATAATTTGCAGAAAACTAAAATCAAATAATTTACTGTTAAATCCTTTAACAACATATCACTCACACCTTACTAGTTGCGACAATTCATATTTTAGAAGTGTTACGCAACAATTTTTCACCGTCCCTTTACTCCCCGTTCCTTGATCCTGGAGGACCCATAAAGTGACCCTTGTGTACTTTCCAAGCATGGAATACATACCACTTAACTACACTTTGTCTCCCAATTCATCTCCCTTTACAAATTTTCTGGAAGATCCTTATAAAAACCTGGTTTTCAAGGTCGGTGCTTTGTCTCAGTGTCTGACCCATGCCGATAGCAGATATTTGCACTGAGACCCACACTGATCGATGCTCTGTATTAATGTCAGAACTATGCCAGTCCTCTTTTAGAAATTTTTTAAAATATAAACGAAGCTTCCGTGACTAGAAGCTTTGCAAGGCGACGAGCTGGAAGTTTGTTTTGAGGTTATGGCTGAGGAATTCCCCTTTGTGCTTCTTGTTCCCAAGGAATATGAACTACTCCAAAGGATAAGCTATTTTCCCATTATTTGAGGACCCATAACCTCCTCCTCCATTTTTATATAAGGAGACCTCTTTCACCTCTGTTGCCTTAGTTAGAGTCGGAGTTAGAGAGTTGGTTAGTTGTTAGGTCCCTATATTACTACTATAGTCCCTTATTATTGTTAGTGTAATCCACTTATTGTTATTATTGTACCCCTATAACCCCCACATTGTTATTATTTGGACCTTAAATTATTATTTTTAGGTCGGCTAGGATTACATCGTGGCCCCATGGACTCCTATATATAGAAAGGAGGTTTTGTAATTTGTATCATCCAAAAATTTTTCATTCATGTAATGTATTGGTGGTTTCCCCCTCGAAGTGGCTTATTTATAAGGTTTTGATATATATTTTCTTCTATTTTTTGAGTTGGCTTCACAACATTTGGTTTCAGAGATTTGGATTCTAGGGTTTTGCTGCTCCAAACAGGTCATTGTGGAATTTTCGCTATAAATTTTTTTCTATGAAGTTTGAGAAGCTGAAATTTTTAGGGTGTGAAGCCGAAATCCTAAGGAACATCATCACACAATTTTAGAGCTTGGTTCACAACATTTTCGGAGATATTATATGTGGAAGTTAGGTAATTTTGTAGGCTCCTCAATTTAATATAAACAATTCATTGTGGAATTTGCGCTATAACTTGTTTTCTATGAAGGTTCGAAATCGGAAATGTTTAGGGCATGAAGCTAAAATCCTTAGGAAATTAATCGCAAAATTTTAGAGCTTGGTTTGCAATATTTTCGGAGATATGATTTGTGGAAGGTAGTGCTTTTTTAGGCTCCTAAATTTAATCTCAAAGAGGTGATCGTGGTAAAATCTTCATAACTCTCTCTCTGAGCATCGGATGGGAGTGCCTTAAAAGATGGTCACAAGTACACAAACTATAGTTTCTTTTCTATCAATTTTAAAACTAAAAGATGAAACAGTGATACGTGGCAAGTCTTACATTTTTTCTCTACTGAACCAGTCCACAATAAGGTCATTGTGGGAGATTGGACATAACTTTTCCTTGGAGAATTCAAATCAAGTCAGACCTATGGCATTTGAAAGATAATTCAGAAGGCTACCTCAGTGCAAAATTTCAGATATTGAAGAGTCGCAATCATAGATATAATCTAATTTCAATATCGAGCTCCTAAAAAGCAAGAAAAAGGTGTGTATTTTCTTTCCGAATTGCATAAGCCTTGTTTGAAAAATCAATTTGAGTTGATTCGAGGGGCATATTGTAGAATAGATATCAATATTGGGTTCTAAAAAATGCCCCATAAAAATAATTCAACACCCATTAAACCTTCAGAAGGCTCTACTATGACTCATGAAGATGAATAATTGCAACAGGATCTATCAAAATTACAATAGCAAGTGAACCAAATTTCACTCTCGCAAAGAGCAACAAAAAATGAAATGGAAGTTTTGAAGAAAGGTGTGGAAGCAAATATGGATGGTTTGAAGAATAATATAGATGGTTTGAAGAAATGAGTGGAATATAAGATAGATGGCATGGAAGCTGGCATGGAATCTAAGATGGATCACATGGAAGCTAAGATCGATGAAAAAATGAAAGACAACATGGAAAACATGAAGAATTATCTGAAAGAAGACATGGAAGGTTTGACAAAGTTGATAAAAGAAAATTTTCCTAATGGTGAAAAGATAGTAGAGGAAACTCATGATGAGAAAAAAATAAATGTTAATCATTACTTCATAAGCTCTAATGTTGGCGGGAAGAACCACCATATTCCAAAAATGGATATGAGGAAGTTTGATGGAAAGGATCCTATAACATGGATACTACAGATGGAGAAATATTTTGATCTCCATAATGTGCAAAACACACAAAAGGTATGCATTGCAACTTTACATTTAGAACAAAATACATTTGTATGGTATCAATGGTTTTTCTCCCATAAAAAAATTGTCACTTGGTCAATTTTTATGGAGGAAATGATAGCACATTATGAGGATACAAAGAGCAACACCTTCTTTAGCTAATTGATAAATCTCAAACAAAAGGGTTTAGTGGGGGAGCACATTGAGGACTTCCAAAATTTGAATATAAGGGTAACTGATATTCCAGAGGAACACAAGATTGATCTCTTCATACGTACTCTAAAGGATAACATCCAACATGAAGTTTGCATTTTGGAACCTGATTCATTGGAAAAGGCATTCAGGTTGGCAAGAAAAAGTGAATGTAAAATTATGGCAAAAAGGAAGCCTACCACTCACTTATATAAAGAAGGAAGTGCTTCTATGCCCAGATTTCCACAACCTACACGGTTGACACCACAAAAATTGGAAGATAAAGGAGCAAAAGGGCTTTGTTACAGTTGTGATATCAAATACACTAAAGGTCATAAGTGTGTTGAGAAGAAATTATTTTACATAGATTGTGAATAGGAAGAAGAAAATGAACAAGAAGAAGATATACACAAGGAACTAGCCCTAGAAGAGGAAGAAATGAGTCTGACCATATTGTGTAATGCATTGGCAGGAATTACCACTCCTCAAACTCTTAATATAGAAGGACATATCAAGAAGAAAAAGGTAATAGTGTTGATTGATTTAGGTAGCACCCATAATTTTATTCATTGTAAGGTAGCCAAGGAATTGAATTGTTTCCTAATGTAAAGTGATGGTTGCAAATGGGGGAACTATAAATTTCTTTGGAAAATGCTATAATATCAAGCTAACCATGGGGGAATTTGTATTGAATAGTCCAATTCTTTCCATTCCTATGGGAGGTGCTGATGTTGTACTAGGAGTAAAATGGTTACAATATTTGGGGATGGTAGCTTTTAATTTTCAATAACTTTTCTTGAATTTTTTTTTAGAAGGAAAGGAAGTCGAATTATGGGGTATTGCAAGGAAACCAAAAAATATAATAAGCTCTAATTTCGTGAAAAAGCTTCTAAATAAAGAACAACGAGGCATAATTGCACAATTATTCTCACTAGAAGTTCCAACATCAAAATCATCTATTTTTGCAGATCTCCAAAAAGTCTTGGACAATCATTCCAAGATGTTTGAAACTCCCAAAGGACTCCCACCTATTCATGATCATTATCATGCTATTCATTTTATTCCAGGAAGTGTTCCTCCAAACATCAGCCCTTATAGATGTCTTTATGTCCAAAAGAGCGAAATTGAACGTATGATTGCAGAAATGTTAGAGGAAGGTATAATTCAACCTAGTCAAAGTTCTTTCTCTAGTCATGTAGTATTGGTACACAAGAAGGTTGGATCATGGTGCATGTGTCCGGATTGTAGGGAGCTCAATAAGATCACCATTAAAGATAAATTTCCCATTCCTGTGATTGATAAATTATTGGATGAATTACATGGAGCAATTTATTTTACCAAGCTGGATCTTCATTCAGGATATCATCAAATTAGAATGAAGAATGAAGATATTCCAAAAACAACATTTCGAACTCATGAGGATCATTATGAATTTTTGGTCATGCCTTTTGTCCTTACTAATGCACCTTCTACATTTCAAGGGTTGATGAATTCCATTTTCAAACCCTTCCTTAGAAAATTTGTGCTAGTATTTTTTGACGATATAATAATCTACAACAGGTCTTGAAAGGATCATGTTGAACATGATGACAGGGTGCTCAAACTATTGCAGGAGAAACAATTATATGCAAAAACATCCAAATTTTTATTTGGAGTACAAGAGGTGGAATATCTGGGTCATATTGTATCTCACGAGGGTGTTAAGGTAGACCCTAACAAAATTAAAGCCATTAAGGAATGGAAAGTCCCCACAACCATAAAGCAGTTGCGAGGATTTCTCGGGTTAACAGGGTATTATCGAAAGTTTGTTCAGAATTATGGGAGAATAGCAACACATCTAACAACATTATTGAAGAAAGATGCACTTTCATGGACTCTTGAAGCAACTAAGGTCTTTGAACATCTTAAAGAGGCAATGTGCCTAGCACCGGTCTTAGCTACGCAAAACTTCACAAAAATATTTATTGTGGAATGTGATGCCTTAGGAAATGGAATTGGTGTTGTTTTAGTGTAGGAAGGAAGACCCATTGCTTTTGAAAGTTTTCCAATCAAAGGAAAGTATTTACAAAAACCTATTTATGAGAAGGAAATGTTAGCAATACTGCATGCACTAAATAAATGGCGAACTTACCTAATGGGAAGACACTTTAAGGTAAAAAATAATCATGATAGTCTTAAACACTTTTTGGAGCAAAGACTATCTTCAGAAGAATAGAAAAAATGAGTCACAAAGATGTTGGGTTATTACTTTGAAATAATCTACAAAAAAAGGAAGCTTAATTTTGTTGCAGATGCACTCTCAAGAAAGAATGAAGAGGTGGAAGCATTTCTTTGTGCCATTTCTATTATCCAACCATATTGGATAATAGAAGAAAGAGATGAATGGAAGAAGGAAAAAGAAGTATGAACACTCATTCAAAAGTTGCAGCAAGATCCTAGTACATCTGATACATTTAGTTGGAAAAATGATTCTTTATGGTAGAAAGATTGCTTATATCTTTGTAAGAATTCCCAACTAAAACAAAAGATTCTTTTGGAATTGCACACTTCTCCTTTAGGAGGAAACTTTTTTAAAAATTTACCACAGGGTGAAATTTTTTTTTTTTTTTGGGATGGCCTTAAATCTGATATTCAAAATTTTGTGGTGGAATGTTTGGTTTGCCAGCAGAATAAGGTTGAGACAATTAAGACCTTGGGACTTCTACAACCTTTATCCATTCCAAGTCAACATTGGGAGGAGATTTCAATGGATTTTGTCACAGGTTTACCTAAGTCTGAAGGAAAGAGTGTCACCATGGTGGTAGTTGATAGACTTACCAACTATGCACACTTTTGTGCATTATCTCATCCATTTAAAGAAAGTATAGTTGCTACTACATTTATGGACACGATTCAAAAGCTACATGGAAACCCAAGGGTTATTGTGAGTGACAGAGATCCCATTTTTACTGGAAATTTTTTGACAGAGTTATTTTCTTGTTTGGGTACTCAATTAGCTCATATCTCATCTTATCATCCTCAATCTGATGGTCAAACTGAGATAGTAAATAAATTTTTGGAAGGATATATTCGTTGTTTTATCTCATAAATAAACACGCTGGGTCAAGTGGTTACTCACCGAATGGTGGTACAAGTACTTCCTTCCACATCGTAAAACAGACCCATTCATATAATTTTCTAGGATATCATCCACCATCCATCACATCATATTTAAGAGAAAATTTCATGTTCAAGCAAAGGAAGATCACATCAAGCATCAACAACAAGTTCTCCAACTTCTGGCTTACAATCTCATTTCATCACAAAATCAATGAACAACAAAAGATCAAATATCCCAAAGAAGAGAAGTTTTCACAGAGATCGTATTTTTATGGCTACAACCATACAAACAAATGTCCCTCAAGCAAGGTAAAAAAGATAATAAATTATCACCAAATTACTATGGTCCTTACAAGGTGTGGCAAAATATTTGTACTATGGCATACAAATTGGAGCTTCCTGCTTCTTCACGAGTGCATCTAGTTTTCCATGTTTCATGCTTGAAGAAGGTTATAGGTGAAAATCTTCTAGTTCAAACAATATTGCCAGAACTTGATGAGGAAGGAAAAATCATATTAGAACCTGAAGCAGCCATGGAAATAAGAACTTGAAAGCTACGGAATCGATCAATTTCAGAGTATTTCATCAAGTGGAAGAACTTACCCACTGAAGATTCTACATGGGAGTATGATAATTTTATATAGAAGCACCCAGAGCTACTCAAGCATTGAGGACAACACTTTTTTGAAGGAGAGGGGCATGTTAGGTCCCAATATTACTAGTATAGTCCATTATTTTTGTTAGTGTAACCCACTTATTGTTATTATTGTATCCCTACAACCCCCATAATGTTATTATTGTGCCCTTAAATTATTATTGCTAGGTCGGCTAGGATTACATTGCGGCCCCATGGACGCCTATATATAGAAAGGAGGTCTCGTAATTTGTATCATCGAAGAATTTTTCATTAATGTAATGTATTGGAGTTTGACCCCTCGAAGTGGCTTCTTTATAAGGCATTGATATCTCTTTTCTTCTATTTTTGGAGCTGGCTTCACAACATTAGTTGGCTAGAGAGGAGAAGTGATCATAGATTCGGGAGAATAGTGCATAGTGTGATTGTTTTTGTGTGTTGGGAACATAGTGAGATCTTGGAAATTTATGTAGGAGGGGGCTGCAAACATTCTTGGATATAGACTTGCCAAAGGAGAGCCTTGACATCAAGGCTTGGTTGTAAACTCCCCAGTGGAGTGGCCAACTTGTTGTGTAGGTAAATCCCCTTTGCGGACAAAGGTGATTCCTCTAGCCCTACGGCCTTATCTCATCAAAATCTAATAGAAAGGACATATGGAAAAGAAAGAAGAGAATAATTATGGGCTGGAATAATGATTGCATTGTCATGTTGCCCCTTTTTCTGTTGATTTATCTCCTTGTGTCTTGGGTCTTTAATAACCATGTATATTCATTTAATAAGACTTGCAACAACCTCATAACCAATCTTCACCATCACTTGTATTATCCATTTGGTTATGGGTCCTTATCCATTCTTAAATGGCTCAAAAAAAATTGTTGACAGGTGTCAAAATTCAGTTAAAACAGGCGTTGCCGAAAATTCCAGTAAAAACCTGTAACTGCGCAAAATATGGAATGCTACTAGAAATTCCAATAGCACCCTGTTTCTTTTTAAAAAATACATAGAAAATGCAGAAAATTCTGTGTAGACTTATATTCCATGACACCTAAGCTGATGTTAAAAATTTTAACTGATAAGCAAAAAAGGTACTTGAATCAAAAAACCTTTTTTACCTTCCTTCTATGTGTGTTACAACTTTAGTGAGCTTATCCAAGTATTTTTTACTGCCAGTAGATGATTTGGATCTGGTTTCTCTTGTAGTTGCCTACATGATAGGGGCTTTGTCCTCCTTAGAACCGTTTTGTGTTTTTCTTCTCTTTGAGGGCTCTGAGTGTTGTTCTGGAGGGGTTTTAGTATTTTTTTTCTTGATGGTTTTCTATGTCTTTGAACCGTCAATTTTGCCTTCAATATCAATTACCTCTGTCATTAGGCTTGAATTATGTAAAGCTTTATAACTAAGCCTAAAATTATTTATGTCTCTTGTATCCATCTTTCTAGTGCCAAAAAATAGGTTTGGCTTCTTATTTCTTCTTCTTGGTGCTGATGTCTTACGCAAAATCCTTGAGGAATTCTTCATCTGATTGTGTAGGATAATATTCTTTCTGCAACTTCTATTGAATATGTTCTTCCAGAATTTTCAGTAGCACCTACACTTTTGATCTATCTATTGTTGCAATTATTCCTCTTCTAGCTCTAATGTAGAGATTAGGAAATGGAGGAACAGGGGGTGCTATTTTCATGGAATTTGGTTTTCTTATTGAGGATCTCTCTCATTTTTCCACCTTTCTTTCAACTTTGATTGTGGAAACCTTATATTTTTTTGCTCTTGGAATTATTATGAATGTTTTATTTTTGGACTTTATTTTTTTTCTTCTTTTTGTAGGCTGAGGTTTTGGCTGTGAAAATGGAGGTGTGGGTGTAGGTTGGCCTGCCCTATAGAATAAAAAGTGGTCCCAAGCTTGGTTTCTCTTCCCCGACTCTTCTTCAAGTAGAAATTTGATCAAAGCTTGATGGCACAAGATATACTCATAAACATCAGTATTGGTTTGAACCCTTGCTAACAACTTTTCCATGCTTTTAAACAAGAAAAATGCAAGGTTCAATGTCTTCATCCCTACACTATGAAAAAGAAACATCACGTGATAGAGGAATACAACTTTATACCTCCTTTCACAAGTGAGGTATATCTTGATAAGCTTGATAGCTTCTGCCCATTCATTCTTAAGGTAGCTTCTTGGGATGCCTGTTTCCCACTTTCGATCTATGTGAGAATCTTTGAGGAAGCTAATGAGATCACCTCCTGTATTAACTTTTCCTTTGAACCACCTTTCTCCTTATTGGGGAAGGTTAAAGGCTTCAACAATGAAATCTTCAAAAACCTGCAAAGTAAGGCCATAAATTGTAGCTTCATGTCCATTAAAAGAGTTAGCGAACCCTTGAGCATCTCTTGAGTGAGAGCTCCCCAACCTGTTACAAAGAGGATAGCACCCTGGCTGCATAAAAAAAATTCTTACCCTTAAATTGGAATTAAATAAATCTACACCATGTGGCTCTATTCGATTTATCTTACCACATGTTTTAGTCATCTTCAGAAAAATAAATGAATATGAATCCTATGATCTGATAGGAGGAAGAGTAGGAAGAGTTTTACTTTACAAGTGTGGCCTATATTCTCCTTCGAAAATATTTTCTGAATCCGGACTCCTTCTCAAAGTATGAATCTCAGCAATTTGAACTCAAACAACTACAAATCTGAATGACATTCTCCAGCTTTTTAGGTGGATTTAAAATCAAATTTTGGTTCATCACCCCATGCAAATAGTCCTTAATCATTGAAAATATTCCTCAGCATGATGTGGACCATGTGATAATTCATCATCATCTTCAGTTGGTTGCATTTATCATATGAGAGTTCCAGATGGATTGAGACAAGTGGGTTTATGACTAGCAGTCACCTCCACAGTCTTTGCTATTGATTGGCCAAAATTTTCGGCAGCACTATTGTGTAGCCAACCAAACGGTTATTTCATTGAGTGTAATAACCACAATCTCCTTAATTCAGAAAGACACATATCTAGGCACATGGATAACAGAATTAGCTTTGACAAGAAGGACGGGTAACGGTTCAGTTCATAACTGTGGGTGACACATGTGGCTCAACGTGTATGATGACTTGACTTAAACTAATTGACTATAGTACGACACCTATCATGAGATCTAAAAATATTTTTAAAAATATTTGAGGTGTATTTACACTATAACACGTAGGTTAGATAAAAAAAATGCGCTTTTTTGTTTATTTTTAAAAAATAGAGTATGCTTCCAAAAATTATGACAGCATCAGGATAAAAATAAAAAATACAAAAATAGGAAAATAATAGACTGTCCGAAAGGGATAAGACCGGTTCTTTAGGAATTTACGGTAGCGACCAAAAAAAAAATTCAATTTTTAATTTTTTTGAAGTTTAATCCTAAAAATAAAACTATGGAATCGACTCACGACTTAGCAAAGAAATGTGCCAACAACTGTATAAATGAAACCTCTTCCTTTCGTTTACCACTTTTAGTGTATTCATCATTTATTGTTGCATTGCAGGCATTCTGAGCTCAATTGTGCATTATTTTCAAACGACTGTTATCATTTCAGAGAGAATATTTGTTCTCTTTCTTATTCTTTTCCTTTAAGAACATGGCCCGAAAGGGAAAGAGAAAAAAACCGACCTCCGATGAAAACCCTCCCACTTCTACCTCGGTCGACCTTGACCACTTTCCCCTTTCTAACTATTATTATAAAATTGTTGACACTGAGTGCAAATTCGAGTTCCATGAATTACACATGTGGTTGAAGAAAAAATTTCTTGATCAACAAGATGAAATGAAACTGTGGGAATCCTTTCTGCCCCTTTTCTCATTCCATCAATCCCATGACTTCCTAGCTCTGGTCATCTGGTGTCAAACCAGATATGACACTATCAAAAGAGAAGTGGTGGCTTAGAATGGATACAATCTGATATCCATCACTGTAGAAACCACTAATAATATGCTCGTAATCCCTCAAAATGATTCCTTAAGCCTATTCTCTCAAGGAGCTCTTATGGAGATATACCATAAGATTAATTTTCCTCAAAGAGCCAAAATATTTGAAACCATTTTAACTCATCATGCTGAAATCCATCCCATCCATCCTCAATGTTCCCTGAAGCCACCAAACATATCATCTCCCTGAAAATTAATGGAATAACCTATTGATGAGGTTTTTAACCTTACGTTTCGCACTACAAAAATGAGACCATCTTCAAGGGAGTGCCAACATTCTTGAGAAGGATGAAGAGTATTTAAAGAGATTAGTTCGTATTTAAATATAAGAGAAGGAAAATAATAAGAAAGAAAAACTTAGGTCAGCTAATTCATGAGTCCATTCCAAAGAATCATCAACCTACATTCATGTAAAAATATAGTCAATGCTTGGCTAATAATATGCTTGAGAAATTCATGAATTTCACAACCCAATGGAGGTTTAAGTACACCTCTATACTTATATACATGTTTTTTTTTTAAGCAAGGAGATTCATCACCTACCAAACCCAAATGAGCAGGATGGACATGGAGTCAACCAATTAGTAATTCCCTAGACAGAAATGTGCAGGTCCATTTCAGCCAAATCCTCTTTTTCAGATTTCATTGACTCATTCATCAATTGAGTAGGAAAACTTCTCAGTAGCCAGAGTGATCCCATAAAGTGTCAATATATTAAAAGGATCCTTCACTTGATTGACCAAGTCAAAGTTGAAGTCCGGCATTTATACCGGAATTACACTGAAATCAGGGTATATGGTTGTGAGTTACCACCATAGAAGTTGCAAAAATATGTTCCAATGATAATTTTCTCTTTGGAATATACTAGGTTTATGATTAACATGGATGGCCTACATTTTATTTCAGGGAAAAGGAAGTCACAGTTCAAGATCAAGTCAAAAACTGGTTCCTTCATTCGCAATACCAAATCAATCAACATTGAGGAAGATACTATTTCAAAGAATGTGAATTTTCAGCCAAGAATCACATGGTCTTATGGCCCCTTCAATATTATTTCAAATTTAAGAGTTGAGTTAAAAACAACTCCATATAATCATACACCAAGGCCTAAAATAGAAAAATTCATGAATCAGGAGCAGTGGACCGAAAATACATTCAAGGAAGCAGAAGAATAGATCCTTTCTACCTCCACTTTGTAGACTCTAGTTTCTCAAAGAAAACAATAGAAAAGATAAGGGAAGAAACATTCACTCCTATCAATTTGATCATAGAAATTATAGTCCATAAAAATAAGCATAAGACTAACTTGTCAATCTCTACAGAATATAATAAAAAAGAACAAAAAATCATAGACTTAGGAGATCCAAAAGTGTCTACATCAACAGGAGGGAGCGTCCTTAATACTCCATCATCTACTTCACCTCCTCAATAACCTCTGGAGATCATGCAAACTTTTGGAACTAGTTCGTCATATGACCATAATATATTCTCCAAATTCTTGGAGATTAAGCAGAAAAATGAAACATTGAAATTAATTGTATACAATCAGTTATGGAAGCAGACTTCAACCTCACAGCACATAATTATCTCTTATTTTTATAGTGAAAAGGGAGGGATGCAAATGGATTTCCTACAAGCTCAAGTCCCTTTTCCTAAGTCTCCATAATATTACAAATAGACCATCTTCTCATTTGATGCTAACCAGATTCATCCAATGGATCAAATGGATATGCATAGATAGTCTGGAGAGATTCTTTTCTCTACCATGACTAATACAACTATGAATTTATCTAAGTTCAGAACAACATTATCAAATGTATAGTATTAGCTTAAAATAGATAAACTATCTTATTTAGCTAAATAAACAAATTTAAAGTATTTAGAAGACCTCGTGGTTAAGATTGGGTATGACCCAAATGATTATAAAGTTATAGAGGAAATTATGATGAGGAAAAATCTAGACAGAGTAGCTCTACGAAAATATCTTAAGTTACCTTCCATAGAAGACCCACAAAGAAAAGGAAATAGATGAGAGTGAAGAAAACATAGAAGAGATTCTCAAACTGATCATTGAGTAGAATATTCAGATAAAGAATATGGAGGAGCATATTAAAGGAATTATTAAAGAAAAAGAGACAGATCAACTTGCCATGATTACAGTTACAATAGTACCAATAGAAGTTGTAGGGATAGAGCCCAACTCTTCATCAATAGCCATAGAATCTACATCAACAGCAGGGGATTCAATAAGACTAGTGCAGGAGTTGGCCATACAGAAACAAGAAAATGAGAATTTGCTAGAGAAACTTAAGAACTTGGAAAATCAGAGGATTAAAAATGACACCTTATACATGGAAGAAGTGTTGAAGTCTCACAGGTTTGGATTTAAATTTTGGAATTTAGAAAGTGAGTTTCTAATGGTATAAACCTTCGCCCAAGCCAAGGAAAGTATATGGATAGAAATCAGTCAAGAAATGACATAAGTATGGAAATCCATACAGATTATTTTTAAGCAGCAAGAGTTAATAAACAGATGTAGTATAGTCACTAAAAAGGAAAAAGCATAACTCAAGCAGAGACCATCATAGGTATCATACATGATTAAGGTGATGAATTCAAAGAGTAGAGTAGAGTTGGAGCAGATCAACATTTTAGATAGAATAGCTACCATCTTAGAAATAAAAAAGGTATTGTAGAAGAAGAAATTATTGAACCAATTGGAGACTAAGTGTCAAACTTTGGACATTGTTCTCCAAAGGTTTCATACAAATTTTAATTTGCTGAACCAGAGAGTATTTCCTAGACTAGTAGGTCCAAATGAGAAATTGATCAACTTGGAGGAGTACCGCAAAACATTGTACACTATTTCAATTGACAAGAAAAAATTTGTAGGCATTAAAGGCCATGTGACAGGCAAAGATTTTCTCAAAGCTTTATATTTTGATTTAATTATAAAACATGAAATCAAACATCGCTTCCTAAATAAACCTATATTTGAAAGATAGATTGAGGTAGATGAAGTTTTTAGAAAGTTGGTAAATTTGGAAATTTTGAGTGAAGAAAGAGGGGATCATCTATGTGAGACCATATAGTAACTTTTTGTCTCCAACGGAATGCCAACACAACATCAATTTTTGGGTCACATCATCATCTGTTTCCTCAAAGAAAATGATAGATCACTCGTCAATTTTGTTTTCCTATACTTTTATATTATTTTTGTAATCACTTTTAGATAATTCTAAGTGATAGAAACTAGTATAAATAACTCTCCATTAAATTTATTAAGGGTTGCACCCTTGGATGATAATTTGTAAGAAGAAGTGTATGAGCTTTGATCATTCATGATAATAAAAGGATTATGGATTTATTTCAATCAGTTTTTTCTCTTGTAAGTTTTCCAGTATTCATTACATTTTTTTCTGCATATATTTGATGTTTATAAAGATAATTAGGTAAGAAAAGGTTGTGTTTCAGTCTATCTTAAATCCTTTGAAGTTTTAATCTATATTAGATAATGCCTTATTAAACTATCTATTTTTATGTCCCTCTACATCAATTAATTCCCAACATCTTCATAAAGTTAAGTATTTTTTGTTAATTTGCTCAACATTTTTGGACAACATTTCACACTTATGATAAATTAAACATTGAATCTGAATATTTAACTCATCATATTTCCTTACATTTTCCACCTTCACATATGCAATATTAAATCACTGTTTGAAGTAAAGCAACAACCATTCTCTTAATAATTAATACTATCTAAAGTTTAAATACATATGTATCAAATTTATTTATACATTGGTAATCTAAAAAACCCAATTCAAAATGAGAAAAAAATTATAGATGCTCTGGCATGATTAATTGACCTAGAATTATCTTAGAGGACAACAAATTTTTAGCTAGTTTTCTTACATTTCAATTCATTGTTTTTAATTTTCTTCCATTTGGCTTTGTTATAGTTAAGCTTTCATAAATGTTCATAGAATAGCTTATAAACTCAAAAAGATCGGTGTTAAGCCTCCCTCTCTCATCTCTTTCATTGAAGCTTAAGAGAACTTCACCATAGGCCATATTTTCTCTTTATTTTATGATTTCTTGCAAAGAATAGTTAGGTTACTATAGTTTCATGAACATGTCTAGAATACTGAGTCATATTTTTGTTTGAATTCTTGTGTATGTTTTCTTTTGAGATTCAACTCATCTTTTCCATTTACTTCCTCATATATTTGCCAATTTTTGTTGGATGAATATTTAGTTTCTTATATGTTCAAATAGCACAACGAAGGAGGACTTCATCAAAACCCTTAGTTTCATTTCTCAACCATCAAACAACCTTCTCCATCAAATCACCTTCAGCCTCGTTTTTGAGATTTTCACCTTCCCATTGTGAAAAACCCTAGAAGATAAAGACATGCTTATCAAGAGGTTCTAATCTTGGAAAATGGGTTGGACACCTTCCATTCATACAATTACAACTAACTCCACATCCCCTATGCTTTTCTCCATCATTTTTGGCCTCATATTGCCCTCATACTGTTTCCTGTAGCAACTCAGGACTTTCTTGTAGCACTACAGGAAACTTGTAACAAAACTAGTAGTATCCCTAGTGGGCCTCTCCTTAAGCCGCAAAACCATCATAAACCTAATATAGGCCTACCAAAACCATCAAGACACCTTCAACCCTTCATCCATGAGTTCGAACCCTTCCTAAGCCACCTTAGTGCCTTCTCCTCCTTGTTGTAAAATAATGCATTTACAAGCATACTCAGGTCATGATTAGATGCATGAGTAAAAGAATGATAGTTAAAGCATGAATTATAAAAAGTGTGTTTAGCAATTTTTCCCAAAAATGTGTTAGTAGATTAGCCTTGTTTCTACAATTTCAATTCATCCATTTACTTCATAAAAATACCTAGTTTGCTTCTATTTCTTGCCATAGTTTAAATTACGGATTTATTTCCTTGCAGAATAGCTACATGTATTTTCTTGGTTTATAATAGTCATTTGATGGTTAATATATTAATGGTTTTGAGTCACTTGTAGTTCTAATTCCAAATCATAGGTGTGAGATATTTCACTTAGAGAACCTAAAATTAGCACCCTGATGTAGGATTTAGCAGAGGATGACATGAGTAGAATGCATATGCTGTGTATATAGCATTGTCACCTCCAAGTTTGTATGACCCTAGGTGGATAAATTAAAGTAGAGTAGCCTCTAGGAGTTGCAGCATTATTGGTGTAATACTATGGCTCACCACTTTTTGGTGTTGTTGCTTAGGAGGTGTCTAGTAGATTCTTTGATTCTATTTTAGCATTCTTTTCTGCTTTACTTTTAAATGCTATTTCAAAAATATTGAAAAAATACAAAAAAAAATATGATTTTCATCCCTCATATGAAATGACATTTTTTACCAAAAACCCCCACATCCCCACATAGTCACCCTTCACCATTCTTCAGTGACTCTGAGGTTCAACAAACCATAGATGAGCCTTTTGAAAATTTTGAAGAACCTATTATACAAGAAGAAGAACATGTTTCACCAGAGAAACATGCTTCACCTATTCAAGCCATGGATGAGAATTAAGCCCATATAGTATTTATAATTAGAGAGACATCTGGGGAAACCAAAATGAAGAAAATTATCCCCTCAACCATTCCACATTTCCATGGACTTACCTCTGAGGACCCTGACACATTCATGTTTGAATTTACTATTGTCTGTAGGACCTATGACTATGCCTAAGATGATAAAAAGCTAAATCTATTCCCATCTACCTTTAAGGATGAAACCTTGCACTGGTTCATGGGTCTACCTGGGAACAACATCACTACCTCAGGACAGACGCAAGAGTCCTTCAAAAACAAGTACAAGTACTACTATAGGTCCAAGGAAACTAAAGAGAAAATATTCAGGATTACAATAGGGCCTAATGAATCCCTAGAGGACTATGAAGAGAGGTTCCATTTAAATTATAAAAGAGCCAACTGCACCCTTGATCCCAGATCAATTAAACTAGTACTTCTCTGAGGGATCATAGAGGAGGTTATATAAACCCTCAATATGTTATTATGAGGAATATCTACCTGCCTTATGAGATAATCAAAATTATCTTTAGGAACACTTATCTATGGTATGATTATCCTCCTTATGACAGATAAGGAGGGACACTTATCTGTGGTATGATTATCAACAAGAGAAGTGGACTGAAAATACATTACAGGAAGTAGAAAAATATATCCTTTATACCTCCACTTTGTAGACTCTAGTTTCCCAAGCAAACAATAGAAAATAATAAGGGAAGAAACATCAACTCCTATAGATTTGATGAGAGAATTTATAGTCTAGAAAAAGAAGCAGAGGGTTGACTTGTCAGTCTAGAAGGATGAATGAGTCAATGAAATCTAAAAAAGAGAATTTGGCTAAAATGGGCCTGGCCATCTCTGTCGAATGAATTACTAATTCATTGAATCCATATTCGTCCTGCTTGTTGAGTGTGATAGGAAATGAACCTCCTTGATGAAACAAAAACATGTATATAAGTACAAAGGTGTACTTAAACATCTATTGGGTTGTCAAATTAATGAATTCCTCATGCATATTATCAACCAAAAATTGATTGTATTTATACATGAAGGCATGTTGATGATATTTGGAAATGGAATCATTAATTAGCCATATAATAGACTCATGAATCTTCAACAACAACTATAGAATCTACATCAACAACGGGGGTTTTAGTAAGACTAGTGCAGGAGTTGGCCATACAGAAACAAGAAAATGAAAAGCTTCTAGAGAAATTTAAGAACTCGGAAAATCAGAAGATTAAAAATGACATCCTATACATGGAAGAAATAAAGAAGTCTAACAGGTTGGGACTTAAATTTCAAAAATTAAAAAGTGATTTAATAATAGCAGACACCTTGCCCCAAGCCAAGGAAAGTATATGGATAGAAATTAGTCAAGCAATGACAGAAGTATGGACATCCATACATATTATTTTTGAACAACAAGAAATAATAAACAGATGCATGATAGTCATTTAAAAGGAAAATGAAACACTAAAGCAGGAACCAACAACGGCATTAGACATGATTAAGGTGCTGAATTCAAAGAGCAGAGCAGAGTTGGAGCAGATCGACATTTCAGATAGAACAACTACCATGTAATATTACCAAATGGGGAAACTCATTAATACATGCATGAAAAATGCATTTTCAGAAATATAAGCATTAACATAAAAATGAAGCAAATGGATCCATTCGATCTAACATTATAGAAACCATATCAGAAAGGAAATAAAAAACAAATCATTATAGCCTAGTTAAACAGGCCTCCCATGCTCAAAACAACTCAAAATCACCGACAACCCCAAGACTACTGCAACACAGAAATAATGAATAAAGATAAAACACATTTTATTTAGTTTTATACATATAAAATGGAGAGACAGATCAGATATTATGATTTATTAATCAATAGAGCACAAAAACAGAGATCTAGTCTCTTTTACATAGATCCAAGATGACCCGGCAAGGGTTTCTTGATAGAAATGATATACATTAAATATTTGTTGTAGATATATGGCTGACCCACACTTGTATGGCTGAAGATCTACATAAATAAGGCTAATCATGCAAATAAATGGCTGCAGCTCCTTTTTCTAGCTTTTACGGGAAAATTCTAATCGTCCCCTTGGGAAACTAGCTCTTGAAACAAGGGATTAAACCCCTCCACTGCAATACCTTAAGAAATAACACAGTTTCTAAAAGGGATATGTTTTTTCTAAATGTAACTACTTGGCCTAACACTAGATAGTAGAAAATGCATCATAAAATTCTCTCCTCATATTTATTAAACAAGATCTCCAAGCAAGAGTGGGGAATTCCCGCATGAGAAAACCATTGCACTAAATAGTGCAAAAAAAATAGCTAAACAACCAAAGAATTCAAATAATTATAAACATAACACATACAATAAATAATCTTAAATCATGCCCCATATGGCTTCCATTCCCTCATTATATAGTTGATGAGCTTCCTCACCAAGTGTCCCACCCAATTATGAGGTTGCTTCCATGCAAAGGCTCCTCCACCAAAATTACGATGTCTCCATTAGTCCCACTCATCTATTTATAGCATTGTTTTATTTATTCAGACTTGACTTGATCTTCATGAATTGTCTCTTTTCACACCCAAGGTGTCTTCATTATGACTAGCTAGATTGATCTTCATTCACACTGAGTTGTCTTTATTTATGATCCACTCCTCATATAATAATTTTGTTGAATTGTTCAAACTTGACTTTTTCCACACATTTTAGACCCTATTCACACATGAGTATGTTTTATCTAGTTATTATCCTGATCCCTTTTCACATTATGAGGGATTTTATGCCTACTTAAGCAACTTATGAGCCTCCTTGCCCATTTATTCATCTAACTAGATATTAAAATAAAAATTAATATTCCTATTAGTTTCATGCTAATTTATGAATATTACATTACATTCTTCCCCTCCCAAAGGTTTCTTTTCCTCAAGCAACTGCAAGGGTACTGTTAAGTCTCCCCTCCTCCTCTTGGGGCCTCCACATCCAATAGTCTCCACCATTGCTTTGGATATTCTGCAACAATTCTGCCTCCCAATGGTTCCTCCCAAGTGTGTAGGTTGCCCTTTGGAAGATAAACCAAATGGCTCCCATCATGAAATAATGGAAACTCTATATGGAAACCTTCTTGTTGATCAATGGCCTCCTCAAGATAGAAGTGATGACAATCATGGGGGACATTATTGCAAATGAAAGGCTCCCATCTCCATGCTATCATCGAAATGAAATGAATCACCTCCCAGCACGGTAATTCATAGAAAAAATTCTCCCAAGTGGTCATGAGAGGTGTTTCCCAAGTGTTCCAAACAATTATATGGTCCACCTCATAAAGAAACAAGTGATTTACTATAGTGGCCATATCATCTTCCATTCTCCCCTTGAAACATGTAGTGCAAAAAGTGTGGGAAATTTCTTCCCCAAAGGACACATCCAACCAATGTGTCTCTCCTCCAATCATGTTCCCAAAAAAGATAAGAACATCTTTAGAATATGGAATCATAATTAAAATCATGCTAGCTACCATATGGATTAAAGGAGAAGGACAATGTTCCCTCATGTGCAACTAGCGCAGTTTTACTCCTAACTGCCATAGAATATGATATAAAAATTGTTTTTCCCAACACTTGCTTGCTGTCCCATCTTTCTTGTATGATTAGAGAAGGTGTATGATAATTGGTGCTAATGAAGCACACCATGAAGAATACAACATCTCCCCAAAATATCTTAGGGAATGGGAAACATATCCATTGCTCATCGCTCTAAGTAGCCCATGAAGCCCATAAGAAAAGGTGCCCCCTCTTGGAGCAAAGCCCTACACATGAGTGTTAAGAAAATAAAATCACATAGTAGATACATCATGATGTTCAGAAAAACCATCCTTACTATACACTTGATTCAAATAAGTGAGGTAGCTCATGGATGAGCTCCCTCTCCCACCCAATGAATAAGGAGGTAATGATGATAACTCTTCCCAAGATCTATGTTCCTCCTCAGCCAGAAAATGATCTATGCAATTCCTCATATGAGAGTGCATATCCTCTTTGAAATTTACCCACATGAATCCATCTAAGATAGTATGGTATGTTCTAATGAAACCAGTGGGTTTAGAAAGAAATATCTCATAGGCTACATTAAGTATTTCATCATTAAGCTTGGAGTCTCTATTCAAATAGATTTGATCATGAAAATAAATAACTCCATCAACTAATTTATACCTCCCATACATCACTTTCCCTTCAAGAACCTTACATTTGAAGAGGCCCTTGGAATATTCCATCAAGAGTTGGGACTCCCAATAAGGATCTAAGCTCCCCAACAATGACAGTGCTATAGAAATCTGAAATGTAGCCCCTGTCATAAAATGGCTCTCCTTTTTGACATTATTTATGCCAAAGTCACATGTTTGAGGACTATCAACTATATTTTGTTGTCTTTCTTGCAGCTGATCTTGCTCAAGACGAGATTGAAGAAGATGGAAGTCAACCTCTCCTTGAAATTTTTTTACCTTCCAAAACTTCCTTAATTTGGCCCATGCATGCAAGAGTGTTGATATCCTCTTGTCATGTTCAAAAATTTTCTTTGTGTATGAGAATATCATTGGATACCCCAAAGATATGGAGTGGCCTTTTTGTTTGAAAATTAAATATTACAGAGCAATGTAACACATAAAATATGCGGAAAATACAAGCACACAAAACACATAAAACTAGAGAAACATAGATATACGTGGTTCACCCAGTTTGAGCTATGTCCACCCTGAACAACCAGTCCTTCCTTTCTATTATCCACCAAAGAGACAAAACCTATAGAAGATCCACTGTAATATCCTCTATTCTCTCTCACAGTCTCCCTATCTATTTCTCACTCTAAGAATACACACATAATGCACAGCCGTAATACAATACCCTCATATATACAAGGGGGTTTCCTTATAGGTCCAAAAACCCTAAACTAAACATAACTTCTACCGTCAGATCATCCGCCTATGAACGGCCCAGATTGACTAGAAATTACTATACTTTCACAAGGCAATTTTACATCTATTTTTAGCTTCGGGGGTGCTGCCCCCAAAACACCCTGCCAGGGGGGGGCTACGAATAGCACTGTCGCCCCCCTTGGACCCCCCATGGCAACGATTAATTACGGGCGGAATTTCTTCCCCTTTTAAGGTACAGGCGTCCAATGCTGTGATACAAAGTAAACAAGATAATCAGGCTCCACACCCAACACTTTTGAAATCATATTCATGTCATCATAGATTTCTGAATTACCCTTTTCCAGCGCAAATAGCTGAGTGGGTGAAAAGGTTTTATATAAATTTTAATTTTCCGAACCAAAGAGGATTGCCTGGAAAAGTAGGTTCAAATGAGAAATTGATCAACTTGGAGGAGTACTGCAAAAAGTTTTACACTATTGCAATTGACAAGAAAACGTTTGTAGGGATTAAAGGCCATGTGATAGGATCATTAGGGGAATTTTGAGGTCTAAAATGGGGCCTCCTAAGAAAAATGTACAACCAAAATAAAATTTATAAGAACCAAAAGGATTCAATATGATTATGTCAACCATGGAGGATGATTCACCATTTTTTAAGTAAAAGGGTAAAAAAATTAAAAAATAATAAAATAATAAAACTACTTTTTCAACTCGTATTTTCAACTTATCTCCCAAAGGTTTTACTCAGATTTCGAGTGAGATTACTATTTGGATGAAAAATTTAATTCCTAATCCAAGGAGTACCAATTTTGAATACTTTTGATGGACCCTACTACATGACAAATGAGAAATACATGAAAAAACATGATTGCAATCATGCTTTTCATGTATTTCTCATTTTTCATGTAGAAGGATCCATCAAAAGTATGCAATATGGGTAATCCTTGGATGAGGAACTAAATTTTTCAACCAACAAGTAATCTCTCTTGAAATTTTAGTAACAAAATTGGGAGATAAGTTGAAAATACGAGTTGAAAAAGTAGTTTTTTCTTATTTCCCTCTAAAATTTGATGTTGTAATCAAATCTTATTTTATTATTTCTACTATTATTTTATAATTTTCTTAGGAGTCCCATTTTAGACCTCAAAATTCCCCTAATGTTTGATCTAATTTTAAAACATGAAATCAAACATCTCTTCCTCAATAAACCTACATTTGAAAGATACACAAAGGTAGATGAAGTTTTCAGAAAGTTGGTAAATTTGGAAATTCCAAGTGAAGAAAGAGGGCATCATCTATGTGAAACCATAGAGTAACTTTTTGTATCCAATAGCATACCAGCACAACAACAATTTTTGGGCTAGATCATCAATTGTTTCCTCAAAGACGGCGAAAGATCACTCATCATTTTTTTTCCCTATAATTTGGTATTATTTTTGTAATCAGTTTTAGATACTTCTAAGTGATGGAAATTAGTATAAATAACTCTCTGGTCGAGTTATCAAGGGTTGCACCCTTGGATGATAATTTTTAACAAGAAGTGTATGATCTTTGATCATTGATGATAATAAAATGATTTTGGATTTATTTCAATTAGTTTTTTCTCTTGTAAGTTTTCCAGTATTCATTACATTTTTTTTCTACATATATTTGAAGTTTAGGAAGATAATTAGGTAAGGAAAATTTGTGTTTTAGTATATCTTAAATCCTCTGAAGTTATGATCTATATTAGAGAATGACTTATTGAACTATCTGTTTTTATATGTCCCTCTACATCAATTAATTTTCAACATATTCATAAAGTTAAGTATGTTTTGTTAAGTTGTTGAACATTTTTTGACAATATTTCACACTTATGATAAATTAAACATTCACTCTGAATATTTAACTCGTCATAGTTCCTTACATTTTCTGCCTTCACATATGCAATCTTAAATGACTATTTGAAGTAAACCAATAACCATTTTCTTAATAATTAATATTATCTAAAGTTTAAATACATTTGTATAAAATTTCATTATACATTGGTCATCCAAAAATCCCAATTCAAAACAAACAAAATATTATAGATGCTCTGGCATGATTAATTGACCTAGAATTATCTTAGAGGACAACAAAGTTTTAGCTAGTTTTCTTACATTTCAATTCATTTTTCTTAGTTTTCTTCCATTTTGCTTTTAAGATTGCATAAATGTTTGTAGAATAGCTTATAAACTCATAAATATGTGTGCCAGGCCTCCCTCTCTTGTCTCTTTCATTGGATCTTGAGGAGGGAAGATCTTCACCATAGGCCAAATTTTCTTTTTAGTTCATGATTTCTTGGAAAGAATAGTTAGGTTACTATAGTGTCATGAACATGTCTAGAATATTGAGTTAGATTTTTTTTTGAATGCTTAAGTAGGTTTGTTTTCCAACAACTCATATTTTCCATTAAATTCCTCAATGATTTTCCAATGTTTATTGCATGAATAGGTAGTTTCTTACAGGTTCAAGTAGCACAACAAAGGAGGACTTCAGCAACACCCTTATCTTCATTTCTCACCCATCAAACAACCTTCTTTCCATCAAATCACCCTCAGCCCTGTTTTTGATATTTTCACCTTCCCGTTGTGAGCAACCCTAGAAGAGAAATGAATGCTTCTCAAGAGGTTTTGAGCTTGTAAAATGGGATATCCACCTTCCATTAATCCAAGTACACCATCACTCCACTTTCCATGCACTTTTCTCCATCTTTTTTGGCCTCAGATTGCCCTCGGAATATTTCTTGTAGAAATTTAGGACTTTCCTATTGTGCTACAGGAAACCTATAGAATAACCAGTAGAAGCAGAAATGGGCCTATCCTTAAGCTAAGAAACCACCATCAACCTCATTTAGACCTACCAAAACCATAAAGATACCTTCAAACCTACATCCATGACTTCAAACTCTTCCTAAGCCACCTTAGTGCCTTCTCCTCCTTGCTGCAAAACAATGCATTTACAAGAATAATTAGGTCATGATTAGTTGCATGAGTAAAATAATGATAGTTAAAGCATGAAGTAGACAGAGCGTGTTTAGCCATTTTTCCCAGCAATGTGTGAGTATATTAGCCTTCTTTCTGCAATTTACTTCATAAAAATACCTATTTTTCTTCTATTTCTTGCCATAGTTTAAATTGCAGATTTATTTCCTTGAAAAATATCTATATGTACTTTCTTGATTCAGAATAGTCATTTGATGGTTAATAGAGTAATGTTTTTGATTCAATTGTAGTTCTAGGTTAAAATCATAGGTGTGACAGACTTCACTCAGAAACCCTAAAAATAGCACCCTTTCGTAGGACTTAGAATAGGATGACATGAGTAGAATGCATATGTTATATATATAGCATTGTCACCTCCAAGTTTGTACGAACCCTGGGTTGATAAATTGAAGTAGAGTAGCCTCTAGGAGTTGTAGCATTCTTGGTGCAATACCATGGCTCACCACTTTTTGGTGCCATTTTCAGGGAGGTGTCTAGTAGATTCTTTGATTATGTTTCAACATTGTTTTCTGCTTTTCTTTTACATGATATTTCAAAAATATTTAAAATTACAAAAAAATATGATTTTCATCCCTCGTAGGAGTAGGGATACTCAATGAATTTTTTTACCAAAAACGCCCACATCCCCACATAGTCACCCTTCACTCTTCTTCAGTGAATGTGAGGTTGAATGCACCATAGATTATCCTTTTGAAATTTTTGAATAACCTATTGTTGGCCAGATAAATTGATCTTGCGGACAAGATCGATCTCCCTAGTGTTAGAAGACAATCTAGCAACAAACGAACAACTAAGTTTGTCTTTCTCTAAATATATTCGTTTTACAAGTAAATGATATGAAGGTGTTGATTCTAACTTAGATCCAAATGCTTATTTGCAATCGTAGTGCTTCGGTCGCATCAATAATCCTTCGTCACAACAAGAGTTCTTTCGTCGCAACAATAATCCTTCCGTCGCAACAAGAGTTCTTTCATCGCAAGAAAGTGTCAAATTTCGTCGACCTACAATCACAAACAAGAAAATATTAAATATCACCTATATAAAAAATAATTATAAAACATGCCTATCATAGTGATCGAGGAATATATGAAATAAACAATCGAACAACAATTTATTGAGAAAAACAAAACTTGATTGTATTAATCTTAAAATAACAGAAGAACCTTACAAGCTTCGCCTTGATGTTGAACAAGCCTTCCTGGGGTCCGAAGTAGGAGTCTCCTCTAATTTTATAAGTCTTGCACTCTTCCTCCAGGAGAACATAGAGGTATGTAATCTTTCCTCTCAAAATCTCAGCAGAAAGAAGTCTAAATCTCAACAGCACTTCAACTCAATCACCCATAAAGCTTGAACTCCCTTTGAGGCCACCCAATGACTCTTTTTATAGAGCATATGAGGAGGTTAGGGTTCCACCTTTGAAGGGATAAAATCCTCCTTCAAAGGGATAGACTCCTCACATCAATGGATTAGTTCCTTAAGGTGAGGGATGCATGAACCTTAATAAATCGTACTCATCCCCAAAAAATCTCATCTATAACCTTCTAGAATTGACCAAAATTCAACTTTTTCACTTTAGTTTCTTGCTTTTTTTACTTTGGAGGGGGTACGCAGGCATTACAAGGGAAAACTGCATTCTGGAACATAGGTAAGTAGTGTATTACCTGCATACCCAAGCCAATAATGTAGGCAGGCTTCAAGTTACCTGCGTACCCTGAGTTTCAAATATTTAAGTGGGTTCTCTTGATTTTAGGGCTTGGAATGAGGAACAAAGGTTGTAAGACTTGCAAAGGAGGCATGTATGAGTGTTAATGAGCTCATACAGTCAGCGGAATGTCAAGGTTACAGTTTTTAGTGCAACACCTATTGAAGAGGAATAAGAAATTGTTTCACCAGAGGAACCTGCTTCACTTATTCAAGCCATGGCTAAGAATGAAGCATAGGGAGTCTTTCCAAATAGAGATATAGTTGGGGAAACTAAAATGAAGAACATCAGCCCCTCAACCCTGCCACATTTCCATGGAATTACCTTTGAGGACCCTGACACATTCATGCTTGAATTTACTGTTGTCTATAGGATCTGCGACTATGCCTCAGATGATCAAAATCTCAAGTTATTCCCATCTACCCTTAAGGATGTAGCCATGCACTGGTTAATGGGTCTACCTAGGACCAACATCACTACCTGGGAATAGATGCAAGAGTCGTTAAACAACAAGTACAGGGACTACTGTAGGTCTAAGGAAACTAAAAGGGAAATATTCAGGATGACTATAGGGCCTGATGAATACCTAGAGGACTATGAAAATAGGTTCTAGTTAAATTATAAAAGAGCCAATTAGACTCTTCGTCTCGGATCACTTAAACTAGTACCTCTCTCAAGGATAAGGGATGAGGTGATATAAATCCTCAATATGTTATCAGGACGAGATATTTATTAGTTTCCTTATGAGACAATCAAAATTATCTTTAGGAACAATTCTAGGGTAGCTGGGAAGAAAGGCAGAGCTAGCCAAAGTATGAAAAATACCCCTTCCTCTTCCACCTCCATCAAGAATGAGATTGGAAATATGTTAGGGGACACCAAGAGTGAGATATTGCGGACCTTTGCATTGCAAATGGACAAAATGTAGATCAATAGGAACAAAGAGGAAGAAAAAATATCCTTGGCTATATTCTACCCTAGATGTACTAAAAAACACCCTCAAAATTAATTTCCATTAAATATCATGGAGGTTTTCTTAGTCTATGAAGAGAATCATATCATATAAAAGTGTCCCTCCTTACCTGGACTCAAATTTGTATATCACGGTGGGGAAGTAGGACCAAATCAATTATGTTTCATCAACCAGAGAAGGCCTCAAGGCCATCAGTCGTATCAGCAGGGTATGCAAGGTGCACCTTATTCATATTATCACAACAATAAGAATGCACCTATGCAATCTTAGTACACCCCCACTCCTCCATACTGGCCTACACCTCCTATTTGGCCTTACAACTCTCCATATCATCCTTAGCTACTAGACCAACCATTTTAGCAGTATGTTCCTCAACCATATTAGTGGAACAACCCATCACAAGGGTGCACACCTAAACATACTAAACCACCTTCTATAAGGCATCCACCACAACCTCAACCTCATATTAATCATTTTTCTTCACCCTAGCAACCCCATATGCCTGGACAACCCAATCCGAACCCAAATAAGATACAGGCACAACATTTTTACAGTGGATATATATCCTACCAAGCTTATTTTGTGGAGATACAGGATATTAATCTCAGGTCGGGAAGAGTACTCCTAGAAAACCATCCTCCATCTCCAACTGTAGAGTTTGAGGAGGAAAAGGAAGAAAGTTACGCTCAAATATAACAACCTCCTTTTCATGAGCGCTTGATCTAATATAGTTAGCACACCGTAAAGGAAACTGAACATCTAGGAGAATTGAAATATTTGTGTGTAAAAATGCCCCTTCTCCAAGCCATTATGGATGTCCCTATTTATAATAGTCTCAACAAGGAAAAGTTCTTCAAGAAACCTGGGAGAAAGAAGAAAGATAACCCCACCATCAATGTAGTAGGAAAACTATGTGACTTAATGTTGGGAAGGGTGATCTTCCCAAAGTACCTAGACCATGGTACTCTAGTTGTAGATGTGCACATAGATGGTGTCATAGTCCTCAATACCCTAATTGATCTCGACGCTACCATCAATGTAATGAACATACAATCTATGCTTAAACTCAATCTCCAAGGGACTTTGAGGAAAACCAAAATGGTTCTACAGCTTGCAGATTGGTCCATAGTAAAATTAGAAGGACTTGTTTTAGATGTTATCATTTCAATTGACTCTTGGGAGTATCCTACATATTTCTTGGTTCTCCAGCCAAAAACCAAGTTTAATGGATATCCTATCATTCTAGTCAGACCATGGTTAGCCACTATTGATGCTTATATCTGCTATCAGGCTGGAAACATGACTATTAAGAATGAGCCTTTGCATAAATAACTATTATTATATCCTCTAGCCCAGAATTCCATTGACCATGACCTACCTATCTGGTTGGAGGACGAAGAAGAAGAATATTAAGTATACAACACTACACCCTACCCGATTTGTACCATAGATATTGTTCTTAGAGGGGGGTAGTTTGTTGAAGATGAATTCATTGAGCAAATCATTCAGAACCAATCCCCCACTAAAAATCCACTTGAAAAATTAGTCAAAGAATCTAAAATTCACCCTTGGATGGAACTGCACTCATTTGATTCAACCCCTAAAACCACCAAGGTTGCGGAATTTGGCCCATCCAAACCTTTGAAAATTAAATCAAACCTCTCAGATAAAGAAGAAGAGAAGCTATGCCAACTTTTGAAAGAAAAACTAGATGCATTTTCTTGGGACTACAAGGACATGAAAGGGGTGCATCCCTCGGTGTGCACACATCATATTTACATTAAAGAAGGATGCAAGCCTATCTGCCAACCCCAAATTCGGATGAACCTAGATTTAAAAGACATACTCATGGAGGAACTACAAAATTGTTTGATGCGGGGTTCATTTATCCTATATTAGATAGTGAATGGGTATCTCCTCTTGTCCTAGTCCCAAAGAAGAATTTAAAATGGTGAATATGTGTTGATTATAGGGAACTAAACAAAGCGACTAAGAAGGACCAACTCCTTTTTCCCTTTATAGATAAATTCCTAGATGGCCTTGCAGGAAAGAAGTTATTTTCTTTCTTAAATGGGTTCAATGGGTATAACCAAAACCAAATTAGCCCTAAATACGATGACAAGAATAATTTCACATTTCCTTAGGGTACCTTCACTTACAGATTCCTACCCTTTGGGTTGTAAAATTCCCCATCTACCTTCCAAAGAGATTTATTTAGCATTTTATCTAAGCTATTCCATGACTCGGTTGAAATATACATGGAAGACTTCATACCGTATGGGGATGACTACCAGGAATCTCTCTCCAATTTTGGAAAACTGCCGAGAAGGTGCATTGAGATGCATCTCTCTGTGATCCCATAAAAGTGTGAATTCATGAAAAAGCAGGAGTAGTATTGGGCCACTCAATATCCAAAGCAGGAATATAGGTGGACCCAAACAAAATCACCATCATTAAAAGGGCACTTGCTCCACAAAATCAGAGAGATGTTAGGAGTTTCTTAGGTTTAGCTAGCTACAATAGAAGGTTTATCAAATATTTCAGCAACTTGGCTCCTTCACTATTTGGTTTTTGGCACAGAGAATCTAAGTTTACCTGGTCTAGTCTCTTTCAAAAAGCTTTTGAGCTCATTAAGGGAATGTTAACTACCACCCCCATTCTTTGAGGGAAAATTTGGACTCTACCTTTCCACATCCACATAGATGCACTAGAAAAATTTGTGGTGGTAGCCTTGGGGAAGTTAGAGGAAAAATTACCTTATGCAATCTATTTCATCAATAAGAAATTGTCCAAGGCCGAACTCGCTTATACTATCACAGAGAAGAAAATGTTAGCCATTGTCCATGATTTAAAAAAAATTAGACATTATATCACTAGTTATCAGACCTTTGTACACACTGACCATGCAACCATCAAATATTTTATGAAAAAACGTAATGTTAATGCTAGAATAATTAGATGGCTTTTATTATTACAGCAGTTTGACCTAACCATTCTCGATAAACCTGGAAAGGAGAATATTGTTGCAGATTTTTTATCCAGGTTAGCTCTACCTGCAGATGAAGAAGGAATGGTGGATTACCAGCCTAGATCCATCTTAACTCTAGATCTATCAAGAACCGAGAGGAATCAAATCTCTCGAGGTGAAAACCTCTTTTTGAGTGCAAAAATTGAGGAAAGGTTTTCACCTCGAGAGATTTGATCCATCTCGACGCTTGATAGATCCGAAGTTATGATGGATCTAGGTTGGTTTCAGTCGTGTGCCACCAAGGAAAATCTATCAATAATATCAGGAACATATGCTTAATTTTATCAATAATATGTAAATACATCTAAAATTAACATAGCCATTTTAAATATGTTAAATATGTCTGAGATTTATTCAGTCATTTTAATTTTAAATTTGATTAGTTACCTCAATTTGTTGAGATGATAAATACTGTAAAATAACTTTAATGATGAAATGAAATTTTTAATGCAAAGTTACAATGTAATAATATTGAATGATAGAAACTGTGAATAATAAGAATGTATTCAATTACGCATAGTCTTCATTGTGATTGATTTCAAACTATTTTCTTCTACTATTCTTATTTTCACCCATGTTAGTTTTGTCATATTTTCATATTGGTTATTTGAAAAGGATAGTTGGAATTGTAAACCATTTAAATATTTAGCTCGAGCTATTGTAGTAAAAATCATACCTTGTCTCTCTTGCTCTCCAATATTAACAGGTTGAATTACTATAACACAAAAATCAATGTACATTATCAATAATTTTTTGTGCTTACAATGAAATCATTGCACACACACTATTAATCCAATGACTTTAAAATTACTGTACCATCCTACATCCAATTACATCAAATTAGAAATCAACATATACACTAAAATCAATGCAACTAATGCAAGAAATCAAATAATAATAGAAAACAACATCTACACTAAATTCAATGCATCTAATGCAAGTAATCAAATATGATTAGAAATCAACATCTACACTCAAATAAATGAGTCTAGTGCAAGTACGAAAATATGGTTTAAAACCAACATCTACGCTGAAATCAATGCATTTAGTGAAACCAATCAAATAGGATTAAAAATCACCATCTACACTGAAATAAATGCATTTAGTGAAAGAAATAAAATAGGATTATAAATCGTCTACATTTAAATCAATGCATTTAGTTAAATAATATACATTTAAATCAATGCATTTAGTGCAAGCAATAAAATATAATTAGAAATCAATATCTACATTGAAATTAATGTATCTATTGCGAGCAATCAAATAAGATTAGAAATCACCATCTACACTGAAATCAAAGCATTTAGTGAAAGAAATCAAATAGGATTAGAAATCACCATCTACACTGAAATCAATGCATTCAATGCAAGCAATCAAATAGGATTAAAAATAATATACATTGAAATAAATTCATCTAGTGCAAGAAATCAAATATAACCAAAAATAAAAATCTACATTAAAATTAATGCATCTAGTGAAATCAATCAAATAGGATTAGAAATCACCATCTACACTAAAATTAATGCATTTAGTGCAAGCAATCAAATAGGATTAGAAATCATGTACATTAAAATCAATCTGTCTAGTGTAAGTAATCAAATATCGTTAGAAATCAACATCTACACCAAAATCAATTTATCTAGTGCAAGAAATCAAATAGGATTAGAAATCACCATCTACACTAAAATCAATGCATCTACGGCAATAAATCTTCTTCCCTCTCTCCCTCGTATATATCTATATATCCCTCCATATCTCTTTCTTCTCTTTATATCACCCCACCAAACACACACTCTCTCTCAATCCATATCTATAAATTTCCTTATCCCTACCTCCTTCTATCCATCTATATTTTTTTCTCTTCACCTTACATCTATATCTATATCTCACTGTATCTCTCTATATCAACTCCAAAACATAAAATCTCTTTCTCCAATCTATCTATCTATCTATCACTCCCTCCTCCTCCTCTCTCTCTCTCTCTCTCTCTCTCTCTCTCTCTCTCTTCCCCTTCCCTCCCTCTCTCTTGCTTCTATCTCTCTTCCTTCCTGCTACCCTTTCTCCCTCTCTCTCCATCTTCTTTCTCACTCCCTCTCTCTCTCTCTCCATCTTTCACCCTCTATGTCTTTATTCTTACCTCCCCCTCTCTCCCTCTCCATCTTCATATCTCTTTCCCTACCTCTCTTCACTCTCTCTCTTCCTTTCTCTCTGCCCCCCTCTCTCTCTCTATCTTCACCATCCAACTTTGTTACCATATTCCTCTCACTCTCCTTCTGTCCCCCCTTCTCTCCATATCCCCTTATTTTTCTCTTTATCTCACCCAAAAACATACACACTCCCTCTTCATCTCTCCCTTCTCACTCCCCCTCTCTCTCCACTACTCACTCTCTATGTATTTCTTCTTCCATCCCTCTGTCCTCATCCAGCTCCATCTCTCAATCCCTCCCTCTCTCTCCTCCCTTCTCTCCTCCTCTCTTTCAAGTCCCCTCTCTTTTCCTTCCTCTCTCTCCCTTTCTCTCCTACCTCCCTTTCTCTCCCCCCATCTCTCTCTCTCTCCATATCTCAATCCATATTTCTCTTCCCCTCCAAATCCATATTTCTATCCCTCCCTCTCTCCTCCTCTCTTTCAATTCCCCTATCTTTTCCTTCCTCTCTCTCCCTTTATCTCCTACCTCCTTTCTCTCCCCCCATCTCTCTCTCTCTCTTTCTCTCTTTCTCTCTCTCCCCTACAATCCTCTCTTCCCCCATCACTCTCTTCCTCTCTCTCATCATTCATCTCTTTCTTTCTCTCTCTCTCTATCCTCCAATCCTCTCTCTTCCCCCATCACTCTATCTCACTCTCCAACTATCTTATTGTTTCTCTCCCTTTATCCTTCTCTCCCACCTTGTCTCCATCACTCCCCCTTTCTCCTTCTCTCCCCCCTTTTGTCCATCACTCCTATGTATCTTTATCTCACCCATAAGCATACACACTCTCTCTCCATATCTCCCTTGTCACCCCCCCTATTTCTCAACCTCTATCATATATCACGATATATTAATATATATTACAATATAATAAATTTAATATTGTATTAATCTAAACATATTAAATTTAATAATATTAATATTTTAATATTAATTTTACGGTTAAAAATGTTTTTTTTGGCATGGTATTAATAATAATTTGGTCCATGGTATTTGACCCTTATATTTCATATATAATTAGATGTTGATTTCTAATTGTATTTGATATATTTTTATTTATTTATCTTACCTCTTTATACCTCTTTTATATTTATTTATTTACTATACCTCTTTTATAAATATGTTATTTGGCCCATGGTATTTTCCCATGGTATTATTAATAATTTGTCCCATGGTATTTGGCCCATGGTATTATTAATAATTTGTCCCATAGGCTTCACCTAAATAAAACCTTTTTTTGATTTTTTGTAAATATAAAGTGGTTTATTGAGTAAATATAAAAATCAGTTTTATTTATTTACCATACCTCTACTTTATTTATATTTTTATTTATTTACCATACATCCTGAGTAATATAAAAAGAGGTTTTATTTATTTACCATACTTATGGTTTATTTATATTTTACTTATTTACCATATCACTTTTTTGAGTGTTAGTAAGCCTCTTCATATTTTAAGTTTATATAGTTTAAATTTATTTTTAATGAATGTTTAATTATTTATGTATATGTTTATGTAAGTTATTGTTCAAGTCGACATTTTTTTTGGCTTCCGACATACTTACACATTGGGGTCATACTGGGCTGTAGAATGCGCCTCTCGGCGCAGCCAGCTCCTAGATGAACACCTCTTTTCTATCTTAACACTCTCACCCTGGTTTTTTGATATATATAACTACTTGGTTGGTGAAAATTTCCCTCTCAACCTCTCATCCAAGGAGAAGAGAAACATCATTAGAAAAAGCACCCCTTTCACTCGTATTGGGGGAAATCCCTTCAAGTTGGGCCCCGAAAAAATTCTTAGGACATGTGTGATGGACGAGGAAGTTTTTTACATCCTATCTGCATGTCATGATAGCCCTTGTGGATTCCACTTTGCTGAAAAAGGGAAAATATTCAAAGCTTTGCAGGAATGTTACTATTGGCCTACCCTTCACCAGGATGCCAAAGGATACACTAGCCGGTGTGACCAGTGCCAAAGGATGGGGAAATATATATGGAGGGATAATATGCCTTTACACTCTTTGGTGGCTCTGGAGCCATTTTAAAAGTGGGGCATTGACTTCATTGTACCCATTAATCCACCATATAGGTAGAAAAACTATATCATAGTCTGCACTGACTACTTGAAAAAGTGGGTTGAATTTTTTTTTGTAAAGGTAGCAACCGAGGAGAGGGTAGAAAATTTCTGAGAAAGAATGTGTTCCAAAAATTTTGATACCCAAGAGAGGTAGTCACTGATCAGGGGGCACAATTAACATCTCATATCATTGAGAATTTTATGAGGAGGCACAAGATAAAGCATAAAAATTCCACTGCCTACCACCCTAGAGAAAATGGCCAAGTGGAAGTTACCAACAAAGCCTTGGAGAATATCCTCACCAAGGTTGTGAGCATCAGTAGAAAATATTGGGCAGAAAAATTGGTAGAAGCTACTTGGGCCTACAATACTACTTGAAAAAAAACAATAGGGTTCACTCCTTATGACCTGGTCAATGGGAAGAAAGCTCTACTTTCAATTGAGTTTGAGTTCAATAACTTAAAGATGGCAGTTGAGTTAAACCTTGATATAACAAAGGCCCAAAAAGAAATTTTTCTGCAATTAAATGGGTTGGATGAGTTCAAGATGTAAGAAATCCTTCATAGATAATTGATTCAGCTGTAAAGGATGGTCTAGCATGACAAGCACATTAAGGAGAAGACCTTTCAAGAAGGAGATTGAGCATTTTTGTATGACTCATGGTTCAAGGATTTGAAAGGAAAAATAATGAAAAGATTTTTGGGACCCTACAAAGTGGAAAATTTTTATGATAATGGCACAGTTCATATCAGTACCATAGATGAGTAGGGGATTCCCCTGCTTGTCAATAGTTATAGGATCAAAGGTTACAAAAGGCCCCTGTTTAGGGCTGAATTTATATATTCCATAAATAGGAGGTGTATTTCATTGGAGACTCCATAGTTTCCCACACCTCTCCCTCCTATTAAAAAGAGAAAAAAAAAGGAAAGAAAGATTTATGGGTGAAAAACTCTCTAAGGTTCCCAAGGCCAACTCTAGGGTTGAAAACCTCCATGAGGCATTCTTGGATCAAAAAAAGGGAAAGAACAAAGAATAAAAGATCCTGGGGTGAAAACTTCTTAGAGGCATCCAAGGAAGGCTTGTGGGTTGAAAACTTCTGTGGAGGCAACCCACCTACCTTTTAAAAAAAAATAAAAAATAAAAAATAAGAAAAGAGAAAAGAAACAAAAAGAAAAAAAAAATGATACATATACACTCACTTGAAATTTTGTTTTGGCGGATTATTGATCAAATATTGTTTTTGAACCGAAAGGAGAATTTTTTCCTCATTTTTCCCTCTCCTCTTCTTACACACTCCATGGACCACTCGTCACCTCACATGTAGGCATAAATTCCATTTTTTTCCCTGACTATAATTACTGTAGGAAATTCTAGTAGCTACAAGATTCCTGTAGCACTACAGGAAACCTTGTAAATGCTACAGGAAACTTATTTATGAGGAAAAAGGCTCTCTAAAATGTCTCTAAAATTAAAAAAAAAATGTGACCATTTATTTTTTTCCTATACCTACCACTCCTAACCCTCACTTCACTCCATGAACAAGGATTCACTCTCTAAACCCTATGTTGCAGCACTAGTAGTTGAATAATTTATACCTTCACATGGTACCTCTCCCCTTACTCATTCCATCACTCCATCCCTAAACTCCATAAACAAATTCACTTCATCCCTAAGCAATCTGGAGCCCGAATAAGTAGAAAGAAGGTTGCTATAGGAAGTTGGAAATTTTCCTGTGGAAATTATGTGTATGGAACAACATGGACAAAATATGAAGATAAGTTGAAGAAGATGGCCTAGGAGGACCACCAACATACTCTAGGAAAGTGAAAACACCAACCAGGGCACCTGAGGACCTCCATCCATCAAATACAAGAACAAAAGACAAATATAAGGTTAAGCAGATCACTCATAAAACTTTTAGCTCACTCAAGAAACAATTTGCTCACTCAGAAAAAAAAAAAAAAAAAAATTAAAAAACATAACAAGAGAAATATCATGTCTGCAACACCAAACTGCCACGCACTACACCAGATCATGTATTCAACACACCAACACCAGGTAGGCTTAGGTATGGCCCTTCACCTATCGCTATGTACTCATAATGATCAAAATAATTTAACATCAAGGTTTAGAGACTTAAAAGGAAAAAAGGTAGGAAGTTAACTTGGCCACGTTCATAAAGTTAAATTGAATGAAAAGGTTAAGTATGCATGTCACCTGGGTAATTTAAATCAATAAAGAGGGATAAAAAAATGACAAGGAGGTGATTGTGATGCTAGGAGAATGATTAACTAGAGTTGGAATAACGGTCACAAAGAGGAAAACTCATGCCAAGTACAAGTCAGCAACCCGCTCCAAATTCGGTTAAAAATACCATAAATGTAAGATATGGCTCATTATATGCACTTCATTGATAATTTCAAGACAAGTATGAGAATAAGAAGTCATAGGAGCCATCAGAGAGAATAGCATCTTTCAAGGCTAATTCTGAGCTTGCGTGCACCCTCATACAATAAGAAATAGTATAGTGCTACATGAAACTAGACATGAAGATCAATAGGGGTAGGAGAGAAAAACAGAGTCACCTTTGGGTGAAATTACTTCCTAAGGCCACCATATCCCTAGAAAAAACATCAGAGGACAGAGGTAAGTGGTTTCCACCTACCAAAATTGCAATTTATCCATGAAATTTACACATAATCAGTTATAATTTGGGAATTAAATGGTGAAATATGAATTTGTTTGAGGCCATAATATCTAAGACCTATTCAAAATTAACTCTAATAAAAACCATATTACCACCTTCTTATCACAACCATAAAAATGGGAGGCATATTTAACAGAAGGGACCCCACTGATATTAAAAGAATAAGACTGCATCCTCAAGTAATGGAGATTTTCAGGAACCACCAATGGTTAGGATTTTGCGAGTTTCTAAAGGGTTTTGATGAGGATATAGCTTGATAATTTGCAGTGGCTCTACAATCAAACTTGAGGAGAGAGACACTACTATGGTTAGGGTCCTATCCATCACACTTCCACCTGAACTAATCAACAAAATCACCACTTTTCCCTTAGAAGTCAAGTGGATTAAGGAAAGGATGCCAATCACTATAGCCAAGAAAAACTTATTTTCACAAGGAGAATATTTTATTGAGGAAAAGAATGGAGAAAGGAGATAAATCCTTGGCATACCCCTGGGATGAAGTATCTTTCCATATCATGAAATTCATTTCCTATGAAGGCAGATATAATGTAGTCTATTGATACCATTTCAGGTTGTTGAATGAACTTATATTTCAAGTGGAAATCCATCTATAACAAATATTGAGCATCCCTCATTTCCTCTTGAGAAAAAAGGTGAGGAAAGGAAATACCAACATTTGGCTCATCATGGCCTTATCAAACTGATAGTGATTGATTCCATGAGTAGATTAAACCTCCTTATGTCTTGGTCCTCATTCATAGACATGGATAGGGAAGCCTTCATAGCCACCCAAATAGGAATAACCTCTGCCTCTAGTATTAAAGAGAGGGAGTTAGAAGAAGAAGAAGAAGAGGAGATTGAAGATGAGGAAGGAGAAGAAGAGATGGAGCTTGAAACAGAAAACACAAAGATATTAGAACTAGAGAAAGAAAAAGTAAAATATGGAAACGAAACAGATAAGGAAGAGAATAAGGGGAAGAAGGAAGAGAAGATAGAGAAGAAGGAAATATTGGACCCTATGCTATGCACTGATACCTCTCCTCAACACACCAGCATATCATCCTAGATAATAGATCAAGAAGTGGCTGCTACCCTAGCCACTTTGAGCACACCATTGAAATAAAATAGGAAGATAAAAACACCCATGTATTTCAAGACTAGGAATATCCATAGGGTGAGGCAAAGGAAACCACAGACTGCAACTAAAATCCCTATTACCATTGAGGAGTCACCCAAGAAGGATTATGAAATAAGGATAGAAGAAGGAAAGGTTCAAGAGCTCACCTCACCTGTGAGGACCCTTGTGACATACATAAGAATAAATTAAACAAGGTTGGCATCCCCTACGCATCTACCAACCCCCATAGACTCTCAAAGGATAGAAAAAGGGAAAAACATGAAAGAGAGGGTTTTCCATAGGAAAAGTAGAGTTTACTATAGGAAACTTTGTCTTTGGTACAGCAAACTCTAGCAAGCCCAGAATCATATAAATAAGCCTTAGATGAGGATAAAATATAATCATGGGTGGGCAAGGGGCCCAAGAAGTTGAGTAAAAAGCATAATATGAAGGGAACAATTCCAAAGGGGAGGAAGACAAATATGACAAGGAGGAGCCAACCTCACCAAAACCTTCCCCAAATATGTACTAGTAGTGTCACACCCTAGCTCGTAGACAAATCTCATCTCCTACTATACATTTATTGAGGGGGGTAGATTGATTCCTTAGAATTTTATAGTACCTTTATTATATCAGTCAGAAGAGGAGATGGAATGCACTCATCATTGGATGAATATTGCTACAAACTAAGTTGTGCATGACATAGGGTTTATGGAGGAAAAAGTGACTGAGTTGGGAAGTGATTTTTCTGATGTTAGGCTCAGAGAATCCATGTTGAAAGAACAACTTTAAGAATCCCAAGCATACAATGCAATATTGCAAGATCAACTTCAGAAAAAGACAAACAAATGGCCACCATGGCATATTTTTGCATGGAGGAAATTCAACATAGATACCCACCAAAATCATATGTAGTCTACCTCAAGGAAAAATGGCTCCTATTTTAAATGAGGACACTAGCCTCTCATGGATCCTTACCTTTTCAAAATTGCAGACAATTCATTGAATTTTGCAACGAGTCAAGTATGGCAGACTAGGAAAAGATGGAATAATTCTACATACACAATATTGTGTTGACAGACTTGAACATTTGGGACCCTAATCCTAGAATGGGAGTCATGCAGTTAATGGAATTAGCCTTTTGGATGGTTAATGAGGAATATAGAGCACAAGAAGTAAGGATGGTCATGAGGAGAGAAAACAGAGAGCCTCTACACGTTAGGGTAGAATTATTCAACCCTAGGGGAGTCATCAAAAATCATCTCAATATAGAAAAGGATGGTGCAATTGTAAAAAATTACCTCAGCACACAATCACAAGCCATGGCCCATTTTGATGATGTTTCTAGGTTGTTGGTAGATGAATGTATAATGGATAGTCAAACAAGATGGGATAGCCTCCCTTAGTCTTCTAAACATGGAATACCACACACTAGAGAGATTGAGAAGTGCTGTAGAGAGAGCAGCACTCTACAATAGGGCCATGCAGGCTAGGAAGATTCACTGGCTTGGTTTGAAACTCAGTCCACCCTTGCTGTTGGGACTGAGTGATGGGAAAAACCAATATGAGTAGAAAAAATAATGGGAGGAAGTATAAAATAATAATGCATTTTACCCTCCTGAAGGGACTCCCACACTTCTTCCCTCATAAGTCTAAGGGTCCATTAAATATTTGAAAGAGATGCAAAAGGAGACTAAGTTTCTGAAAGGATGAGAAACCATTTGGTAGGGGGGTGATGATGAGCTCCATCATTAGGTATAATTGGAGGGGTTTATTTTCACCTTTTTAGCATTATTAATTCTCTATTTCTCACATTTAAATTATATTATGGAATTATGCTACTAGAGTAGATGGTGAATAAGGCTTGTCATACTTCGAATGCCTAATATCAGTTAAATGTACGATAATCACGAATATATTGCACTTTTGATGAATATTTTGCAATTAAAGCTTAGAGGACACAATAAGGAGATATTCTAGGGGGATTTTCCACCTCCTTCACTCCCAAATGTAGCCAAGGGATCCTCGAGATTCCATCCAACATCCCGAAATCAAACGAAACCAAGCAAGTGGGAGATCAAGTGCACCAAAGCTCCACTTATCTTACAGTCAAAGATGACACATCACCTAATTTTTATGGAGATTTTCGTAGCTACCCTATAGGTTAAATAGGGCTGAGTAAGAGCTCATTAGGATTCGAACTTTGAAGGAAGATAATAGACTCTTGGCTCTTGTAATAGGTTTTTGAGACTTTTATGATTATGTAATGAGAATATTTTATGCAATAAGATGAGTATTCAAATTTTCCTTCACTGATTTAGTTTCAGAGGGCTAGGCTTGTTTGTTACGGACCAATCCATTAGCCTTAGTCTCTCTTCCGTATTCATCCTTATTTTTATGTCATTGTAGTTAGTTTTATTTATGAGTTTTAGCTAGTTTTCTTACAATTCAATTCATTGTTCTTAGTTTGCTTCCATTTGTCTTTGTTGTAGTTAAGCTTGCATAAATGTTTGTAGAATAGCTTATAAAATCAAAAATTTGTGTGTCAAGCCTCCCTATCTCATCTCTTTCATTGGAGCTTGACGAGGGCATATATTCACCACAGGCCAAATTTTCTCTTTAGTTTCTGATTTCTTGGAAATAATAGTTAGGTTTTTGTAGTTCCATGAACATGCATAGAATATTGAGTTAGATTTCTATTTGAATGCTTTAATAGGTTTTCTTTCCAAATTCAACTCATATTTTCCATTTACTTCCTCATAGATTTGCCAATTTTTTTTGCATGAACCAGTATTTTTCTTGTAGGTTCAAGTAGCACAAAAAATGTGGACTTCACCAACACCATTTTGTTCATTTCTCATCCATCAAAGAACCTTATTTTCATCAAATAGCCTTGATCCATTTTTTTGATATTTTCACCTTACCACCATGAGCAACCCTAGAAGTGGAATATAGGCTTCTCAAGAGGTTATGATATTGGAAAAGTGGTTGGCCACCTTCCATTCATCCAAGTACACCATCAATCCCCCTCCACTATGCTTTTCTCCATCATTTTTGGCCTGATATTTCCCTAGGACTATTACTTGTAGCAATTTAGGACTTTCCTATAACACTACATGAAGCCTATAAAAAAGCTAGTAGAAGCACTAGTGGGTTCTCCTTAAGCCTATAAACCATCATCAATCTCATATATACCTACCAAAACCATCAAGGCACCTTCAACCCTGCATCCATGAGTTCAAACCCTTCCTAATCCACCTTAGCGACTTCTCCTCCTTGCTACAAAACCATGCATTTACAAGAACAATTAGGTCATGATTAGATGCATGAGTAAAATAATGGCATTTAAAGCATGAATTAGATATAGCATGTTTAGCCATTTGTCCCAGCAATGTGTCAGTGTATTTTCCTTCTTTCTGCAATTTCAATTGAGCCATTTACTTCATAAAGATAGCTAGTTTGCTTCTATTTCCTACCATAGCTTAAATTGCAGATTTATTTCATTACAAAAGAGATATATGTATTTTATTGCTTAAAAATAATCATTTTATGGTTAAGAGGGTAATGTTTTTGAGTCACTTTTAGTTCTAGGTCCAAATCATAGGTGTGACAGACTTCACTCAAAAACCCTAGAAATAACACCCTTTTGTAGGACTCAGAAGAGGATGACATGAGTAGAATGCATCTGATGTGTAAATAGCATTGTCACCTCTAATTTTTTATGAAATCTGGGTTGATAAATTAAAGTAGAGTAGCCTCTAGGATTTGCAACATTCTTGGTCCAATATCGGGGCTCACCAAACCCTTAAAACAAAAATCTTCTCATGGGAATTCCCAATATTATTTTTTTCCTCCACAAGTAATGTCTCATATGTTTCTTAAGGGATTAATTTTCCCTGATGATCATAGCAGGATGGTAGAATAGCCGTGGTTCTCTTATCAAATAAAATATTAAATTTTTCTACTACTCCTTTGACTTCAGTCAAATTTTTCTCTACATATTTACTGTATCAATTCTTAACAATCATCTTGTTCAGCTCTAGCACGCATTGGTCCTATCTTCAATCCAAAAAACTTTCAATTCCTATGTAGACTTAGAGTTTATAAATTCAATAAGTCTCTTAGCATACAAATATCTTTTTTGTGACTTTTTTTTTATTTGTCACAATAACTCCTTCCAAGTCTCTCACAATACTTGTTTCTTCTCAAATAATAACAAGAAATTCCCACACATTCTTGACAACATCAATAATGTCATTCCATATGATATCCCTCACCTAAATGAGGGACATATTCCCTTTCACTTTCTCCTTTAGTTCCTTGATTTCTTGACAAGAAATTTGATAATCTTGTTTTTACTTTTCAACATTTTCCTTAGTCATCTGCACCTCTTGCTATGTGACTTTGATCACCTTGCAGGAAGTTTCTAGGTCCATTTGAGTCTTTTTTAAATCAATTTCTACCATCCTTAACTCAATCATGACTTGATTCAATTTTGAGGTAGTGTCTTCAGAATATGATGCAACAACAACAATATAGACATAAAAATATATTATTTTTTGTAGCATATCATTCATCTCTTTCAATTTCTATAATTCCTCATCCTTTGTCAATAAAATATGCAACAATTGTTCTTTCTCTGTTTCTACTTGAGCTATCTATGTAGCTATTGTGTGTTCGCTAGTGGGAAGCTTAAGATTATTCTTCAAGGCTTCAATCCCAAATTCACCACTCTACAACAACTTCTGAACTATTGATTTATCTCCAGGGTCAAATCCAATATTGATAATGATATTTTTTAATTCTTCATTTTGTGTGGAGTAAGATCTTGAATTTTATTTCTCCAATTTTAATTTCTTTATCACCTTACCCGACATGTTTTCAGCTTTGGCAGTAGCTAAAGTAGTCTTGTTAATATCATTAAATATTAAATGAACGGTCTGTATATGGAGGTTAATCTGATCTGCGAGGGGAATATTCTTTGCGTCAACTGTTAAATTATAGTTTTATAAGAAGCAGAAGATGTTAAAATCATGGCTGAAGGATGAGAAAAAACTATCCTTAGCTAATCCTTTTCTAAATCCATTGCTAACAACAATCTAGTCTGATCAGGAGAGATTTGAGATTTTGGCTGAGATTGTATACTCTCCCTTATATTCTTATTTCTTTCCTCAATATATGAAAATACCTGCTTGATATTTGGAACATAATCATGGCATATGTCCTTAGGAATAGGAGATGAGGGAGTACATGAATTTTCCCCTAACTGAAAATAATATCCTACAATGGTTAATGAACTAGTTTCATGCACTATATTTTCTTTCTTGGCTTCTTTCTTTGCATCACCCTCCAAAAAGATTACTTCTTTTCTACCACTTTTGAGACATTTTTCAGTGGGATGTGGGTTTTCCACCTCCATTTGCACAAATGTAGAATATTTTCCACCATTTGCCAGTTTCTCCACCTCTGGTCTAGATTCATGAATAAAAGTAGCATATCCATTTTCCAATCTGCGAGTTGATATCACATGATGTGGGTCATAAGCCCATTCCCCCCCTAACAACAAATGCATACCATCCAACATTTTATGAGCTTATTCAATTACTTGTCTATTATTTACAATAAATGGGCCCACATTCCTAGGTAACTTGAATAGGTGACTCTTTTTCATAGGCACAAAGTGAATTTGATCCACATTAAGACTCTGCCTTATGAACTATAAAGCAAACATTCTCATAGTAACAAAAGTAGGTAGTATGAAAGGTTCAATATCAGCTCCATATAACCCGATCTCTCTATGATCCTCAAAAGTAAACTAATCTCAAAATTTCACATCTTTTCTTGATTGTAAAATGATGGGCCTTCAACAAAAAATATGGTGTATGCGATCCATTCAAAATTGAATATACAATTGGGAGGAAAGAGGAAGTGAAATAAACTAGACCCCCATTTCCTACTTCCCTCCTCACTATATCTGTCCAGAAGAACACTGAATTTTTTTATATATTTAAATCCATATCATTTAACCCCAATTGAGTAAAAATTTCTACATGGCTATATAGAAAAAAATAAATAAAAAGGGATGGAAACCTAAAACACCTGGTAAGTGACAGATTCTTAAATTGAGTATTGACAGAATTATCCCAATAAACAGGGATATCCAAAACCACTCCAAGATTTATCATTAGGGACAATATTCCAAAAATTTTCTTATCTACCATCATAAAATCTTATTTACCTATAATTTTAGCCAAAATATGAAAAACTAGTCTTATCTCTTCGAAAAATATTCAAATAAAATTTATTTGTTTCTAGCAAAAATTGTGTTTTTTCTAGCATTAAATAAAAAAGGATTTGAGAAAGCTCAGGTCCAAGAAAATATTGAAATTATGCGGATATAAATTCATCAAAGAAACTCATATATGAATCTGCAGAGGAATAATAAAGAGATTTTCGAATCAAGAGAGAAGATACTTGGAAAAAAATTTCTCGCAACTGGTTCATTACAAAACACTTTTGAGGGTACATTGTCGAAACCAACCAATGAATGAATTATGGGAAAAGATAGGTTTGAGGGACAAATTTTGATAAAATCCCTGACTTGACGAGAGCAGAGTAGACAGAGTAATTGGACTGGCTCAATATGACATGTTGATAAAACTGAGGATGGTCGACTGGAAAAATTGTGTATGCAATCTCACTTTTGGTATCCATAAGGGAAATGTGGGTATAAGACCCGACCAATACACTTTTCTTTACTATTTAAAAAAAATAAAGTGCAATTACGTAAAAATACCTAGCTCTAACGAAGCGAATGGTGATTTGGAAGCTGGTACAGACCTTGGAAACTTCAACTGCTTGGAAGAGGACGTGGAAAGGGAATGAGAAGAAACCTTTTTATAGAAGAAGTATAAACACAATAGGAAAGGACATTGCGTGGAGATGAAATGAATGAAAATATGGATGACAAGACGGGTAGAATCACAAGTGGGATGATGACATGGAATGATGAGGGGGATGGCTCACTTTCTGAGGTCACTGGCTCACCTATTGTTGTGGTTGTGGGGGGACTTCGTTGTATGGGAAAGATTTCGGAGCTGTACCCCCACAATTAATATGAACCATTCATCTTGAGTCAAAGGGCAGAGGTCAACATCCTTGCAGAGGCACCCATCACAGTAACACCCATAATGCTTGTCGTGTCATGTTTATGGCATCATGGGAACATTGATGTATTGATGACCCCATAGGTGTAACCTGCTAACTCTTTAACTTTGTGCTCTAGAGGAGGGTCCCACTCTATCTGCACCCAACCACTCTGAAAAATGTTTAGCGTTCCATTTATTCAAACTCATTTTTTTATATACTTTGTACATTCACTATTTTATATATATATATATATATTCTATTTTTCAAAATAGATATTGAAATAGATACAAAATATGAAATGTTAAAACGAGTCACAACATTTTGTTCCACCTGGGGATAGTGTTATTTGTAGAAGAACAATAAGAATCGTAGATTATTGCCTTCACTTTGGGCATGGAGTCAAAGGTGACTTACACATTGCAATGGGTTACTCACTGATTTATGTATAATTATCAAACCGGTATATAAAATGATATAACCATGAATTTTAGTGCTGGAAATAATGCTTGAGATACTTCCCATTCAATGGAACTACAACAATTATCCATCTAAATTTTCCAAAATGAAAGTCACATTTTTAGCTCTGGATTCAACAATCTTGAAAGGAACATACCAAAGAGGGTCAAATTTCCCATGTTTTCCTTTATCTTCCCTTCTAGTGTCCCATATCAAAAAAAGATCACCTGGTTGGAAAAGAACATGCTTTTCTTTTCTGTCAAAAATTTCTTTCATCTTCTCCTGATAATTTATTATATTTTCCCTAACCTTATCGGTAATTTCACTTAACTCCACCAACTTATTCATCCTTCTGACTAAGGGGCTTGGTTCTTCTTGGAATTCTTGAATTAAATCTACCACAGTTTTTCTCAACTCACTAGGGAATAAATCTTATGTTCCATACACCAACTCAAAAGGTGACTTTCCAGTTGATATTTTTGTAGTGACTCAACCTTCCTAGAGAGGGAACTTCAATTTAGAATCCCAATATTTTTTATTCTCTCCTATAGTTTTCTTCAAAATTCTTACCAATGTCTTGTTTAAGGACTTTTCCAACCCATACCCTTGGGGGTAATAATAAATAGAGTGAGATAAGATAACATTGTAATTTTGAAAAAAATCAATGAATTTTGCAGATTTAAAAACTTGGGCATTATCTGTTACTAAATTCTTTGGGAAACCAAATCTACTAAAAATATTTTCTTCTAAAAATTTCATTACCACCAAATAATTTTCCTTTCCTGTTGGTACTGCCTCAACCCACTTTGTAAATTAATCTGTCCCTGTCAATATCCACTTGTACTGCCCACTGGAGGGTGGATTAATTTCTCCAACAAAATATAACCCCCATTGCCTAACAAACTCTTCTATAAACACATGAATTAAAGGTAGTGGTGCTAACTTATTTTTCTCAGCAAAAGTCTGACATTTCTAAAAAATTCTTACTAATCTGAAAACATCTAAAAATAATGAAGGTTAGTATAAAATAGCTTTCAAGATCTTATGAGTTGTCACTTTCCAGTTATAGTGACCTCCACACATGATATCATGATACTCTTTAATTATCTCAATGGTTTCTCCGTCTGTTAAACAGAGAAATAGAATACTAACTAGATATTTCCAATATAACTTTCCATTCAAAATTATATAATTTTCAGTTTTTACTTATATAGATATATATTTTGAGCTAATCAAGGTAGGAGGAAAAAAAATAAAACACAAATAATGTACAATATCCTTCTACCATTCAAAACACAAGAATTTTAACATCGAGTTTGGACTTATTTTTTCCTTTTCATCTCAGCTTTCTTCAACTTCAGTAAATAAATTTATTCCCAAGGATTGGAAATTACTTTTTGTCATGATTTTAGCTAAGTCTTTTCCTTTTATTAACTTGGTTGGATTTATTTCTAAATCATATTCCTTTATTCTTGCTATCAGTTTACCCATTCTCCATTCAATATAACTATGAACTATAACGTCTTTAACAACAAAATTTGGTACATATGTAGTTACTTGGGACTGGGAGAGTATAAATCCTGAAAGCCTTGAGTGCCTTAACCAAGGCATAAGCATGTTTCTCAAAAATATTGTACTTAAGCTCTTCATCTCTTAAAATTTTGCTAAAAAATTCTACAGGCTGCTTTCTTTGCTCCTCATTCTTTTGTAGAAGTACAACTACGATGGTAAAAGTGGAAGCAAATGAAATGATCTAAAAATGATTTTCATAATTATGACTTATCAAGGTTGGAGCTTATTTTAAAGCTTCTTTAATTCCTGAAAAATAATCTCTTGGAGATGCATTCCATTTAACTTCAACCCCTTACTTTAGCATGTCAATGATTTATTTAAAAATTTCAGCATAATTTGGAGCAAACCTCCTAAGGAAGTTAATTCTCCCTAAAAAACTCTAAATTTAGTTCTCGTTTCTTGGAAAAAGTATTTTCCCAAATTTTTCTAGTCTTGTAGGATTTATCTTTACTCCCTGCTTTGAAACAATATGACCTAATAATTTTCCTTCCTTTAAAGCAAAGTGAGACTTCTTAGGATTCAAAGATAGACCATACCTTCTTCATTTTTCAAAGGTCTACTGTAAATTCTCCAAATGTTCTTCATATGATTTAGAAACGAAAATTATATCATCCAAATAAATTACCAAAAATTTATTTGTTTCTACCACAAATTCTATATCCATGGCTCTCTAAAATGTGGTGCCAACATTCATCAACCCAAAAGAAATTCTTGTGTACATGAAGGTGCCCCAAGGATTTGTAAATGCTTTTTTCTTATTATCATTTTTTCCACTTCAACCTGGTTATAACCAGAGAATCCATCAATCATTGATAATCTAAACGATCATGTTACCTTATGTAAAATATGGTCCATTTTAGGCAAAGTATAATTATATTTCAAAGATGTTCTGTTCAAATTCCTGAAATCAACACATCACCTTATCTCTACATTTTTTTTTCTTATAGGAACTAGATTGGCTACCCAATCTGAATATCTTAAGGGAACAATTATTTTTTCCTGTAATATTTTTTTTACTTATTTTTCAATTGAAGGAAACAAGGGATTTATCCGTCTCAAATTTTTTCTAAAATTTTTAACCCCTGGTTTCAAAGGAATTTCATGTTGGATGACACTAGTATCATAATTCTTTAGCTATTCATATTTTTATCATTCTCCTCAACTTCCTAAGGCTGTCAGTAGGATTGGAGAAAGGTAACCACATACCAAACTTTAGGTCAGGTAGCCAGCCCTACCCAGACCAGTGAGGGATATCTCTATGTCACTTTTTAGTCAAAGGGATGACTGGATATAATGTTTCAGGCTAGTTATTATGCTCAATAGTTTATGGTTTTGACTTTTTTGGAGTTTTTTTGGATCTGAATGACAGTTAGGAGAGTAGGTCTATGGCTTTTATCTAATTTCAAAGGTTTTGTTGCAAAGGTAAGAATGAGGCCAAGTAGGTAAGCTAAGAAGCATGGTTAATTTTTCATTGTGTATAGAGTGAAATGAGAGGGAATCATAATGAGCATTAAACTGAGTTCATTCATCAGAAGAGTAAGAGAATTTCATGAAAATATTATGAAAAACACAGCATGGAAAGCATGTTTCCTGTCAATAAACTGATAAGACTCAAAATAAATAGGAATATATGTAAAATATGAGTTACATAACATTCAAAATCATGAGTTTATAAAGGAAAAAAAATTCTGAAAGGCATACCAGAGGAGTATCAACTCTATGTCTACAACAATGTCATTGATTTCATTAGCAAAAGCTTGTACAATAGCTCCACTGCAAATAACAACTATACAACCCATAAAAAGAAAAAATAGAGTTTAATTATATAAAATATAGACCATGACACATCATCAAGTCGAAATCCCATCCAAAATGGATCATAAATGCAAAATATGAGTCTTTTCCTAGTTTCTACAGAGGTTAGAAACCATTCCCTGAAATTTAGTTCTAAACGAGGAGTGTTTTTCCCTTAAATTAATTACATATTCATTCATGATAGGATGAAAAAAAAACCCAATAAATCTAATTACAACTCATAGCCTCAAATTTGTGACCATTTCTGAGCTTGAAAAGTGTCCTGAGGGAATCCAATGTTGATCTATGACAATTCTAACTCGAGATTTTGAAAACAATTTGCATAAGCGTAACATAAATTTGGAGTCACTTTGGAGACACTTTGAGAAGAAAAATTCACTTCTGGAAAAATGGTCAACTAGCCCTATGTGTCTAGTCTCCATAACAACTTGATATTTTCAAAATTGCCCAAGGGAATGCCTTCAAAAATACATTCTTCCAGAGTCACTCAAAAGCGTAACAGAGGGTCCGAAAAGGAGGCAGAAACATGAAAATAGGTGGTTTTTGAGCTTTTTCTCCCAAATTTCAGCTTATCATGCCATGAGGGCTACTGATATATGATGTAATAATCAAAATAAATCCATCCATGTAAATAAATCACAATTTGGATGCCTCCAAAACATAAATTTATAAGTGTCTGTTACCCTTCTACAAAGAGAAATTTTCGTACTTCTGCAAAAAAACATGTAAAATACCAAAATTTCTCCAAAGCTTTTAAAATTGGTTCTTTGATAGCTATAAGAGATATGCTACACATATAATGAAGCTTCATCCAATAAATCTAGGTTTGCCTGCTCCTTAAGCTTCATTTGCACCTCTTTAAGCCTCTTTTTCACTTGTTTCAGCCTTATTTGAGAAATGGTATCCCTGGTATGATAATGAATTTTCATGTGCCTTTGTAGCTTGTTATCCTTTCTAGCCTTCTTGAATATCTTATCTAGATGCTCATTAACTCTTGATAGCCAAATATCTCTATCCTCATTGATCTTCATAGAAATGAGCTCATCAAATTTTAGCTCTTCATATTTATGAATTTGTCGTCTCTCTCACTCCATTGCCTTTTTGAGGCCTTTTGTTCTTGGTATTTTTGTATGTGTCTTAGCCTCCATCTCCTGCATTTGGTCAAAAACAACAATGTTCTTTCCTTTACCTCTGTTTTCCTCCATGTCTAATTTTTATTTACATTGTAATATCTGATTCCCTTGCAATTAAAAATTTTCTCACTCAAGGAAAGTAATTCGGGATTGGGAAACAAAGAAGGCCTCTTTCAACTCTGAAATTTCTTTACCTTTCTCCTTAGTGATGTCTTCAACTACTATTCCCTCCTCATTCTCTGATACCTTAGGATCTAATGACACTGACTCATCATGTTGATGCAAAAGAGGTTGCTCCTCTATCTGAAATTGCTCATCATGGGTGCTAAGTGTAAGAAAACTCCTGGTAGACTTAGGAACAAAAATTATCTCTTCCCTCTCTCATATGTGTGAGAAATTACCACAACCCTAGGGACATACAAAATCTTCATAGGCATGCTAAAATATACAATCTTCGTTGCCTATGGTGATGATGTAATAAGCAAGACATAAAGCATTGCTGAAATTCTCTCGAAGAAGCCTTCCCATGTCATGTTTATGGAGGAAAAGTGATACAACACAATGATATTGATTAGGCCATGATGAAAGAGACTAGTATGATGATTTTTCCTTCTCCTCTGAAACTTCTTAGCCATCTTAATAAAACTCTTATATAAATAATGAGGTAAATAAAGTGTTTTGACTCTGGTAAAATGCATCAAAATTATAATGTGATACCTATATAGCCTAGAGAATCTTCATTTACATGTAAAGTACTTCATTATAAACATCATCATAGGAGCATACTTGTTTCTAATATTTCTAAAAGGAAAAATAAATTCTGGCTCATCTCTAGCATGAGGCTTTAGGAATTGCTTGTAGTTTTCAATGTCTAGGTCCATACCGTTGAACCACTATTCTCCATGAGAGGGGATAACTGTAGCTGAATAAATTAGGTTAGATGATAAACTGATCTCCATACCTGAAAGAGTGACCTTTCCCATATTGGAACTGGTTGCAAAAGGCTTGACAACTAAATATGATACCCTCCTTCCATAATCCTTTCACAAAATGTTAAACACTGCGTTATTTGAAATCACCTTCTGGCCAATGGTGAAGCATTAATATCATTCATCATGAATAGATCAAGCCTGAGATGGTGCCCTCTTTGAATCTCTTGTCACTTTGCATGGTATTTTTCACTGGAATAATGAAAACCCTAGTGTGCTAATGAAATGAGTGAATGAGAATGGAAATTTGGAAAACCAAGGTGTAGGAAGGTGTGAGTTTGGTGGATGAAATAGAGGGACTTGAAGCTGAGAAAAAATATAGAAAATTTTAAGTAGGGAGTGTTGTGTGTTAGCTTCAAGTTGTAGATGGAATGAGAGAAAATGGATGAGTGGAAGGTGTCAACATTTCTAAAACACAAGATATTCCAATTTTGACTGTGAGAATATCCTGTGTAATAATAAGGTAAGTTTGTGAGGTGAAATAGGGGTAATGAGGTTGAGAAAAAATTCTGACAAAAATTCTGTGAATATTATGGTGTCTTTCCTCCACAATGAAGGTGAAATTAAGGAAAATGGAGTTTAGGTCATTGAAAACCTCAAAACACAGTAATTTCCTAGTTTTGACTGTGGGAAAAAACTAGTGAAGAAGTATTTTTGATATTTGAGGGACATGGAGCTTTATAAAAAAATTAATAAAAATAAATGGGTAGGCTGACACCTTATCTCCAAACTGCAAGTGGAATAAGGTTAAATGGATAGGTTTATGTCATTCAAAACCCTAAAACGCAGTCATCTTATATTTTCATTGTTTTTACTGTGTAAAATAGTTTAGAATTAGGATTCTGATGATTTATTACATGTTGTGGATGGTGATGTAGGTGATAGGCTCGTGATAATGGAGTATGGGGGTGTATGAATGTGATAGGCGATGGATTAGAGTTTTATTTTGAATAGTTTACGGTTTTTTTGGGACGAGGTCCCCTAACCGCATTTTTGGTCCAGTTTTGTAATATTTTGTAATATTTAGTCTAGCGCGAGGGCTTTGGGGTGGGTCAAAGCCCCCAATGAATTGTAAAGGGTCAAAGGGTAGACCAGGAGTCCGCAAACCATATTTTGTGTACCATAGAGTAGCTTAGGCTAGGATGTTATAAATATATAGATAAATCGTGTCTAGAGAGAGGAATAGTTTGGATTAAGCTAGATATGAACTGGTGGATCTTTTGTAGCGATTGTTTGGGTAAGGGCTCCTAATGGATATGTGTGAGGAGAACCTGAGTCATGTTGTGTGCGTACCATGCTAGCTGTGTGTGTAGGCTAGTAAATAGACTCTATAAGCTAGATTTGGATACAAAGGAATGAGAATATTGTTTGTGATATTTAAGTGTTTCTATGTTACGATTATCGGCTATGCTTTATGTTAAATATAAGATTATATTTTCTCATTGAATATTAATGATGTATTGATGGGCACGTGGATGTGATATTATGAATGCATCGATCTGGTTTAAGTAATTTGCTCAAGTTACATGTTATTTATGATATGTGCTCTACCGATATACTATTAAAAGTTTCTGTATTAGGGCTTCTCCTGTGCAGGTCTGTTAGATCTAAAGGGACTCACTTTAATTAACTTTCTCTCTCTTAGGGTGCAAAAACTTGGTTCTAGCACCCTCCCATACTACTTCCAGTGATACCTTGACCTGTGCAAGCAGACCATTGCCGAAAGGGATAGTAGTACAGGGGTTTGTTGGAAAACCTTAAGAACCAAACCTTGCTCAAGACCCCTAAAGCCAACAAATGGTTCCCTGTCAGGACCAGGGTAATTTTGAGAGAAATATTGGGTAATTCCATGGGGTCATTGGCAGCCATTGAAGCCTAAACTTGAGGACTAGTTCAAAAATCATATTCAGGAGTTTTCCCTAAAATAAAATGGAAGTAAGAAGCTATCTACTGAGGAGTTGAAAAAAAGTATATTTTTATAGAAGTACACGAAATCTTCTTTGTATCCTTCGCACACGAATTGCAAGAGTGGTTAGCATAGTTGGTGGAGTTCCAGATGTGTTGGAAAGATGATCAAGTCACAAAATGGACCCCTGAATTGATTCAACAATTGGAAAAGGATGATAACAAGATCACTAGGATTGTAGACCACTCAGTTGACAGTATTTTGGGAGGATTCGTGACAGAATTTGCAGTTGATCAGTTTGTGTCATACTCAGACGTGGAGTGAAGGTTCTTCAACTAATTTAGAGGTAAGTTCCTGCAAACCCTGATGTTTTTGATTAAGATGATATTGAGTGAAAAAGGTGTCCTATGTGACCACACTGATTGAATGACCTCCGACTAGAGTGGAATCACAACACGAAGTGATAAATATTATTGGTTTAATCAAGAAGGAGATATATCGGTATACAATCCCTTAAGAAAATTGCCCGATTTTAACTACAGTGTGACTATTCAAGTTGGAATCAGCCCCTTGGCTATGCTAGCATAAAACCCATGCAAGGGTAAAAATTATCCTACCCCACCACCACCACCTATGGAGGATGATACGGCTATGCACATGAAACTACCTAACTTTAAGGGTGTGCGAGACAAGGATATAGATCAATTCTAGTTTGTACTAGAGTTTCTATGGAATGCACAGAACAATAATAATGATGTTGTCAAACAAGTGCAACTATCCATAGCCTTTGAAGGAAGGGCCCTAGACTGGTTTATGGGATACATTGGTCAACACGCGAATGCATCAATAAAAAATATTAAGGATGCCCTGAAACAATAGTTCCAAAAGCCTAAATCATACTCTCAATGTGTAGTCGATGTGAAGGACTTCAAGCAGGGACCTATAGAGTTCATCTAGGAAGCTAACCAATGATTGAAGAAGGCCATTAGTGATGGGGGATTTGTCTATAAGGACAAGCAACGCAAGGAATGGTTTATCGCCATGCTATTACCACATCTATGCGGAGCTATGGGACAACAAAATATCGACTCCCAGGAAGAAGCTTTGGAGATTTCCATGAAGTTAGAAGATGCACCGAGAGATGATACTCAATTCACGACACTACAAATCCAGATCCGGCTATAGGAGATGCACTTAGAAATTCAGAACTTATTAAAGGATTGGGTAATGAAGTTATCCCAGATGCCTGGTGCAAACGTTGTAAGGTGTCGGGTCATTCTAAGGATTAATTCCCTTTGTTATCAGATTATATGTAGGCTGGGGGGAAAGCCCTCGAAACCCTAGGGAAATGGCTAGACCTTGTACCCCCATGTTGTGGTGCATTGAATTTCAGGTAGTAGGAAGACATGATACAGATCACTACCCATGGTTAGGTTCATATGTTCCAAAACTAAAACAAAAATGGTGCATATTCTACTCGTCTTTGGGTCATGAAAAACAAAAATACCCATCATTCCACCTCATGGTAGATAGGGAAAATCTATACAGGGTGCAGGATGACCCCTCATCACCACTATCTTTGTCTTGGCAAGGTGGATACCCCGCAGGTGGAAGGGGAGGAGGGAGAGGGGGAAGTGCAGGCTGAGGATGAGGACAACTGATCTGCTACAACTGTGGGGATGTGGGACATTATGCAAGAGATTGCCCGAACCCTGTGTGCCAATACTGCTGATATTATAGGTAGTTCAACTATGTCATTGAGGACTACCCAATGATAATAGAAAAAATGTAGGAAAAATAGCAGATGTCCATGCAGAACATACAATGGGTTAAGGCATAACCACAGGATGATGGGCCAAGTATCAATGTGATAACACATAGTGGCATGACCACCAGAGGGGCTGAGGAAAAAGGTACAGTCGAACAACTAATTAGGAGAGATGTTGACAAAAATGAAAGTTTATATCAAAAAAAAAAGGAGAAAGAAACCCTCATGGAAGCTCGAAAGGAGATGGCCAAATACGAAGCATCTACCTCAAAGACTGTGGTAGATTCAAAAGCAGATGAAGTAGTTAAGCCATTACTTCAAGCATGTATGAAGCTCTTGTGCAATCAGAAGGTAGTAGAGAATCTCCAAGAATTAATAGATACCTACTCAGAAATGGTTTCATCACAACCAGAGGTTAAAACAGTGAACAAGCTCTACAAGAATAAGAAAATGACTAGACAAGAAATGTGCATGACTACGCAGATTGAAGAATATGAAATGGACCAAGTCATCCTTGACTTAGGATTGGACACAAATGTCCTGCTGAAGAAAACCTGGAAAATAATGGGAGAACCTATGCTGGAATGGTCTACTATTTAGTTATGGATGGCTAATCATAAAACAATCATCCCACTAGGATGACTGCCAAGGGTTGTGGTAGACATTGTAGGTGTTAAATTTTATGCTGATTTTGAGGTAATCTAGATAGTGGATGACGCAGATCCTTGCCCCATGCTTTTTGGCCTGGATTGGGCTATGGACATGTGAGGCATCATTAACTTGAAAAGGAGGAGTATGATCTTTGAAAGCGAAGGTATACAGGTGATATTCCCTTTGGATGCAGTAGAAGGTGAGTGATATAGTGAACTGGTATGTGAGGAGGAGGATGTTGATCACATCTATAAACAGACCGCCCGGGACGACGATTGGATCAACCCCAGGGCTGATGGAATGTTATGCTAGGAAAAAGACAATGAATTATTCTTAGACTCAGATGGCAAGATAGAGAATTGGCATAACCAGTTTCAAGATGTATCCATGCTGCAGTGTCTTAAGATTACAAAGATATTCTGATGCATCTCCTCAGAGGTAAGGGAACTTCCCTACTTTGATGGTTCTGGTAATGTTAACGACTTTCTTAAAGAAATTGAAGCAGATATCCCTAAATAACGGAGTTTTTGGGCCATTGACTTCGCTATGTGCGCAACCCTCGCACAATGGTGGGAAACCCATAAGGGATATTTTCAGGACTGGGGGGAATGCCAAAAGATGATGATCCTATGATTTGACCCGCCGGTCAACCCAAAAATGGAACTCTTCTCCGGTTGAGGGGATCCGCGCAAGGACTAGGATTTCTAGATGGAAGTATGGAATGAAAGCACATGTAATTAATGGGTACATATGTTTATTCACGCATTGGGACCAATCCCCACCAGCTGGTATTTGGATGTAGAACTACACCAATGTACCCATCACTAGGGTACAATGGCTAAGGATTTTGTAACGACATTTGGATTTGTGGGAGGAACTGAGAAACTTGATGAAACCTTGCAAGATATAGATTCTTTGGTCTTTCATGAGTCCCTCTCTAAGCAGGAATGTATTGCGACAACTTGGGATGCCCAGATGCATGACATTATCAACTACAGAAATTTGTCACAGGAAGACTATGAGGAGGACCCCCGGAATATCATTATCCCAAAGTCAGAAGGAGAACATGCCATTACAAGACCTTTCTATAGGTAGTTGAGTTTACCAAAAAATTGAAATTGAAGGAAGTGAACATTTTCATGGAAGCACAGCCCAAGATGGCCAAGATTGGGGATTACTGGGATAGTGACACAGTAGGAAAGATCACAGAGCTGCTAACTGAACATCAAGATCTATTCCCCAAAAATTTCTCTGAACTTAAAGGGATCATTGGGGATATGGACGTTATGAGGATTAATTTGAAGCCAGATGTGCAACCTGTCGAACAGTGGCCCTACCACCTGAACCCTAAATATAAAAAAAAATTAAATCAGGAAATAGAGAAGATGGTGGACGCAGTCATCATTGAACCGGTGGAATAGTCATATTGGGTAAGCCCTATGGTAGTTCAGGAAAATAAGACTAAAGGAGAGATAAGGATTTGTGTAGACCTGCACAAGTTAAACGATGCCTGGGTACATGATCCCTTCCCTACACCATTCTCCGATGAAATTATGGATAATGTGGGAGGTCAGGAAGATTAATCGTTTATTGATGGGTTCTCAGGGTACCATCAGATCTACATAGCACTTGAATACCAAAATAAGACAACATTCGTGACTGAATGGGGATTGTTCCAGTACAGTGTCATGCCGTTTGGAATGAAGAATTCCCCTACCATATTTCCACGCATAGTTGTAGCATTATTCAAGGAATTCATTCATAAGTTTCTAGAAGTCTATTTTAACGATTGGAAAGTTTTTGGCTTAATAAAGAACCATGTGTCAAACCTACACATGATGCTGGATGCCTGCAGGAAACACCAAATTTTGATAAACATCAAGAAATGCCTATTTTGCATCCCATTTGGGATTTTGTTGGGACACGTGGTGCCCCAGTAGGGATTGATGGTTGACCCAGAAAAGATCATGGTTATCATTAATTTGGCCATCCCTACCACTGAGAAACAACTGTGTTCCATCCTATACCACACCACGTACTACAGGAAGTTCATTCAAGGATACACTCTGATCACCGCACCAATGGAGAAGTCGATAAATAAGGATGTATCTTTCTCTTTGGATGATGATTGTCAGAAGAGCTTCGAGCTGCTAACTGAAAAGATGGTAACTGCACCTATTCTTATATTTCCTGACTGGGCCAAGGTCTTTCATGTGCATGTGGATGCATCAGGGATAGACCTATGAGCTATCTTAGCACAACCAAGAGAAGGGGATATCGATCATCCGGTTGCCTTTGATAGCAGAAAACTCTCTATTGTAGAATGTAACTATTCTACCACAGAGCATGAAGGGTTGGCAATGGTGTATGCCCTCCAAAAATATAGGCACTATTTATTAGGTGGACACTTCAAGATTTTAATAGATCACTCACCTTTAAAATACCTGGTCAATAAGCCTGTGTTGGTGGGGAAGATCTGTAGGTGGTTACTATTGTTTCAGGAGTATGATTTTGAATTCATTGTGAAACCAAGAAGGTAGAATGTTGGGTTTGATTACTTGTCTGGAATCGAGAATGGGGAAGAGCCAACTAAAATAGAAGAAGGATTACCTGACGTGCAGTTGTTCTCTATCAAGATGGTTGACAAGCACTTTGCAGAAATTATATTCTTGACAACATGTAAGCTACCTGATATCTATTCAGTACCACACAAAAAGGAACTGGTCGTCTACTATTACACAACATTTTGTCACCATCCTTACAATCCCTCGCCCTAGATATTGGATGGTCTTTCCCGTGAACTTTGAATAGTGTATTACTCTGCAAACACCTTCTTTGCATCCTTTTGCATAAGGACATCATTTCTCATGTTGAAAATTTCCTTAGAAAGCCCATAAAAACCTATGTTTTGGCATTGGAGCGGGTAGCCAGTTCACCCGTCGTGCCAGTATGGAGTATGTACACTAGAGGCCACACCAGTTGGCACTTTTTCTCTTTGTTGTCCCTATGCCAACCTTTTTGGGAATGTTTTTTATCAAATTAGAGGCGGATGTTTCCTTTAACCACCTTAGGGATGAGTCACAGCAAGTGGTTAAACTTGATAAGCCACGGATCTCTTCCTTTAGGTAGTGGTTTTTAGAACATTCTTGTAGATAGGACTCCCCTCCATGATTATAGGGATCCTAACCTCTCCTCATTCCTCTATATAAACAGGCCTTATCACTTTAAAAAAGCTATCTGAACATATAGCCAAGAAGCTGAACTTGGAGAAGAGATACTATAGCTGAGTAATCGTTATCGAGAAGGTTGAACCAAGGAGAATTCCATAGAGAGAGCCCCGCCTGAATTCATGATGAACTTGGTGAGATGCACTCCGCTGGAACCTTGTTAGAGGAGACCGCAATGTCGAAGCGTGGTTGTACTCTTCCTTCCTTTCAATAATATACTTGACTATGGTATTGATTCCATCTTTGTGTTTTGTTTATTGATGCATTGATTTAGTCTTCTTCGACTAACTGATAGTTATGGATGAAAAATAGTATGTTGTATATAGTCCTTGTTTCTTGTGTATGTGCAGGTATCCGAGTGCGAGAATGAGCGGATTGTGATCTATTGAACCAGGAGTGAGAGATAGCCATTCTTTCGACAACAACAACAGTGCAAGATATACTGTAAGTTATCTATCGAATCTTCATCCATTCATTAACTAGGAATTAATGTCATAGCGTGTCTTGTTTATGGCTAGACCAACTCTAGGGCTAATGGGATCACCTCTGTCCATAGAAGGGATTTATCTCACCAAAAAATTGGCAACTCTGCTAGGGATCAGTGCGAGTTTTTCTTTCATCCATTAGGTATTCTTCTTGGTCTTTTCTTGCTTAGCTTGCCTTTTCTGGTTGTTTTGTTGAGTCTTAGACCCATGCTCAGCCCCATAGGATCAGATCTGACCTTTGTTTTTTCCAAAATTTTCATTTTTATGGGGTTGGCTTGATTAACACCGTTTCCAGTCTGACAGTCGCGCCCACTGGCATTGATTTCCACTTCATCACCTGCACCATCCCCTGTCTAGGATGGATTACAGCCAGCCAGTCGCGCCATTTCCTCTAAGTGTTAGGGTTTCCCCTGTTTTGGAGTTTTTTTTCAGTACTGGTGCCTCTAGGTGTTTTCTTGACTTGATTTGAGTTCTTTGAGATTGTTTGTGACTATGAATGGCCTCCTTCCTTTGCTCGTTTTTCCATTTCTTTTAGCATCATGGGTGTAGGGTTTTCTAGTGCTAGGGTATGCTGAGCCTCCTGTAGGAGTTTGAGTCTTTTGTTTCACAGCCACCTTCATTATTTTCTTGATTGCATTCAACTCCATAGATCCATTTTGAGTGATTGCATTTGGTGGAATGAGTCTTGAGTGAGTCTTGCCTCTTTCATTCAATTTTTCTTCTTGTCACTCCAAGCATAGCTCACATTGCTTGTATGGGTTGATTTTGACATCTTTCTTCAATTTGAGAGACTGTAACATTGGTTTGAGTTTTTATGTTGTTTTCTTTTGAGTTGTTTTGATTGTTTCACTTCGACTCTCGCATTGATATTCTTGAACTAGTGTGAAGGCTTATTTTTCATGTCATTTAGTGCATTTTTTTCTCTATTACATTGAAAAATTGAAAAATATGTTTCGTGCTTGCATTCTTGTTTGAATTTTGGAATTGAAAAATATTTCACATAACTAGCATTGGGCATTCTAGGAAATATTTCTCATTTTCATTAGCTTGCATTAGGTATTGTAGTGGATTCTCCTGTGTGTTCTCATTATTTTCTATCGCTTGAAAACTCCTAAAATTTCTTGTAGATAGCTTTTCATCAAATGAAATGGTATTTTATGGCATGTAGCTTGCATTTAGGGATTTGTGAGATCCAAAATTTGGTAGGACCTTGAATTTAAACATAAATACAAGATCAACTTAAAATTTATTCAATTAACCTAAGGCAACATTGAAACTTAACGAAACATTTAGTGGTCTAAGTTAGAGACATGTTCCGATGTCTTCAAACCTAGCAACTATCGTTCACCATCTAGATTTAGACAGCACTAGTACAGACTTGTGCTCCTCATACCATCGAGTATATAAAGGGAGACCCCTCTAGGTTGCAATCCTTTTATCCATAGGAATCTGAGTCTGTCGCCTTGTAGCCATGATACACCGAACACAACATTCGAGGAGACTACTTGCACGTGCGTCAAATCCTTGGTTGATTCTTCTTTAATTATATAGCCAAGGTGTATATGGCAGTTCATGGGAACCTGATACACCATTTTACCTAGACTACCTGAGCAGTCATTTTCGATCTTTACTGACTCCTTAAATTTGAAAATATCATCGAGCACTTGTCCTTTCACGCTCGCTTAAAACTGAAAGAGACTATAATCATCTTTGACTATTTCTTGACTCTTAAAACATGAAACAACAAATTTATGGTTTCAATGTTGCAAAATAAGCTACCTACGATTACACGCCCATTAAAGTCTGATTACTTGGCCTGTATTTTTTTACCTTAGTTTTGATCCCAAGAGTCCTCATTTTCAATCTTTTTCCCTTTTCTGGTGTGCTATAGTCACAGTGGCGGAACCATTGGTTTCATCTACTGGCAGTCCTGTCTCAGACGATTCATCTGAGACTTCTCAGACCTCTAGGTTTACCGAGGTTTAGCAGCCTATCATCCCATTAGAGTAACCCTTTGGAAAGCTAGTTGAGTTCCATTAGACTCTTTCAAATGCTTGGTTTGGGTTTGGGGTCGAGGAAAATTTTCCGCCTCTTACATCGGGATCACCATTTTTGGCTTCTATCATACCTCCTAGACCCCATAGTATTTTAAAAGATTTCACGATGGATTCGGAAATGGACTCATCTCGTCCTAATGGCAGTGAGGGTATTCTAGGTTTTGATGAAAAATACCAACTTTTCCCGAAATAAATTCATCTAGAGCCTACTCAATATTCACCATCGGTGTCGCTTCCTGTTGGATATAGGTCTTTGGGTCAGATTATAGCTGGTATTTCCTCAATGGCAACATCAACTGTGTCAAGGGGGTCGGCTCTCCATTTATTAGGGATGTCGCCGATGACTCATGTCTCATAGACACCTTTTGTTACATCTATGTGGCTGCATCGGAACTGGTCATCACCGCTCATCCATTAGGAGTTTCGATTTAGTAGAGACTTTGATTTCCATGGATATCCCTGATGACCTTTATTTTGAGGAGTATCGGCTAGTTGTTCAGCAGCAGAACTCCTAGACTTATTAGTCTCCCTAGTATCCTTATCGGCCTTATTTTTCTCATTATGGAGCAGATGGTACCCCAATTTATTCACTTCCATTTCAATATGAAGAGCAAGGAAACCCTATCTATTTGCCTGCTCCTAAGGCTTATCAGTTCATTAACGGTTTTATACCTACCTTGCATGTGCAACCTTCTAACCAACAAGGACAACCCTTCCAAGAACAACCTTCGGTTCAGCAAGGCTATGATTTTAGCGTGCAAGGACAACCCTTTTATGGATAACCTTCGGCCCAGGAAGGGTATGTGTATGACCCATAAGGGAAACCCTTAAAGGGATAGCCTTTGGTCTAGCAGGGATATTTTTACAGCTCGTAAGGGAAGCCTTACTGTCCTCAAGGTCAACCTTTACCAGCTCAGTCTGTGGTCCAAGCAGGGTAACCTCAGGGACCAGTCAGGTAATCGGTATATCAACAAAGACCTTCGTATGGTCCTGGGGGGGAAATCCATCCATCTCAACCTTTGGTTCAACTTCAACAACCATATTTTCCAATTGGTCCAAATGTTGCACAACCAGGGCTCTCTTATGGTCCTGCTCTAGGCCAACCTGGTTATCAGGCACAACCTGGCCCACCTCAACCATTAGGCCAACCTGCTTAGTAGGGACAACCTGGTGGCCCTCATCATTCAGGTTAACCTATTCAACCAGGACAACCTGCACAGCCTATTAACACTGCTCAACCACTGTTCTATTCTATGCTGAAACCGAATCAACCTGTGCGCCCGACCTATTCAGCTCAGCTAGGCCCCACTTATCAACAGCCCGTTCAACCCCAAGGTATTTATTTTCCTCAAGGTCAATATCGACTAATTTACAACCCGCCTCAAGGTTCTGCTTACTACCCTCAACTGCCAGGCTATACTTATACTCCTCAAAAAAATCCTTATGCTGCTCAATCAGGATCTTTGTATACGCAGAATCAGTATCTTTGTTTTAAACCCCCGTATCCTAGTCCTCAGCTGCCATATCAACCAAATTATCTAGCTTATTCCCCTTATGGTCTGAATCCTCTGAGACAGAACCAATGGGGGAAGAGTTATAATCAACTAGGATGGAGTATGGGTACGGGTCCTTATCGAGGACTTGCCATGTCTTTTAACCCTCAATTACCTTTCCTTGCCACGTTGGAGTTACCGGGTGTGTCTAAATTGACAAATGATCCCATTCTTTATAATCCCTTTTGGCCTCCGGTTCCAACAAAGGTTCCAGGTGATTCTCCCAAGTTCAAGGGAAATTCTGGAGAAGACCCCCAAGCACACGTCATGACATACCATTTATGGTGTTCTTCAAATTCTTGGGTGGATGACTCTGTCTGAATCCATCTCTTCCAATGCACTCTCACTGGAGCTACTGCTAAGTGGTATATCGAAATTCCTCGTGGCATCTTTTAAGATTTCAACACTCTTGCTATGGAATTATTTACTCATTTCCAGTTGTCAGTTCGTTATGAAGCTGGGACGCATCTCCTAACATCCTTGAAATAGGACCATGCTACCCATATTTCATACCACATTAATGAATAGAGACGGCGTCATTGCCTGATCAAGTTTGAAATTCCTGATCAGCTTCTTACTCATTGGTTCACTACCTCTTTTTTCGTTCAAATTGTGAAAGACATCACCATGGGGGCATGTGTAACCGAGGAACAAGCCATTGCTCGTGCGCAGTATCTTGATTTAGTGTACTCTCAATGGGGGATTTTGTATGACATCTTGACTGAGGCTCCATGACCTGGGACCTCTAAAGCACCAAATACCCCATCAGTCAATGAAGTTATTGGTTTTGTGTCTCAAAATTCACGCAAGTCTTCCAATGGGAAGCATAAATAAAATTCTTCCAATAATTTTGCTCCTCGGGCTACCCCAAATTCTGGTAAAACCTTGGAGGTCAACTCCATTTAGGACGATCCTGCGGACAAGACTTCCAAGGGGAAAAATAAAGGCAAAGGAAAGGCCAAAGCTGATGCCACAAAACTGGAATCGTATAAACCTCATGTTGATGATGGTTCATAGCGAAAGCCAAAGTATCTCTGTCTGATTTGTGATGAGGACCACTACACTAAATATTTTCCTAGATGATCTGAGGTTAGTCAACTTCTCGAATCCGCTAAGGGAACTCTGGAGGTCCTTAAGGAACCTTTCCCATCTCAGCATACCAAGATGGTTGAGCAACCTCCGGAATCTGCTTCGTTTGGCTCTCAAGTATTCATGATGAACCGTTCTGCACCTGTTTCCATCACTACTCGGTGAAACGATTATGATGGATCACACCAGGCAGTTGGGAAAGAGGTTGTTGATGGTCCTCCTCTCCCACCTACCTCTTGTCCTCTTGAAATTGAAAGACCCAGTACCGAACCCATTGTACAGCCACCTTATAAAGGTGTTCTCCGGAAGTCTTCTTATAATCCCAACGCCCGTGTTGCCCAGCATTATAGTATTGTTGAGTATTTAGCACAAGCGCCTTCTACGATGTCCGTGTTAAAAATTCTTTAGAGTTATCTATCTCAACGAAAATCATTACTATCTATGATCAACGGGATTGATCTTGCTGATTCTAGCCTTCTCTCTTTTGACTTAGAGAATTTCTTCCTGTGACTTCTGCACCAAATTGCGCTTGTCATACAAGTTGGCATTAACAGTCTCAACATCCATATAACTGTAGTGGAAAAAGGTTCATCTAGCTATGTCATGTCATCTTCTTGCTGGAAGGCTATTGGCTCTCCATCCCTAACTTCGTTACCCAATGGCCTTGAAGAATTTGATGGAAGGGAATCGAAACCATTGGGTGTTATCGCTAGCTTTCCGATCTCATTGCAAGGAAAGACGGTCAATGTTGAAGTAGAAGTCGTTGATGCCAAACTCAATTACAATCTTCTACTCAATCTTAGTTGGAATCATGCAATGGTGTGTGTTCCATCCACCCTATTCCGACTTCTAAAGTTTCCACACGAGGGAAAAATCATTATTTTCGATTAGTTGTCGTTCTTTACCTCGTCTTCTGAGAACAACATGCCATGCGTGGATCAAATTCCTTCTCCTCCTGACAGTGTAGGGCTAGGTCTTTTCAAATATTCCGCTCTCATGGGTATCTTTCCCTTTCCGCCACCAAATACCATTCAAGTTGATATGGTCTCTCGATCAGATGACCTGTGGATCATCCATTTACCTGAACAGGTTGATTCATTTGGAGATTCAATGCCACTTAGTCTAATTGAAATCAATTATTGTGATCTTACTGCTACATCTGATTCTCCCCCTCCTGAAGCTACTCCTTTGAGCATGTCTCTCGAAGTTTATTCTCAATCCTCATGGCTCCGCGATGTGGATTCACGTGATCCTTTGAAAGAAGTGTTTCCATCTGATGAGGCTATCATGGAAACCATGTCTCTCAAAGATCTACCATGGAGCAACGGGCATCATCATTCCTCATTTATGCCTGGCCTCAAGGCAATGTCTAACTGTCTTAAGCATTTTGTGTCTCAAGTTCCTTCTCTACCACTTCAAACACCTATTTTGACTCATGAAGTCTTCGTTGAAGGTAAATTGGGTAAAATTACTCAAACGATTCGTATCGACATTTTCGTAAAACCGGGAATTGTCAAGAACATCCATGTGGGAGTCACTTGCTCTTCCGAGGAAGTCCAAGTCTATACTAGCCTCTTGCATGAATTCCATGAGGTTTTCTCTTGGTCTTATGAATATGTTCCTAGAATCAACCCCAGTATTATGGTGCATGAGATTCCCACCTACCTAGGTATGAAGCCTGTTCGTCAGCATCTTCGTCCAGTGCATCCTCAGAAAGCCGCTGCTATAAAAGTTGAAGTTGAAAAAATTATCAAAGTGGGTTTCATTTATCTGATTCCTCTGAAAGAGTGGCTTTCTAACATTGCCCCTGTGGATAAGAAGCAGGGAGAAATTCGTGTTTGTGTTGATTATCGTGATATCAATCGAGCATGTCCTAACGATAACTATCCCACCCCTTTCATCGATCAGATCATTGAAAATTGTGCGGGGAGTGATATTTTTTCCCTTATGGACAGTTTTTCTAGCTATAATCAGATCAACATTCTCCTGTCCGATAAACACAAGACTTCTTTTATCTATCCTTAGGGAATGTTCACGTATAAGAAACTCCCTTTCAACTTAAAGGATGATGGGGCTACGTTCTAGCGTGCGATGTCTTATGCCTTTCATGATATTTTTCATATTTTTCATCCATACTTGGATGACCTTTCAGCTCATTCAGCTACGTGAAAAGACCACCTGGACCATCTCTGCCAGATATTTCTTCATTGTAGACACTACAAAATTCAGCTCAATCTGCATAAGTGCGTCTTCTGTGTAGAATCTGGTAAACTTTTAGGTTTTATCGTATATAAAGATGGAATTTTCCTTGACCCACTTAAGGTTGAGCCTATTATTAATCTCCCCTCCCCATCCTCGTTACACTAGCTTAAGAGTCTCCAAGGAAAAGTGAATTTCTTACGTCGTTTTATCCCAAACTATGGTGAATTAGCCAAAGGGTTCAGAAGGCTTTTAATGCAGGATGTCCCTTTCTGTTGGAATGATATTGCTCAAAAGAGTTTTGATAGGCTTAAGATGTTGCTTGTCAATGCTTCCTTATTACGTCCTTTGAATTACCATCGTGATTTCACCCTCTATCTAGCTACTTCCTTCAGTACGATTTCCATGGTTTTGGTTCAAGATGATGATGACGGTACTGAGCATGTCATTTACTTCTTGTCTCAGAACCTTCTCAACCCTGAAACATGTTACACACATGTCAAGAAGTTAGCGTTGGCTGCGGTCCAAGCTGTCCAACATTTTCGTCATTATATCCTTTTACACATGCTGACCGTGATTTCTGATTGTAATCCCATGACCTATATTCTGTGTCGGTAGTTTTTGGGGGGAAAATACTCAAAGTGGATCGTTATCCTCCAAGAGTTTGATTTGGAGTTTACTACTACCGAGTCTAAGAAATCACTTATTTTTGGTGATTTTATTTGTTCTCTCCCTGCCGACTCTGCTCCTTCTCATTCCGAGGATCATATTCCAGACGAAACTCTTTTCTTGATTAGCACCCTTGATCCATGGTACGGTGATATCATCGTGTATCTCCAAACGTCTAATTTTAGGTCTGAGTTAATCAAGGATGCCTGTCTCCACATTCGGCATCAGTCGCAACCTTATCGCATTGTTGGCGATACCCTTTATCGTGTTGGAGTTGATTCTCTACTCTGCTGATGCCTAGCCCTCGAGGAAGCTGAGAAAGTTTTGAATGATTGCCATAGTGGTGTCTGTGGTGGTCACATGTCTAACTATGCTACCACACAGAATATCCTTCATGTTGGCTACTTCTGGCTATCCATTTTTAAAGACTGCATTTTCGTAGTATGCAAAGGACATGTGTGCTAGATATATCAAAGCAAGATGCATGCGCCACCGGTTCCTTTACACCCTATTATTACCGTTGGTCCTGTTTCTAAATGGGGCATTTATTTTATGATGTATAACCCTTGTTCAGCTGAGGGCATGCTTATATTATCCTCGCCATTTATTATTTTATGAAATGGGCTAAAGCAATGCCTACACTGGCTACGGACAATAAGACAATGGCACAATTCATATTCAATCACATTATTGCTCGGTTTGGTGTCCCTCAAGCCATCATTACCGATCATGGTTCAAATTTTAGGGATTATATAATGGCGGAGCTGACGTCTAAGTTGGGTCTATGTCATGACAACTCAACGCCTTATTATCCTCAAGCTAATGGCCAAGTTGAAGCCGTAAACAAAGTCCTTGTTACAACACTTCAACGAAAAATTGGGATCCATAAATCAAACTCACATCTCATGTTGTTTTCAGCTCTTTGGGCTTACTGAACTTCGATTAAGGATGCAACTGGATTTACCCCGTTCCAGTTGGTATATGGTTTGGAAGCCACTCTTTCGATTGAATTTGAAATCCCTTCACTCAAACTAGTTATGGAATTACTGCCTAATACTTCGCCTGAGGAAGAATGTCTCCTCTACTTAGAGAGATTGGAAGAAACTCGTCACTTAGTTTCCTTGGTCATCGAAGCATAGAAGAAGCAATTCAAAGCTCATTTTGACCAAATAGTTTTCCCTCATTATTTTATTGAAGGCGATCTCGTTCTCCTGTATGACCAAGCTCATGACAAGCTGGGGGCCGGAAAATTCCAACCCATGTGGCATGGGCCCTACATCGTCAAACATGTGTTACATAATGGGGCTTATGAGCTTATTAATTATGAAGGTTACCACTTAGCATAGCCTAGGAATTGGTTGTACCTAAAAAAATATTATGCTTGAGTAATTCATGCATGATATGTGTACAGAGGTGATTTTTTCATTTTTGTGCATTCTATGGTTTGATGTGCTTTGTGAGCATTTTTCTGCTTATTAGATTCTTTTTTTCTATGTAGATGTCGATTTCCCCTTATGTCGGTTTCATGGATGATGCTTCTCGTAGTACCAGGAACTTATCTTCAGCAGCCTGGGTAATTTATGATCCTATTGGTGAGTTGATTAACTTACAAGGTATTTTTCTAGGACCAAATACAAATAATGTCATTGAATATAGTGCTATTTTGGAACTATTAACTGAGGTAGTTAACCTCGGCATACACGCGTTGCTTGTGAATTTGGATTCGTAGCTTGTTTTTCTTCAACCTAATGGTCATTATTCGGTTCGAAACCCATGAATTTTTAGATTGTATTTGCGTATTCGTTTACTTGAAAGAAATTTTGACCTCATTACATATCAACATGTACCAAGACGAATGAATAAATTAACATATGAAATAGCTAACATTGCGTTGGATAGACATTTGCGCAATTTATAAAAACATCATCATATGTAAATAGACCCATGTAGAAAATAGATGTATATATATATATATTGTTTGTTTGCAACATGTGCATCATAGACAACCCCAAAAAAAATATATGTATGTTTTAGTTACATTGTGAGACAACATGTCTCTCAATATATGCATAAATAAAGCCTAAGTTCCTAATCGACATGGTGCTCATGATAGCATGTTACTGCCTGTACCAACCACCTTAGCAAGCAGTGGATACAACTCAGCACCCCTATAGTATGCCTTTGATAGGCACAAGTAAAACCATCAAAATGAGCATAGTCTGGAATCCCATAGGTGATCCCCTCTAGGTTCTGTACTATCTCCTCGTCACTGCCCTCACCATGAGGAGTTCGCCTCACTATCGATGGCATACCTGCAGGATGCTCTAGGACAACATTTTCATACATATAGAGAAACTGTAAGAATATGCATATATACCCTAAAAATTATAAACACATGAAAATAAAAAATGAGTCTCACCTAGCTCTTTGTCCCAATCCTCTCCCTCCAGGAGCGGGAGGTCTGGGTCTCCGGTGAAATTTATGTTGGCGTAGGGCCAATCCTCCACGACAATCAGTTTTCGTCAGAGCCAATGAAAGAAATCTGGCCTCTAGGACATTTATTGGCCACCCCCTACTCTAGGGATCAGTGTGGTCCATTGGGCCATCCATGGCTCTGTGGGTGGCAGCATCGGGAAAATAACCTCCTAACGCTAGAATATGGGTAATCGTTCCAAGAAAAATAATACCAAAATCGATCCATACCCAAACTACTTTAGTTTGGTCTTATTTCACTTAGTGAGCTGTCGTTTGATGTTGAAAGTCACAGCCTTGGCCCAGTTGAATATAGTCAGGTTCATGCACTGTGAGGCAAGAAGTAGTTGTGTCTTTGTGGCCTCATGCGGTGCCTGGGATTCCCCAGCCTGCGTGATAGTGTGCAACACTACTCTTAGTGCCAGATCAGGAACGGTTTGGATGTCCACTTTAGCACTCCCTGTTCCTTTTCATGCCCCTCAGCACACCTTGTCAATTACCATTCCCATACTTTCCCCAGAAGAATGGGTACCGATAAAGATAGGGATTGCACCTCTACACGAAAATCTAGTGATGAAATACACATCAGAAACTTCGAGTTCAAGATCCTAATCAGGAAGTACAATATTCTCCTGATCTTCATCCCAAATTCTTATCAAATATTTAATCAATTTGGGCTGATCCCGAAGATGTGGGGTCAATAAGAACTTATTGAGCCCACAATTTCTGAGGGCGTTCATACATTGTTCATTTTCCATTGGCTATTCATCCTCGTCACTGTGTTCTCTCTCTTTCCACTCAATTACCATCTTTTCTACTTGGTACCTGCATGCATTGTCCATATGAACATTGTAACTCCCCTTGGCATTAAATTTTGTAATCAGATGGTTGCATTTTCTTGAAATTAAGGCAGATTTTGGGTTGGATAGTTTGTGTGACCCCTATGTAAAAAGGGGTTGATTGGCGCGGGTCTGTGCCCGAAACCCACGCCAACTGCGATGCCCTAGTTTTTACAAATCCTCCCCTAAGGGATTCAAAATGAAAATTAAAGGTAATAAAATATAGCTCAAAAGATAGAAAATGGTGTCAGCTCTTACCTAAAACTGACGGAATCCAGATTGGTTCACTGGATTGTTCACAATCGTTGCTAGAAGATCGTAAGGAAAATGGGTCATTGTTGCTCTACAAAGAGGTAAAAGTGAAAAGTAAATATTATTTACCACTTATGGTCATTTATACCTTTTCAAAATCTTAAAATATGTTTTAAAACATATTTTCCGCTATATTTTCATATTATTTCTGAGAAATACATTTTACATGCGTCTTTTTGTGCAGTGACAGGTTTTCACAGGGTTATGATGAAGAAACGAGTTCTATTTTATACTTTTTCAGACTCGGTAAAAACATGAAAAGGTCACTACTAGAGTCACCTTTCAGCTCTTTTTTGACTCTCTAAAACTGAAAAGATCACCGAGTTGCTTGTCGTTTTGAACTCGTTACGATATCCACCCAATATACGTTTACCCCTTTTTCGAGCTGGGATAGATTATTTATGAAAAAGGAATACCTTAGCCGATCGCGACTAAGAGGTTCTTTTAGGTATTGGTTTCTACCTTTTCGGATCTGAGAGACTATTTATGAAAAGGGACTGCTAGAGTTTTCTTTTCCGTCTTCTTTTCAAACTCTCTAAACATGAAAAGATGTTGAGTTCTCCCTTTGTAAGACTCGTTAAAACCTGATGACTTCGGACTCTGTCATCGTGACGTTACACGAGTTCGTCCTTCCTAGGGCTCATAAAATGTACTATGTTGGATTTTTCCGAAGGACAAACTTACATCACAAGAATATGCTATCCCCTTCAAGCTTGTTTTCAAAAATAATTGGGGTACTCACCAGAAATGGTGGGGGAAAATGGAACCACACTATAATCATGTTGACAGTATGTCACTCTTGAAAATGGCACTTTTCTGCATTCATGTCAGGTTGGCGACATCTCATCTCATTATTTGTTTTCCTCCATGGGTTTGGGTAATTTCTTTTGATTTATCACCTGCTCTTTGCCACTTCACCATGACCTCAGATCCCTTGATGTCAAATATTTCCAAATCCAGTGTCGTACTGCTGATATGTTAAAGAGAATTTTGCAACCTCCCTCTGATTCTTTATTGGTCTTGATTCGCAAAAATCATATTCCTTTGTTTCATGTCGATGATGTGGGAAACATTATGGCCCACCTTCAATCTAGGTCCCTTCCTATCGACTCCAGCTCATTATCTAGGAAGTTGATCTAGAGACTCCCTTTACGTACCTTGGAGCCTGCATGCCTCAATGGCAGGTTCTTCGCATTCGACGTAAGGTCCACATAATTGGCCTTCGATCAACTGACTGTACGGGTGTTCGAAATCAGATCACTGTTCACATTTTGTGGATTTTACCTTTTTTTCCTTGAGAGCCATTGTCATTATTGGTGGTTTCTCTAACGTCTGTTAGCAGCTTTCATCATTGGCTGGTAATCAGATGATTTTCTTGCATGTTCGACTTTAGCTCACTTATTCACATGCTCAAATTTTTACTTTTTTTAGGTCGATATGGAGTGCAAGACCCTGGGTTTTGTCTAATGAAATCCAGGCTGTAGATTCTTTGTGGATTAATATGACTTATTTTGTGACTCTTCTGATTGGATGGATGTGACCATACCTGAGTCTATTTATTGATCCCTACTACTGGATGGTTGTGTCCATACCTCATATCTCATTGTTTATGTACACTATTATGGATGGTTGCGCCCATGCCACATGTCATGTATCAAATGTATCAATTGTACTTGTACTTGCAGGTCTTCTGACAACAATGTTTGGGTTGAACGCGTTCTCATAAAGCATTTCACACCTCCCTCTCTCTCGGACCTCATACTTTAGGGGGCATCTGTTACACAACATTTTGTCACCATCCCTGCAATCCCTCGCCCCGCATATTAGAGGGTATTTCCTATGACCTTTGAGAAATTTCATACTTTTCAAACACCTTCTTTGCATCCTTATGCATAAGGACATCATTTATCCTGTTGAAAATTTCCTCAGAAAGCCCATAAAAACCTATGTTTTTCCATTAGCGCAGGTGGCTAGTTAACCCCTCGCACCAGTATGGAAGACGTACACTAGAGGGTGTGCCAGCTGGTGCTCTGTCTCTTTTTTGAGCTCATGCCAGCCTTTTTGGGAATTTTTTTTAGCAAATTAGAGGCGGAATTTTCCTTTAACCACCTCAGGGATGAGTCAGAGCAAGTGGTTAGACTTGATAAGCCATGGATCTCTTCCTTTAGGTAGTGGTTTTTAGAACATTCTGGAAGACATGACTCCCCTCCATGATTATAGGGATCCTAACCTCTCCTCCTTCCTCTATATAAACAGACCTTCTCCCTTTACAAAATCTAGCTGAACATATAGCCAAGAAGCTGAACTTGGAGAAGAGATACTATAGCTGAGTAATCACTATCGAGAAGGTAGAACCAAGGAGAATTCCATAGAGAGATCCCTGTATGAATTCCTGATGAGATTTTTGGGAAATTATCTATTGGAACCCTATCGGAGGAGACCGCAACGTCGAAGCATGATTTTACTCTTCCTTCCTTTCAATAATATACTCGACTATGGTATTGGTTCCATTTTTTTTTTTTTTTAATTGATGCATTGATTTATTCTTCTTCAATTGACTGATAGTTACAGATGCAGAATAGTATGTTGTATATAGTCTTGGTTTCTTGTGTATGTGTAGGTATCCAAGTGTGAGAACAAGCGGATTGTGATCTGTCGAACCAAGAGCAAGTGGTATCCACTCTTTCGATGACAACAACAACACAGGATATACGGTAAGTTATCTATCGAATCTCCATCCATTCGTTAACTAGGAATTGATGTCATAGCATGTCTTGTTTCTAACTAGACCCACTCTAGGGCTAGTGGGATTGCCTCTCTCCACAGAGGGGATTTACCTCGCCAACACCCACGCAACTGATTTTACCATAATCACGGGATAATTCTACAAGCTAGGCATGGATGAGGTGCTGCGAAGGTATGTATTAGAACATGAAAGAGAAGCTATCTTGGTTAAGGCTCATGGAAGGATTGTAGGAGGGAATTATGCAGGGAAAGACACTACATGAAATGTATTAAGGGTTGGGTTGTGGTGGCCCACATTACATAGTGATGCCCATTCATACTGTCAGGTCTGTGACACATACCAAAGAACTAGAAACCCCTCATGTCGAGATGAGTTGACCCTGCAACCACAGATTACTTTGCAAGCATTTGAGAAATAGGCCATATATTTTGTGGGACCCATAAATCCCCCAATAAAGAATACAACTGCTCGGTATATCATCACTTCCACTGATTATGTAACCAGATGGGTGGAAGTAAAATCTGTCAAGGATTGTATTGCGGATAGTACTACACACTTCATTTTTGAACATATTCTGACTAGCTTCGGTGGCCGGAACATCCTAATAAGTGATAGAGGTGCAGATTTTTTTAATGAAACCATTGTTGCTTTGAATGAGGAATTCCAGATCCACCACTGAAAAATTACCCTGTATCACCCACAGGTGAATAGGGCAGTAGAAGCCTTCAATAAAATTCAGGAACACGTGCTCACTAAGGTCTGTAATGCTAACCAAAGCCACTGGAACGTGCACATTCCCTCAGTACTCTAGGCCTATAGGACCACATCTAATAAACTCACGAGAAAAATTCCCTTCAGAATGGTCTATGGAAAGGAGGTCATCATGCCTATGGAATACATTATTACCAGCCTACACATCTCAGCTTTCTCAAATACATTGTTCCTAGCTTGCACATCTCAGCTTTCAAAAACATGGTGAAACCATACATCATAGAGGAACACTTGGTGCAGCTGATGGCCCTGGAATAAGATCGGTTCATTGCTCAGTTCCATCACTAGGTTCAGAAGGCTCACGAAAAAGCTTGGCATGATCGACATATTCGACCAAAGATCTTTAAGGAGGACGAATTGGTATTAATTTACGACATCTATTTTGCATGACACTTAGGGAAGTTGTGCAAGTAATTGTTGGACCCATATATAGTGAATGATATTACCTATGGTGGTGTGGTCAAGTTGGCTACGATGTGCGACATAGGCACAGGGGTGGTAAACAGTTGAAAAAACTAATCATTGGAATGGGGAAACTAAGTGAAAAAGAAATTCTACAGTTGAACAAAACAGGAAATTGGAAATTAATGTGGTGACCTCGGAGGATTTTTTACCATTTCCATAATGATAAGTTGCAATTGAGGCTAATCCAACTAGTTTTTCCCATCGAAGGCAATAAATAGAGGGGTGTCAGTCATAATGGGCTTGTTTGATTTCCGAAGTTTTTGCACTATGTGCTCCTCTTTGAAATCGGTCTATTTTGTGCCATTTCCATCCATATTTTTGGGCAATCTACCCCTTTTGATAGCAACAACCTTGAATTTGTCTTCCAAGCAAGGATGATCACTACTAACCCTGCTAAATCATTTCCTGTCATGACTTTCGGGGAAGTTGGGTCTGAAGATGTATTAGAAGTAACCCCTAATATGGAGGAGGTTGTGTCTACTCTGGCCACGAGGAAGGGCAAGGGGAAGATGAAGGGAGTAGAGAAGGTCAAATAAAGAGATACAAAGTGGGCTGGGGTAAAACAATGCACATCCCCTCGGATTGTGCATTCCCCCCAGAAGGTGCCTAAGGGCCACTCGCCAGATTTATCAAAGTGCCCTATGATGACTACAGAGGAAGCCCTGCATTTGACTCCGCTATCCTGGCTATCCCCATATATTAAGCTAAGCAAGTCAATGATGCGTGCCCCCAAGAATGTTGATGTCATTCGTGCCTACCTACAGATGCGTCTAGTCCTGGCTAACGTGCCCCTGAATGGTGATATGTTCAGAGGAATCCCCCTCCATAAATTTGATGATAATGATATGAGAAATCTGCAAGCCTTCCTTGCATTAGCTTTAGAATTATATCTTTAAAGGGTGATGTACGGTAACGTGCCAAAGGTAGAGCCAATGTCATGGGCATGTGGATCGGTAGGTTTAGGGATCCTAAACTTGTTGCGCATCCCCCACTTTGGTTGCTACAACATCACCATCTTGTTTGTTTGCCAACTGCTAGCGCTAGTCCACGATGGGTGATTGTGGATCCAAGGTCACATCCCGATTGATGCTACCTTAATTCATCAAATTACTACCCTCCCCATGCATGGGCCAAATCATAAGGAGGACATCGGTAAGAAGTATGAGCAGTGGATTAATGAGGAAGTACGGGATAAATAGCACGTTGTTCGAAACCAAAGAGGGTTTCAGGTAGACAAAATAAGTGATCCAGAGAGACACGTGGGTACCCTATTGCTTGCATGAAAATTGATGTACAAGTGCCAGGCATCAGCCGTCCCCACCTATGTAATTCAACTCACTGGTAAATTTGAAAAATGGATCTAATACAACTGGTCATCGTACCTCGTCGATGAATTTTTAGACAATGTGCATGAGGCCTGAGATCAAGGAAAGGCATTTTGCCACTCCTGGATGATGTTGTTAATTTCCTTGGATGTGTGGGAGGCACTTGATGAGGCAGTGCTCGCTAATCTCGAGCCAGGTATGTGTGAGGGGGCGTGGTTTGTAAACCTTTTGGATTCGAAGGATCCCAAGTGGATCGAGGAGAACAAGGTCTTTTGGGTATTATTTGATTGAGCCTTGGCAGCAGAAATTCATTCCTAGCCACACTTATAGCCCACGGTATATGAAAAATACAATGATATTGCAGCATTTCAGGTTACCATGCAGAATGTTCAAGTTTGGACACGTGATGATATAGCCTAGTATAATATCCCTTATATGGCTACAGAAGCAGAAATTTCTAAAGTGATTGCAACATTTCCACCGACGTGGAAGCTTGGCCTCAAGTAATTTGGCCTGGGTACAACAGGCATATCCAGCCGAAGCAAAACCCTAAAAGGATACTATTCCGATAAAGACAATGAAGGAATCCATAGTACTAGCTATGAAAAATATTATGATCTTGACCACCCCTGAGGATTCTACCATGAGGACAGATTTGGAATCGTAGTAGGATCAAGGACTCGATGGCCTTGCTGGTGAAAATGCAGCATCCCCACATGGTATCAAACACACCAATGAGCCTCCTAAAGGGCCTAGGAAGAAGTGCAAGGCTATTAAGCCTAGCACAGACACAGAGGTTACGTTGAGAGAAGATGACTTAGAGAAAATCGCGGACGTTGTCACCGTCACGTTAGAAGATTGATGGGTTGAATTGGAGGGACAACACAAGGGTGCCATAGAAGCTTTGCAATATAAACTGCAGGCCCTTCAGCTGAAGATGGAAACACTTCATGTGAGTGTGGATCAGGCGAGGCAGAATCAATGAGCCAGCCAGCTACAGTTACATCCTTCACCATCATCGTAGATAGTCAGATCTTCCCCCTCCCAGGTGTAGATTTAGTAGATACCTACAGAATTATGTAACCAAGTTCATTACTGCTCTTCGGTTGACCTCAATGTTGGGTGCTTGATAAGCATGCAATTGCACGACCTGTTTCTCTCCATCACTAGTGAGCTTCAACATAGAGAACTTTGGCCACATCAAAAAATTAGTGAGGCCGAGCAAACTATTGTGACCAAAGTTGCTAAAACTGCCTAAGCCGAGGCCACCCACATCGTCGCCATCATACAATAGGCTGAACTAGAGTAGCTAATAGACTAGCTCTGCGATGACATGCCAGAAGTAATTTTTGCCTCTGTTGCACCCCAGGCCAAGGCCGAAGGGTTGGTTGCTTCTTTGAAGGAATCGCGGACCAAAGTGTAGGTTTTTAAGGCCAATTTGGAGCTTCAGATAGAACAACTACATGCCAAGATACAACCTAAGACCCCTCCGAAGGTGCGCGCCTAATGAGCCGTGCTCATCACGGAAGCTACAAACAGCATTACCGTGAAGATCACTCAGCACACTGCATTGTTTGAGACTATTATGGAGTTATGGTCATAGGTGTTACACCATTTTTTGGTCATCTAACCTATTATCATTAGATTGACCCAAGTACATCATGTAAGACCAATTTTATTCCAAGTAAAATTGCTTTCACTATGAAAATAACTTATTAAATCACCTCTATTAAGTTGTTTGTGGTCTAAACAGGAAACCCCATAAGGAAATATTAAACAAATATATATTTTTTTTATTTTCCTCAAGAAATAATTAGTTAAACAGTAGTTTAATTAATATTTTTGGTTATATTTAACCCAAAACAAAGAAATTAATTAGATAAATCATTATTTATCTTATTATTTTCTAAAGAATAATTGTTTAAATCTTATTTAAATAATATTCCTTGTTAAATATGACTAATTCACCCTTAAATAATTAAATAAATCAATATTTATTTGATTATTACTCAACCATATCCTTAAAATGATAAATAAATCATTTATTTATTTATTATTACTTAATCACATTCTTAAAATGATAAATAAATCATTTATTTATTTATTATTTACAAATAAGGGGATTTGACTCAAGTCAAATTCCTTTTCCCTCCAATAAATATAATAAAATATTCCATTAAAGTTGGATCTAGATTTGGTTAATAATATTTTAACTATGCACCAATCTCTAGAATAACTCAATATTTTTTTTATAAATAGAAGGAATTTCCCATTCATTTGTCACCTTTTGTTGCCTAAAAGATCACTCTGGATCTCAACACTTGGTGTGGCTATTGATCCATAATCATAGCCATACTTTTCCATTTTTGTCTGGGTTTACTACACCATCAAGAGAGAGAAGTTCTAAATTAGAAGTGCTGAGGACTCACAAGAACCCATCCTATCGAGGAGAACAAGGAACACCCTCTTTTTTTTTCCTCCCAAGTGCCATTAATAAAAATATTCATTGGATATATTCTTGTCTTGTTTATTGGATCTATGGAGTAAATCTCATTTTTCTACTGTTTAATGTCTTCTAATTCATAGATATAGATTTTTGTAGCATTTGTATTGATCATATAATTATATATGTGAAGATATTAGCAGTCATTTTTGTTGTTAGGGATATAATTTATGCGTGGCTAAAGTGGTATTTTTTCGTGCATTTCGAATAAAGACTCATACTAGCAACTGGCGACTCCACTGGGGATTACCTTTACGACCACTGTCGTTTTTCTGATCCTTGCATATCCAGCTACTTCAAACCCTAGGATTTCTCTTCAGCCCATTTTTTTGCTTATTCTTGATGTTTTTTTTAATCCATAAAACCCTAAAATGATAAAAATTATAACTTCCACATGTTTTTGGACCCATTGCGCAGGTGACAGACATCAGCTGTAGCTGAGATGACAAATTTTTCTGAAACCTGCCACCAAGAGTGTTGGAAGTGCAAGTCACATGTTTCTGCCCAAAACCTACAACCTGGACCTCCAGGGTGCACTTTACAGCCCAAAAAGTGCTACCTCTACTGAAAGCGGGCCAAAAACTGCGACCTGGACATTCTGTAGGGATTTTTCTGAAAGTTTTCTAGGTTTCGTTGAGCCTCTGTTCAGGGTTGTCTGACCTCGGTATTTTCCCGTTTTGGACCTGTAATTGTTCTGTTTCACTCAAATAAGTGGGAACCTAGCCCCTTAGGGCTTCAGTACCGTCCACTTTTTGTGAAAGAGTGTTTACTGTTGCAGGTTGTCTAAAATTTCAGAGTCTTCAGCCATTTTTTCAGATCTGATACCTCATCTTCAGATCCACTTCAGATCGGATTTTTATCCATCCAAATATTCCCATTTTTCTTTTTTTAGGTTTTCTATTAGGGGGCACTCCGCTTCCCTCCTAGAGATAGCCTTTTGCCACCTCTTTTTACAACAATTTTCCTCTGATTTGTTGTTGTTTTCTACACCACTTTCCAACAGATTTTGTCTTTTAGATCTCTGTCCCTCTTGAAAAAAGATCTATTAGCCTTTTTTAGTGTGTATAAATTAGTTTTTTTCTCACCTATAGACTAATTTTTGAGATATCTGCCTCCTTGGGTTTGGATTATTGCATTGTTAGCTGTTTATTTTCTGTTTTGTAGGCCTATATATTGTCATTTGTAGGTTTATTCACATCTCTACAACACATTTTTTCTTTTCTCTACAAATGTATGGGTTTAAAAATAAAAAATTTCACACTTTTACACACACACTCAAAGTGAAAAAGGGCTTGGTTAACACCGCCAAGAAAAGACTCTAAAACATTGAAATTAATTGACCCTGCACCTGTCTGCCCTTGTTTCAACATTGTAATTACTTGATCTTGCACCTCCTTGCCCTTGTCGGTCTCTTTTTCCGTTGTGTTCTATTTGTGTCGTCACCATTGCGTCACCAAGGCATTCATCCCAGAGACTTCTTGGCCTTCATCCTTAGTTTTCGGTAGGGAGACTTACTCCTTTGCATAGGATTCGAGTTAGTCCTCAACCGTGTCCGCACTCTGACTCTTCTTCTGGTCCTTTGGGTTCTACTTCTCCTTCCTCCTTCGGTTCTTCCCCTCTCACCTTCACCATGTCTAATGCAAGACCTAATACTAGGGGTAACCCCAGCCCTTCCACTAGGAATACCACCAGTGGGACCATAATGGACATTACCCTAGCTGCACCTTTGCTCCCTTTCATGGCATGCCTCAGCCTCCCCAACTTCGACCAGTTGATAAAAGACCCTATAAACCATGACGGTAGTTGGCCTGCTATACCAAAAAAGCTCCCTTCATACATCCAAAAGTTTGAAGGCCTGGCTGGACAACATCCCTCAAATCATGTTAGATCTTTGCACATGTGGTGTTCGTCCAATTCCATTACCGATGACTCTGTCCGTCTTCGGTTATTCCAACGAACACTTACTGGTGAAGCTTCTAAGTGGTATGTTGATCTGGCCCCTTCCTCTCATACCACCTTCGCAATTATTTCCTGGGAATTTTTGTCTTATTTCCAGCTCCCCCTTCATTATGAAACTGGGACTGAGCTCTTGACCTCCTTCCATCAATCATTCGCGACCCACCTATCCGACCATGTTCAGGAATGGCAGAGAGGAAGGAGCCTATGTTGAGCCCCTCCCTTCGAAGACTATGTCTACATGGACTGGTTCCTTAGGACTCTCTTGCCTCCTATTGGGAAAGACATCGCATCACACTTTCCTCAAACCGAAGAAGCCGCTCTCCAAATTGCGTTAAAATATGACCTGATCTAGGCTTAGTTCGGTTATGTTTATACCGTTCTACCTGATCTTCCCAAACCTAGTTGTGCCAATGCATCACGGGCATCTCATGCCGCTGACGGTATCATTGGAGCTTTCTTTAATCCATATGCTCAACCTCCCATGGGCTATGTTTTCTCTCAAGGTGGGGCCAACACCTCCAGCACTTTTGCCCGTCCCGGTAGCACATATCCAGGATACGGCATGCTTCCTTCTTTTTCCCAACCTCTTGTTTACCACACTACTACCCAACCTCCTTACTATCCATAATCACATCCTGGTGCTCCAACTCCTCCAACATTAGCACCTCCTCCTTCCTTGCCTTTTGAACCCCCACAATAGAAACGACCACCCCCTCTGGCGTAGGTTTACGCACAGCATGGCACAAATAATCCTCCTCCCTCAAAAAGGAAGAGGAAAGGCAATCAAATTCAGGCTGCCTCTGGTAATCATGGACCTAATCAACGTAATGCTAACACTAGAAACCAACAACAAGGCCCTTAAACCAAGCAGGACAAGCCTCTTCATACAAACAAGCCATGTTTGCATTATGGTGTTTATGGTCATTATACGCATGATTGTCCCCTTCTGCCGTAGATGCAATAGATATGGGAGTCTCAAGAAACATTGAGAGGGCAACAATCCATTCCATCCATTCCTCCGAGTCCTGCACCTAGTCAACCGACTATGCTTACTGATCCTTTCCCTCAGTGGGGATTTATGGCTACCCAACCACCTGAAGGACAGGTGGCCAGTCAACCTCTTCCATCTGGTTCCCTAGATTACTAGATTTTCATGATGTCCTTTGATCAGCCTTCTAAACCTTCTTCTCCTGGCCCTATATCTTCAGCTCATACTCATGACCCCATTTACCATTCTAGAATAGTTCCTACAGGCCTTAACCATTTTGGAGTTGACCCACCTAGTCATCACCCCTGTGGTTAGATACCGTTCCTATCTCCCCCACCAAGAGTATACACGGTACTTGTTATGGCCACCCTCTATCTTCCTTACCTAACCCTTGGGATTCCTGTCTGGTACCTTGATCCTCCAACTGCTACCCCGCCTGGTCACCCCAAACCTTATCTTGCTTTGACCCTAGTTCAACCGGTCACTATGACTTCTCCCGCTGCAACAATGCCTTATTCACCTCAACAGGAACCACCTCCCGTTGCGACCACTTTGGGTAAGAAGGGCAAAGCTCGTAAGGGGGCATCAAAGAATAAGGCTACCCCAACAAACCCTGCCCCCTCTTGGCCACCAAAGCATACCATCCAGTGTGATTTGTGTGACGATGTTGATCATGCTATCCATACTTGCCCCAAGTCGCCTCACCTCAAGTCCATAGTCAATGAGTCCTTTTCAGAATCTGATATCCCATAGGTATATCTATAGCTGATTCAATCCCGAAACTCAAACCATTGCGCACAAATCACCCTTCTAATTTATGTGATTTCCATGTCCATTACACTCACCTGTGTCCTCAACTCGAAGAGTATCGTTACTCTTTAGATGCGTTACGCCAATTCGAGGCTGAGTGCCATGAGTCACCCGCTCCCTTATTTTCGTATCTTGCTTCGGCAACACTCGAGGACACAGATTCTCCCATTAACTTTTCCCCTTATGATGTTGGGATAATGGGGCCTTGGTCAGAAGTCCATGATGAGACCTCCCCTGATGTTTCGCCTCACCTCCCTTCAGCCCACTCCCTAGTCTCAACATTGGTGGATCCTTTATCCACTCACTCTCCCACTACCCCTTGTGATGATGTGCATAAGAACATCTTCTCTCATGATGAGCAGTAAGCTTGTTTCGTCGCATCAGGTGGTCTTTCTTCCATTAGTCACCCCATCTTCTATTATGACGATGACATTATGGAAGCAGCAACCACTACTAAATTTATCTACCCCACTTACATCAAACTCATGCATTTGAACCGCATGCACCGTGTGGCCATTACATTGACACCCAATGTTTGGGTAAGGGAGGCACTCATATTGGAGAGACTAGGATAAGTAGCTCTTCAACACTCTCCTAGTGAATTTAGTCATGACGACTTTAGTCCCATTATTCTTCCACATTTGGAAGAACTTCTAGAGACCCATATTACTTCAAGATCACTCTATGAATGATACCTCTTACCATTCCTTCATTTTTCATCAGCAACCCAGTCTCATAGACATTGTGTTTGACCAACCTTTAGGTTTTCTGGGAGAAAATCAGTTCATTATCCCAAATACTATCTTTGGGGTATTAGCACCATGTATGCCAACCTCGAAACTTAAAATCCATTTGATTCATATAGGAAGTACCAAAAGAGATTGGTAATCATATATTTCCTTTCTCAAACTACGTAACCATACCGAAAACAAACGGTGCACCACATCATTAAAATGTGTTTAGATTTCCATTTTCTAAATACATTTTGGCATGTCCACAACATGCTTGGGGGCACCTATGCCCCTCAACCATAAAAGTCCAAAATATCAGCCAAAAACAGCACGAAAAACCCATTTTTCTGACATGTCGCACTTTTCAGGTCATTTCCTAGGACAAATCGCAGTTTTTTGCCCAGAATCTGCTACCCAGGTCATAGAATAGACCCCAAAAAATGTGACTTGGCTTGTTCATGAGCTCTGGGTACCTAAACTAAACTTTCAATCCACTGAAATAAAAGATTAGGATTAGGCCTCTTACCTACAACTGATAGATCTCAAATTCCAATAGTCGATTTATCTGCTACAACTACCACAGGATTTAAGGCCTCCTCTCCTCATGACATTCACCACAGCTCCACTGGAAAATAAGTGAATCTGGAAGGAAAATGCCTTATTAAAAGAAAACCCCTGATTTTTCTTTCTCTTACTGCGACCAAACTGTACCTCAGTTTAACGAACCATATATACCATTGGAAAGATCTCAGCAAGCCCTCAAATGGGTATCTATTAGCTTTTTTGATTTAATACTTCACCAGGACACATTTTTTCCAAGAAGCACCATTTTAGCCCTCCTCAAAATCGAATTTCTTCACTTGCAACACTCATACTAGGGGCACCATGTTACCTCCATACTTTTCCATGCTTGTGTCGACATTCGTCCTGAGTTACAATCTTGTACTCATGCTTTTATGGTCCCCATTGGACCCTTTACATATGTGTCAGCACCATCGACTCACCCTTTCTTAGAGCATCAGCATGGAGTCATCATTGCATTCATGGAATCTATCCTGAGTCCCTTTGCATCCCACTATACTCCTACACCATTCATTTCTTGGTCCCTCTCTCGTATCGCACATTATGGCCTTCAGTACCACTGTCCCCTATCCCTCATGATATCGTGTCAGTCGCTGCCAGGTCATTCATGCCATTTATGCTCTAACAAGGGAATTCGTCCATTCACTACTCAGTCCCCCCCCATTTCATCATCATCATTAGTGTCAGTATCTCAGTCACTCTACTATTTTCTCTCATGCCTTATTTGAGGATCCCTTATTGCCTCACCTGCGACATACCTCCTTCTATTGACTTCAGCTCATTCATTCCAGAAGATAGGTCTATAGGGTGGTGTACCTTTGTTCTAGCTTCCACTTTTGTTCGGTACCTCAGATGAGGCAAAGGGACTCCTTATTTCCATTTGACTTGATTGATTCTTAGCTCCAGCTCCTTTCAGCATGATCAAGATCCATATACTTGATGGTTCAGTGATGCAGAAACTGACATCGATGATTCCCAGGTGTGTGTGAGATGTCTTAGCCCTCATGAGGGGGTGGCCCTATAGGTAGCCCCCCCACACACTCGGATGACATATTCATGACAACCTTCGATGCAGCTCCATACATTTGATGATGTCGGCCTCAGCCGCTTGCAGCGCCTTTTTATTTGCATGTATCATTCATATTTTTAGAGACCTTTTCTTTTTTCAGGGGCATCTGGGTTGTATTTATATCTCATGTACTCAGATATTATTGTACAAGTCCTGGCTGTTATCCCTGGAACAATATGTATGTGGGATTCATTATCGTGTTATCTATCTGGCTCATGCTTAGGCTAGCATATGATTTATTATTGCGTTCCATGGTTTTCTGGGTGCCTTATTGTTTATACTATTTCCTCGGTGGGCATAGGTATGCCTCCCCCGCCGCCTATAATAGGTACTCACTCATCAAAAAGACTTGTCGCACTTGCAAGTCGCCTCCTCGGGGTCTATTTCTTTCAGAACTTTGGTTTACCTTATACTTCTCTCTCTTTTACTTCCCCTTCGATTTCTAGTGATCGAGTTCTTACAATGTACTTAGTTCATACAATTAGCTCCTAACGCTCGCACGCTGGGGGGAAATCTGTTACACCATTTTTTGGTCATCTAACCTATTATCATTAGATGGACCCAAGTACATCATGTAAGACCATTTTTACTCCAATTAAAATTGCTTTCACTGTGAAAATAACTTAGTAAATCACCTTTATTAAGTTTTTTGTGGTCTAAATAGGAAACCCCATAAGGAAATATTAAAAAAATATATATTTGTTTGATTTTCCTCAAGAAATAATTAGTTAAATAGTAGTTTAATTAATATTTTTGGTTATATTTAACCCAAAACAAAAAAATTAATTAGATAAATCATTATTTATCTTATTATTTTCTAAAGAATAATTGTTTAAATCTTATTTAAATAAAATCCTTTGTTAAATATGACTAAGTCACTCTTGAATAATGAAATAAATCATTATTTATTTGATTATTACCTAACCATATCCTTAAAATGGTAAATAAATCATTTATTGATTTATTATTACTTAATCACATCCTTAAAATGATAAAAAAATCATTTATTTATTTATTATTTACAAATAAGGAGATTTGACTCAAGTCAAATTCCTTTTCCCTCCAAAAAATATAATAAAATATTCCATAAAAGTTGGATCTAGATTTAGTTAATAATATTTTAATTAGGCACCAATCTCTAGACTAACTCAATATTTTGTTATAAATTGAAGGATTTTCCCATTCATTTGTCACCTTTTGTTGCCTAAAAGATCACTCTAGATCTCAATACTTGGTGTGGCTATTGATCCATAATCATAGCCATACTTTTCCATTTTTTTCTGTGTTTTCTACACCATCAAGAGAGAGAAGTTCTAAATCTGAAGTGCCGAGGACTCACAAGAACCCATCCCATTGAGGAGAACGGGGAACATGCTCGTGTTTTCCTCCCAGGTGCCATTAATAAAAATATTCATTGGATATATTCTTGTCTTGTCTATTGGATCTATGGAGTAAATCTCATTTTTATACTGTTTAATGTCTTCTAATGCATAGATCTATATTTTTGCAGCATTTGTCTTGATCATCTAATTGCAGATCTGAAGATATTAGCAGTCATTTATGTTGTTAGGGCTATAATTTATGCATGGCTAAAGTGATATTTTTTTGTACATTTCAAATAAAGTTTCATACTAACAATAGGTACAGTGTGATCCTCTCCTTCGCCAAATCGATCAGGAGCTACACTAGAAGGAGCCAGATTTTAAGAAGATGGAAGCCACTATGACCACCATCATCCCAGCCCAATGACTAGCACGCCTTTAGACAAGCCACATACTCAAAAGTGAAATTGTGGGGCTTTGGTGCAAGAATCAGGTACTTAGGGACCATCTAACGCCATGGACTGATGAAGCTCTCAAGCTTTCATAGGAGTTATATGAGGCCACGAAGTAATTGTATCAGACCTTGGAGAGTGTCACCACAACTACTAAGGGCCAACTTCACAAAAGTTGGTTGATATTGCGTAGAATTCAGTCGCAGAAAGCATAGGTTTTCTGCCCCTGTTGGATGCCGCTATCAAGTAGCTCTAGAAAATGATGAAGACACTACCAGCACTATGACTCAGGACAAGTCACAAGATTGTGTTGGTGGCTTGTTGGAACAAGGTCCCCTAACTGCATTTTTGGTCCAGTTTTGTAATATTTTGTAATATTTAGTCTAGCACAGGGGCTTTGGGGTGGGTCAAAGCCCCCAATGAATTGTAAGGGGTCAAAGGGTAGACTAGGATTACGAAAACCATAGTTTGCAGACCATAGAATAGCAGAGACTAATATGTTATAACTAGATAGATAAATCAATTCTAGAGAGAAGCAAAGTTTGGATTAAGCTAGATATGAATTGGTGGATATTTTGTAGATATTTTCTAGAAAAGGGCTCATGCTGGTTGTGTGCAAAGAGACCCTGAGTCCGGCTGTGTGCGGACCCCATTGGCTATGCGCGTGGGATGGTAAATAGAGTCTATAAGTTGGATCTGGATACAAAGGAATGAGAATATTGTTTGTGATATTTAAGTGTTTCTGTGTTATTATTATCGGCTACGCTTTATGTTAAATCTAAGATTATATTTTCTAATTGAATACAGATGATGTATTGATGCACACTTGGATGTGATATTATGAATGAATTCATCTGGTTTAAGTACTCTACTCAAGTTACATGTTATTTATGATTTGTGCTCTACCAATATATTATTAAGAGTTTCTGTATTAGGGCTTCTCCTGCGCGGGTCTGTTAGATCTAAAGGGACCCACTTTAATTAACTTTATCTCTCTCAAGGTGTAGAAACCTGGTTTCATCACCCTCCCATACCACTTTGAGTGATACCTTTAGGACAATGGAGACATGGAGAAGAAATTAAAAGACATGAAATGACTAAAAAAACATTTCAATTATAACCAAAACAAGCATAAGGTGATTACTTACCTTATGAAGAATCCATACCAAGGAATAAAGCTCAAAGGTTGGAGGGTTTGTAGGGTTTAGGGCTTCAAAAGAGCAGATACTTTCACCTTGAAAAAGTGTAACAATTTAGCTTGTTGGAAATATTGTCATTGATGGCAAAGGATGTGGCAAAGGAATTGGCATCTAAATGTAGCAGAAAAGAACATAGGAAGAATGCATTTATAGAGACAAGCAGTGAATTGAAGGAGAGTTCTCCAAAGACAGGGTTGATTTGAATTGATGGATATTAGAATCCATGTGGAAGTAAATTCTTGTATAAATATATTGTATGTATTCTGATGGAGGAGAAAGAAAATCTGTGTATGGTTGAGTTTCAATCTGTTAGGTGGAAAATACCCAGAGCAATTGGGGTATTGATTGGTCCATTTCTCGTACAAAATTCCCTTCAACTTTGTGGATAGATTCATGTTTTTGTATAAGATTTCGGGGTTCTAAGGCCACGGTATAGTGAGATTCGAATGGGTTCTGTGTGTACAGGGCACATTATATAAAATTATATATAACCCGAGTTTTATTAACTTAATCATGGGGAAAGAACAATTAAATCAAAGTTATACGGAACTTGGGGTACGGAGCGATTGAATGGTTGATCACTGTTTAAAAACACCGAATGTATTTGGGAAAGTGAATTTCACATATCGCACTGCTTTTGCGGGATAAGCGGTATTCAATATTTTGGCTCCGATTCCATAAAACAAGTGACACCTTTCCAGGGAAAACTGCCACCACTGCGCGCCATTGTATGATAACGTTTGACCATCGCGCGTTATAGTTTGACCAAGGAGGCCCAGCGATATTGATATGCGCCGTCGATCTGAAAGGGGGCCATCGGACGGTGGTAGTATGAGGAAAATGCACGAAGGTTAAAGAATATGAGTGAAGGATAACCAAAGTACGATGGCCATCGCACGTTAACATTTGGCATCGAAGGTCGAGGGATATGCATATGTACCGTTGATCTTGGAGGATTGTAATCTATCGGTGATCGGGAAATAGACTTGCGTAAAGTTTATTTTGGTACAGTGGGGGCGCATATGTGGGCCAGGGGTGAAAGGCTTATTGAAATATTAAACTATTTGAAAGCGTTGGATTTTGTTTATAAAGTCCGAAGGGTTAATAATAAGGGATTAAAACATTGTAAATATATTTATTTATCAATTGATAAATAGATTAAAAAGAAATAAAAAACCCCGTGGGCCAAACTAATACCTTTAGCAGTTAAATGGTGTTTGAATCATGGTTTTAATAAAGGAAAAATCTATATAAAGGGAAAAAGATGATAATTCGATGTGTGCATGTGCAAGGGTTAAAGAAGAAGAATTCCTTGAAGGAATATCTGTATGGAGAGACGACGTGCTTAATTGATGATTCTGAGTCTATGATGCAACCATCGAGATATTGATCTCAAGGTGATGAGTCTTGATTTTATTCAACAGAAGAAATGATGAAGAGTTGGCGCATGTCTGCTGAAAAACACTTATGAATCTGGTAGATCTAAGGGTTGAAGCATTTAGTAAGGGGGTTGTAGCTCCCTTCCAGGAGAGGCTGGTAAACGAGAGCAGGGGGTAGTAGCTCCCTTCCAGGAGAGGCTGGTAAATGAAAGAAGGTTGTAGCCTTCTGCAGGTGGGTGCCTGCATGTTGGTATAAGTCCGCACCAGCACATATTGTAAGAATTTTTCTCTATAATAAATATTGAAGATTGAGATTGCAGCAGCGGTGGTTTTCTCCTGAATTGGGTTTCCACCTTAAATCCTGGTGTTCATATGTGTTTTTTATGTTTGATGGTCTATTCTGTTATTTATTTTCATGCTTACTTCTCATCTGATGAATGAATGATGCAATGCTCTAAGTAAATACATAATAAGATATCTGGACATACATGTTGGATGCAATAATTTAACATATGGTTTTAAGAGAAAGGAAAGAAAAATTGTTCAGCCAAAAATACTGATTCTCCCCCCCCCCCCCCTCTCAGTATTTTTCCCAACAATTGGTATCAGAGCAGGTCCTTCTGAAAAAGCTTAGCTGCTAGAAGGAATATCAAGCAAGATGAGAAATAAATATGGAATAACATCTATCAGGCCTTCGCTTTTTAACGAAAACAACTTAATATTCTAGAAAACAAGGATGAGATCCTATCTTCAGTCTCTGGGAGTAGAGGTATGGGCAATTGTTGAACAAGGCTATCAATACCTAGCTGTAGTACCAACAGATCCAATGGAAAGAAAGAACTATGAAACAAATGAAAAGGAGGTCAATGCTCTATTGGGAAGTCTAACTGAATCTAAATTTGTAAAATTCATGCAGTTGAATACAACCAAGACAATATGGGACAAAATCATTCTAAGTTATGAAGGTGATGAAAAGGTAAAAAGTGCTAAACTCCAAACTCTCGGAATTCAATATGAGAATCTAAAAATGGATAATTAAGAGAGAATTTCCAATTTCTTTTTACAACTCGATGATATTATAAATTGTATGAGAAATCTGGGAGAAACAATAACCGAATCCACCTTGGTTGAGAAAGTCTTAATATCACTAACAACAAAATTTGAGTCAAAAGTTTCTACCCTTGAAGAAAAGCAGGATCTTCAAAACCTTACTGTGGTGCAACTTCATGGCATACTAACTGCATATGAAATGAGAAGAGGAGGACCTTCTGAAATCAAAGAAGTAGTCTTTAGAACTTCTACAAAAGGGAAGGAAGTACAAAAAATAGAAGGATCAGGATATATCTCAGAAGAAGATGAGATAAACTTTGTAAAGAAACTTCAACTTGGCACAGGACGGTTCAGAGGTAAGCTTCCTTTCAAATGTTTTGATTGTGGAAGAGTTGGTCATTATGCTGCTAAGTGTCCTTATAAAGAAACACATAAAAAAGGGAAGGAAGATAGAAAAAATGAACAAGAATCATTTTAGCACTAGAAAGAGTTACTACACTCATGAAGATAGTAATGGGTTATCTGATAGTGAGGAAGAATGTGAACAAGATCTTAGACTTCTCATGGCATTTGAAAAATAATCTAGAGAAGAAAAAGATACTTTTGTGGATGCTCTAGAAGACAGCGATTTTCTTGATTAAAACATTAAACTCAAGACTTGCTTAGAAGAAAGTAAAATAATCATAGAAAATCTGAAAAATCATCTTGAAGAAAAGGAGAAACACAATGAGAAATTAGAGTGTTAGGTAGTAAGTCTAAGAAAAGAACTTGAGAAAGTAAAAACTCTGAATCTTAGATTTGCTAAAGGATCTGAAACATTAGATGAAATTATCAAGGTACAACGTTCTCCTCTTATAAAGACAGGTCTTGGAGATATTAGAGAATCTTCTCAGGTTTCAGCACCAAATTATCTAAAAGTAGTTACAACTGGTTTACAACATGCTGCCACTCAGCAAGGGAAAAATGAATCTTTACAAATAAAGCATGATCATCTCAATTCAAAGAAAACTAATAAGAATGTCTTTCAAAGAAACACCAATCAACAAGTAAATTCATATAGAAGATTTTATGATCGCATAAATTTCTTCTTCAATGGAAAATGTTTCTCATGTCACAATTTTGGTCATAAATCTATTCAATGTGTTGCATATAAAACCATCATGACAAGAGAAGCAAGAAAGAAAAAGATTGATATTGAAACAAAAAAGAATACTTATAACAACTTTTCTCCTCTTCAAAATGAAGTTGAATGTGCTTATTGTAATAACTTTGGCCAGGAAGAATATGAATGCAAGAGAAAAGTTCAGCCAAAATAACATGTACCTTCAAGCTCCAAAGTATGGAAAAAGAAGGAATTACAAGTTGAAAATTGTGGCATAAAGTTATTTGTAGAAGATGAAGAAAACCAATGGTACGTTGATAGTGGATGCTCAAGACACATGACAGGTGATAAAGACAAACTTCTTGCATATTGTGCTCTAGAAAAAGAAAAAAATGTTACGTTTGGGAATGATACTCCTATGGTCATTAAGGGAAAAGGGTCTGTTTTTCTAAAAGAAAAGGTGAAAGCTAATGAAGTCATGTATGTGGATGGATTAAAGCATAACTTTTTAAGTGTAATTCAAATGTGTGATCAAGGAACTGAAGTTGTCTTTAGTTCAAAAGAATGTGTGGTATGTGATCTTGATACAGGTAAAACAATTATAAAAGGAAAAAGAACTCCAAACAATCTGTATATATTGAAGAACCCCAAAGAACAATGTTATTTGAGTAAATCTTCAGAAAAGTGGCTATGGCATAGAAGGTTGGGGCATCTGAGCTTCTCTCAAATCAACAAATCAAGCAAACTTAAAGCCGTTCGTGATCTTCCCAATATTACTCTACTTGAAAATATCATATGAAAATCTTGCCAATTCGGCAAGCAAACCAGGTTAAAATTTAACGCCAAGGAAGGATCATCAAGTAAGCCTCTTGAACTCATTCATATGGACATATGTGGACCTATGAGGAAAAATTCACCACGAGGTGAAGAATATTATATCTTATTTATTGATGTTTTCTCTAGAATGTGTTGGATTGGGCTGCTTAAACACAAAGATGAAGCATTTGAGAAATTTCAGATCTTTAAAGCACTAGTTGAGAATGAATGAGATCTAAAAATCAAGTGTCTCAGATCTGATCGACAAGGAGAATATACATCCAATGAATTCCTTGAATTTTGTGAACAACGTGGCATAAAAAGATAGTTTTCTGTAGTTGGCACTCCACAGCAGAATGGCATTGCAGAAAGAATGAACATAACAACTCAACAAATGTCTAGAGCTATGCTTGATGATTCCAGAACACCTGACACATTTTGGGGAGAAGCATCACATACAGCAGTAAACATTCTCAACAAGGCACATGTTCATGTAAATAGTGATAAAACTCCATATGAACTCTGGTATGGTAATCCTCCCACTATAAATAATTTTAGAATTTTTGGAAGCAAATGCTTTATCAAGAATAATGATGAAAAACTGGGCAAGTTCAAACCCAGAGCAGATGAAGGAATATTTCCTGGTTACTCCTCTAGGAGTAGGGCATACAAATGTTACAATAAAAAACTTCGGAAGATTGTTGAATGTATTGATGTTGTTATTGATGAGTCTCCTACAGCTCCAAAAGAAGAAAATCAAACAATAGATGAAGATGATGATGACACATATCCTTCTACATCAAATAGTAATGATAAAAACAATGAACCCAGTGAAGAATCCAAATATTATTTGTTTGAAAAGGCTCCATCCAGATATGTTCAAAAGAATCATCAAGAATCTCAAATTTTGGGAGAAAAGGGATCAGGTGTACAAACAAGAAGGACTCTTGTGGGATCTTCTAGCAATCTGGCATTTTTGTCCACTATTGAACCTCATAGTGTTAGTCAAGCTAGCAAAGATGATTGTTGGATTCAAGCCATGAATGAAGAACTTTATCAAATTGAGAAGAATCACACTTGGGAATTAGTACCAAGACCTCATGACAAAAATATCATTGGAACTAAATGGATATTCAAAAACAAGTTAAATGAGAATGGGGATGTTATAAGAAATAAAGCTATACTTGTTTGCAAAGGGTATGATCAACAAGAAGGTATATACTTCGAAGAAACTTTTGCTCCTGTAGCCAGACTTGAATCTATAAGAATGTTTCTTGCATTTTCAAGCTTCCAACAAATCAAAGTTTATCAAATGGATGTTAAATATGCTTTTCTCAATGGTGACCTAGAAGAAGAAGTTTATATAGAAAAACCAGAAGGATTCATTTTGGGAAATGATGAAAAACTTGTTTGTAGACTTAAAAAGGCTCTATATGGTCTCAAACAATCTCCAAGGGCATGGTACTATCGTCTTGACAAATATCTTCATCAACAAGGATTTTCAAAAGGGTCTGTTGATAGCAACTTATATACAAAAATTGAAAATGACAAACTATTGATTGTGGTTGTATATGTTGATGATATCATTTTTGGAAGTAATGAAGAGTCTATGAGTCAGAAATTTGCTTCTAATATGCAACAATAATTTGTAATGTCTTTACTTGGGGAACTAACATTCTTTCTTGGCTTGCAAGTGCAACAAGAAACATGTGGCATATTCTTATCACAAGCAAAATACCTCAAGAAAATATTAAAGAATTATGCCATGGAAGATTGCAAACCTGTAAGTACACCAATGATAACCTGATGTAATATCAGTTCTAATGATGATTCCCCCATGGTGAATCAACCAAAATACAGATCTATGATAGGAAGTCTACTTTATCTCACTGGGACAAGACCAGACATCACGCATGCAGTTGGGATTGTTGGACGATTCCAAGCTAATCCAAAGGAGTCTCATCTTCAAGCTATGAAAATAATATTCAAATATCTACAAGGAACTCAAGACTTTGGACTATGGTATCCAAAGAATGATGATCTTACTCTTCATGCATACACTGATGTAGATTGGGCTGGAAGTGTTGATGATCAGAAAAGCACTAGTGGTGGTGCATTCTATATGGGACCCCGGTTAGTATCTTAGTTCAGCAAGAAGCAAAGCTCCATTTATTTATATACAACAAAACCAGAATATGTGGCAGCAACATCATGTTGCACTCAAATTCTTTGGATGATGCAAACCCTACAAGACTTTGAAATCAAATTTTCACCCCCTATCTCCATTATGTGTGATAATACAAGTGCCATCAGTATCTTAAAGAATCCTGTTATGAATTCCAAGACCAAGCACATTCCCATCAAGTATCACTTCTTACGTGAACAAGTGCTTGAACAAAAGGTGAAATTGGAGTATGTTTCCTTCAAAGAACAAGTTGCTGATATATTTACCAAATCTCTACCCAGGGAAGCGTTTGAATATCTCAGACAGAAACGGGGAGTAGTCTCTGCCATGCAGAGGAACATGTATACTTAAATACAGAAGATTAAATTGGTTGTCAACTCAGGCAGAGCATGGTATTGTCAACTCTTTGCCATTGATGTCAAAGGGGGAGGAAAATCAAAGCAACAAAGGGTTCCTATAAGATTTTCAGAGGACGAGTATTGTCATTAATGCCAAAGGGGGATATTGTTGGAAATATTTTCATTGATGGCAAAGGATGTGGCAAAGGAATTGGCATCTAAATGTAGCAGAAAATAATAGAGGAAGAATGCATTTACAGAGACAAGCAGTGAATTGAAGGAGAGTTTTCCAAAGACAGGGTTGATTTGAATTGATGGATATTAATATCCCTACGGAAGTTAATTCATGTATAAATATATTGTATGTATTCTGATGGAGGAGAAAGAAAATATGTGTATGGTTGAGTTTCGGTCTGTTAGGTGGAAAATACCCAAAGCAATTGGGGTATTGATTGGTCCATTTCTTGTACAAAATTCCCTGCAACTCTATGGATAGATTCGTGTTTTTGTATAATATTTCGGGGTGCTAAGGCCATGGTACAGTGAGCTTCGAACGCGTTCTGTGTGTACAGGGCACATTATATAAAATTATATATAACCCAAGTTTTATTAACTTAATCATGGGGAAATAACAATTAAATCAAAGTTATATGGAACTTGGGGTACGGAGCGATTGGACGGTTGATCACTGTTTAAAAACCGTGAATGGATTTGCGAAAGTGAATTTCCCATATCGCATCACTTTTGTGGGATAAGCGGTATTCAAGAGTTTCGATCTGATTCCATAAAACAAGTGACACGCGTCCGGGGAAAACTGCCACCACTGCGTACCATCGTATGATAACGTTCGACCATTGCGCATTATAGTTCGACCAAGGAGGCCCAACGATATTGATATGTGCCGTCGATCTGAAAGGGGGCCATCGGACGGTGGTAGTATGAGGAAGATGCACGAAGGTTAAAGAAGATGAGCAAAGGATAACTAAATTATGATGGCCATCGCACGTTAACATTTGGCATTGGAGGTCGAGCGATATGCATATGTACCGTTGATCTTGGAGGATCGCGATCTATTGGTGATTGGGCAATAGACTTGCATAAAGTTTATTTTGATACGGTGGGGGCGCATATGTGGGCCAGGGGTCAAAGGATTATTGAAATATTAAACTATTTGAAAGTGTTGGAATTTGTTTATAAAGTCTGAAGGGTTAATCATAAGGGATTAAAACATTGTAAATATATTTATTTATCAATTGATAAATAAATTAAAAATAAATAAAAAACCCCGTGGGAAAAACTAATACCTTTAGCACTTAAATGGTGTTTGACTCATGGTTTTAATAAAGGTGAAATCTATATAAAGGGAAAAATATGATAATTCGATGTGTGCATGTGCGAGCGTTGAAGAAGAAGAATTCCTCGAAGGAATATCTGTATGGGCAGGCGACGTGCTTAATTGATGATTCTAAGTCTATGATGCACCCATCGAGATATTGATCTCGAGGTGATGAGTCTTGAGTTTATTCAATAGAAGAAATGATGAAAAGCTGGAACATGTCTGATGAAAAAAACTTATGAATCCGGTAGATCTGAGGGTCGAAGTGTTCAGTAAGGGGGTTGTAGCTCCCTTCCAGGAGAGGCTGGTAAATGAGAGAAGGGAGTAGTATCTCCCTTCCAGGAGAGGCTGGTAAACGAAAGAAGGTTGTAGCCTTCTGCAAGTGGGTGCCTGCGTGCTGGTATAAGTCTGCACCAGCACATATTGTAAGAAGTTTTATCTATAATAAATATTGAAGACTGAGATTGCAGCAACGGTGGTTTTCTCCCGAATTGGGTTTCCACCTTAAATCTTGGTGTTCTTCTGTGTTGTTTATGTTTTATGGTCTATTCTTTTATTTATGTTCATGCTTACTGCTCATCTGATGAATGAATGATGCAATGCTCTAAGTAAAGACATAATAAGATATCTGGACATACATGTTGGATGCAATAATGTAACATATGGTTTTAAGAGAAAGGAAAGAAAAATTGTTCAGCCCAAAATACTGATTCTCCCGCCCCCCCTCAGTATTTTTCCCAACATAGCTTGTAACAACGGGAGTGTAACAACTAGGCTTTTATTCACACAAGAGCATAACAATGCTTGTTCTCCACCACAGGAGGGTACCAAAAATGTTTTCTTTCACCAAATAAACATAATGCTACGTTTTATTCATACATGGAAGCGTAAAAATTGTTTTTTCCTCACACACAGGAGCGTAACACTTGTGTTTTCCTCACACACAGAAGCATAACACTTGTGTTTTCCTCACACACATAAGCGTAACACCTTGGTTTCGTGAGGGTTGTAAAATAATTTTAAGAGTATGGAAGGATGAGTGAAGTAGAGAAACATTTTTTTCACAAATATGAAAGTGTAAAAATGATATAAAAATGAATTTCCCTTTCCCTTTATAAGATTATGACCCTTTTACCTTTTCTAGTGACATTTATAATGACAATTTAACCGTTTTTCACTTGAAAAGTGACTTTTTCTTCTTTAAGTGAGATGATAGGAGATATTAACCCTTTTATCATTCTTTGACACTTTAGGTGATCTTATTTGGCATTTTAAATTAGACATTGAGACAAAATTTCTCCTTTTCATGAGACATCAAGAATTTTTTTTTTAACTTCTAAATATTTCACCTTTGGAATTTTCCATGGGATAATGACTCTTTAAAAACGAGATAAGATGTCTTTGAAGCTTGAAATGACTCTATTTTATTTTTATTTAGAAAATTGGTCAAAATAACCTCCCTTAGAGCTATGACAGTCAATGATGACTTTTTGATCTTTTAAATGAGATAGTGAGACAAATTTCTTCTGTTTTCATGAAACAGTGAGACAGAGATGAGATGTTTGAAACTTTTTTGAAATTTGATCCATATGAAACAAGAGAGATGGATTTATTATAAATTCATAAACATGATTTCTCCTTCATTACGTTTTTATGGATGAAATGGAGGATTATTGCCTGATTTTCAGTGAAAACTTGAATATTTTTCCAAAGGCAGGGTTGAACCTAGACTTTACGTAAATGAAATGAAATGACATAACCCTAGACCTCTTGAATGATGATGATGGAGATGGTTACCTTGAAACTAATGATGGTGATGATAAATGAAATGAAGGAGTAGCATACATGGTTTAGACCTCTTTAGTGACCAAAATTATTTTTGAGAACTAGTTCGAAAAAGTAAAAATAACTAACCTTTGACTTAAGGGAAAATAATTGAAAGTGTCATTTGACCGCTGACATGCCTGTGCTAACATTGGCTCCAGATGGGTATGGAAGCTCCTTCAAGAGGTATCAAGAACACCATAGATCAGGAAGCCTTACCATGGGGCGATGGAGTCAAACTGGACTTTGAAAAAATTTGACAAACTAGAAATGATGAACTAAATCTGGAAATGACTTTGACTAGAAAAAATTGACTTGACTATGACTTGAAAACTAAATGAATTTTATTTATAGCAGCAAACCATTGGGATATTAGGGCCTTCACCTCGGGCTTCAAATCTTCATGATAACTTACTACCTACTGAAGATGTATATACAATCATGCGATATGATCCCTCCAATGTAACCAATCCAGCAAATGGCTACTTACTTGAATCCTGCTCACACTTTCCTTGAGCAGGCAAAAGGAAAAAAATATAGTCAACTCAAAGTTTCCATTGAACATGTTCTCATAATCCATAAATAAAAGAGTATTCATCTTCCAATATGGCTCCAACAAACTGACCAAAGGATCGTGAAGAACATAAAACATAAGCATTTTTGGACTACTAAAAATAGGAAAACAAACCTTCTTCTAAAATGTTCGTTTGTCTATGTGATGAAACTAATCACCTTTATCAATGAACGCTGCAAAATTGACCTTCATTACTGGTTTTAACAAACTATAAAAATGGTATTCAATAATATCAAGAGAAAGGGATGCTTTTTCTTGAAAATCTATGTTTGAAGTAGCCATATTATCAAAAGACAAAATGTGCAGATCCATAGGATCAGGGACAAACTCTTCTTCTTCAACACACTCTTCAATTTCTGAACTTGGAGGAAGATCATCATTTGAAAAAGGCTCTAAAATAATATTTTCTTTCTCACTTGTTTCCTGCAACTTATGATGGTCAATTTGAAGCCTAACATCTTCAAAATATGAAGTTACATGTATCTATCTTTCAGAAAATGGATTCAAGAGTAATCCTTCATGTGAATCTAAATTAAGAGTTTTTAAAGTAGAATATTCATTAGATATTTGAAAAGGATTAACTTTAATGGACTCTTCAATAACTGGTATAGTAAGATGCAATTATATGTCACATACTCCTTTCATCCTATTGTCTTGGGTTGCATTCTCATGCTGCTGAAATTAAGAATTCTCAAAAGGGTTTGTAATCTTCTTTTCCTCGATCACTGAACTATACTATGAATAAACCAATTGACTGTATATTTATTTTTATTGTTTAAAAGATATCTCATACTCTTGATCATGAAAATACAGACAAGGCTACAAAAATTTGTTAACTTCATGGGATATAACTTGACTGTTAGGATGCCGATCTATTTCATCTTAGGCAAAGGAGTTGATGTGTTCTCTGAATGATCCTTTGTATCAATGAAAATAATATATTTTATTTTCTGTTGAGAATAAAATTCATGAAGGGCCTATATGATATCATAATCCAAACAATATTCATCACCAAAATACTCTTCAAGGTATTGAATGAAACCCTTAAAGGATTCACAACAATATTTGAACAACAAGAATGAATGCTGATAATTTCCATAAAACTCAAAAAATGTTGTGTGAAAATATTTAAGAGAGAATAAACTACCTGGTTTCAACCCTTCATACCATGATCTTGCTTTCCTTTCCAGGGTAGCCATAAACAATTTCATCAAAAAATCCTCATGAAACCTAATCTGAAGCTTATGTATATGCCAATGAAATTTTATTAGATGCATAATAGCCCCATCCTCATTTTCATCTAGCAATTGAATCCAATATATGTAAGGAATTCGATTTTGAAAACCCGAAATATGAGAAAAATTAATAGGGGAATACCTTCTAGTAGTTGAATCCATCTTGAAATCAATGAAGTGACCAAGAATTCCTTCAAGCTACCAATTTTTTAACTGTGGAGTCACCATGAAAACTCTGAACCTTTAGATTCTTTGACACTAGAGTCGCCAGGTGAAATATGCACAACATTTCTTGCACTTGACCACTATTCACCATTAGCAATCAGAGCTAATATTTGTTTTTATTTTGCAGGAAATATTTAACCTTTGTTTCCTGGAAACAATGCCAAGAATGTTATCACTCTCGCTAACTTCCTAAGGCTGATAGTAGGATTGGAGAAAGATAGCCACATACCAAACTTTAGGTCAGTTAGCTAGCCATACCTAGACCAAGGAGGGAACTCTCTATGTCACTTTGCAGTCAAAGGGATGAATAGATATATTTTTTTAGGCTAGTTATGATGCTCAATAGATTAATTTTTTTGTTTGTTTGGATTTTTTCTAGATAGGAATGACAGTTAGGAGACTAGGCCTAGGGTTTTGATCTGATTTCAAAGGTTTAGTTCTAGAGGCAAGGATGAGGCCAGGTAGGTAAGCTAAGAATATGATTAATTTTTCCTTTTGTATGCACTGAAATGAGAGGGAATTATAATGTGAATTAAACTGAATTCATTCATCAGAAGAGAAATACAATTTAATGAAAATCTTATGAAAAATAGAGCATCAAAAGCATGTTTTATGTCAATAAACTTGTAAGAATTAGCATGAAGAAGAATATATGTGAAAGATGAGTTACATAACATTAAAAATCATGATTTTACAAAGAAAAAAAAATACTAAAAGTCATACCATAGGAATGTCGACACTATGTTTGCAACGGTGTCCTTGATTTCATTAGCAAAAGCTTGTACAATAGATACACTTAAAATAACAACTATCCAACCCCAAAAAATACAAAAGAGAGCATAATTATAGAAAATTTATACCAAGACACCTCATCAAGTCGAAATCCAATCCTAGATGGATCATAAATGCAAAACATTAGTCATTTCCCAGTTTCTAGGGAGGTTTGAAACCATTCCCTGAATTTTAGTTATAAACAAGGAGTGTTTGTCCCTTACATTGATTACAAATTCCTTCATTATAGGAAGGAAAAAACAACCCAATAACTCTAATAAAAACACATAGCCTTGAATTTATGACCATTTCAGAGCTTGAAAAGTGTCTTGAGGGAATCCAATGTTGATCTATGACAATTCTGACTAAAGATTTAAAAACAATTTTCAAAAGCGTAATAGAAATTTGGAGGCACTTTAGAAGCACTTTGAGAAGTCCAAATTCACTTCTGAAAAAATATTCAACTAGCGCTTTATGTCTAGCTTCCATAACATCTTGAATTTTTCAAAATGGATAAGGGTAAGCCCTTAAAAAATCCATTATCCCAGAGTCACTCAAAAACATAACAAAAGGTCCAAAAAGGAGGTAGAAACATGAAAAATGGGTGGGTTTTGAGTTTTTTCTCCCAAATCACACATTGTCATGTCATGAGGGTTACCGATATATTATTTAATAGTCAAAATACATCCATCGATGTAAATAAATCAGCATTTTGATTCCTCCAAAACAAAAAATCATAAGTGTCTGTTACCCTTCTACAATTAGAAATTTCTAGAATTCTGCAAAAAATCATGTAAAATACCAAAATTGCTCCAAAGCTTTCAAAATTGGTTCTTTGACACCTATAAGTGATAGGATACACATCTAATGAAGCTTCAGTGAATAAATCCAAGTTGTCACTCTTCTTAAGCTTCATTTGCACCTCTTTAAGCCTCTTTTTCACTTGTTCCAACCTTATTTTAGAAATGGTATCCCTGGTACGATAATGAGTTGTAATGTACCTTTGAAGCTTATTATCCTTTTTAGCCTTCTGCAATAGATGCTCTAGATTTTAATTATCTCTTGATAGCTAAAGCTCTCTATCCTCATCTATCTCCATGGCAGTGAGCTCATCAAATGTCAACTCTTGAGATTAATGAATTTGATGTCTCTCTCGCTCCAGTGCCTTTTTGAAGCCTCTTGTTCTTGGTATTTTTGTATGTGTTTCAGCCTAATTCTCCTTGATTTGGTCAAAAACAACAATATCCTTGCCTTTCAGTTTGTTTTCCTCCATCTTTGATTTGTATTTACTTTGTAACATCTGATTCACTTGCAATTGAAAATTTTCTCGCTCAAGGAATGTAATTCAGGATTGGGCAATGGAGAAGGCCTTTTTCAACTCTGTAATCTCCTTATATTTCTCTTTCATGATGTATTCAACTGATATGGCCTCCTCATGCTCTAATAATTTATACTTATCCTCTACCTGGCATTTCTTAGCATGGGTGGCAAGTGTAATAAAACCCCTAGTAGACTTATCACAAAAACTTATCTCTTCCCTCTCTCATATGTGTGAGAAAATATCACAACCCTACAGACATCTAAAAGCTGAATAGGAATGCTAGAAAATCCAATATCCATTGGTGGTGGTGATGATGTAATAGGAAAGACAGAAAGCACTACTGAAAATCTCTTCAAGAAGTCTTCCCATGTCATGTTTATGGAGGACAAGTGATGTATCAAAATGAGATTTATTATTCCATGATGAAAGTTACTAGTATGAGGATGTTCCCTTCTTCTCTGAACCTTCTCGTCCATCTTAATCAAGCTCTTGTATAAATAATGAGGCAAATCAAGTGTTTTCACTCTAGTAAAATGCATCAAAACCCTGATGTGATATCTATATAGCTTGGAGAATCTTCCTCCACATGTAAAGTACTTAATTATAAGCATCATTAAAGGATCATACTTGTTTTTGAGATTTTTTAAATGAAAAATAAATTATGGATCATCTCTAGCATAAGGCTTTAGGAATTGCTTGTTGTTTTAAATGTCTAGGTCCATACCCTTGAAACATTGCTCTCCATGAAAGGGGATACTTGTAGCTGAAGCAATTAGGTCAGATGATAAAATGATCTCCATACCTGCAAGAGTGACTTTTCCCATATTGTAGTTGATTTCAAAAAGGTTGTACAACTGAAGATGACACCCTCCTTCCATAATCCTTTCAAAAAATGTTAACCACTGAGTTATTTGAAAGCACCTTCCGGCCAATGGCAAAGAATTAATATCGTGCTTGGTGAATGGCTCAAGCCTGATATGGTGCCCTATTTTTAATGTATCCTTATCACTTTCCATGGTGTTTGTCATTGGAATGATGAAAACCCTAGGCTGTCAATGAAATGAGTGAATGAGAATGGAAATTTGGAAAAACATGGTGTAGGAAGGTGTGAGTTTGGTGGATGAAATGGAGGGTCTTGAAGCTGAGAAAAAATCTAGAAAAAATTTATTAGGTAGTGTTGGGTGTTAGGTTCAATTTGTAGGTGGAATCAGAGAAAATGGATGAGTGGAAGGTGTCAAAATGACTAAAACACAGGAAATTCCAAATTTTTACTGTGAGAATAGCCTGTGTAATAATAAGGCAAGTTTGTGAGGTGAAAATAGGGGTGATGAGGTTGAGAAAAAATTATGAAAAAAATTCAATGAATAGGATGGTGTCTTGTCTCCACAATGAAGGTGGAATGAAGGAAAATGTAGGCGTTTAGGTCATTCAAAACCTTAAAATACAGTCATTTCCCAATTTTGACTGGGGGAGAAACTAGTGAAGACGAATTTTTGATATTTGATGGCCATGGAGCTTGACAAAAGTTTTAATAAAAATTCAGTTGGTAGGCTCACACATTAGCTCCAGAGTGCAAGTGGTATGAGGTTAAATGGATATTTTGTAATGTTCCCAAATTTTTGCCTCAAGCTAAAATGACCATTATAGTTTGCATATTTTCATTTTATAGAATAAAATGGGTAAGGAGACCCCTTAACCCCCCTTACATGGATAAATAACACTCCTTGTATGGAAGGACGGTGAATAAGCAGCTGAATTAAGCACCTAAGGGTGTGAATATTATTGTGATCACTTTGATTTAGTCATATTTGACTAGGTCAACAACGTTGTCCAAGAGAGGGAATATCCATGACAAGGCAGTGCAATTTTAGAGGAGGATCCACTTGCATGAGCTAGGTGGCAAGTGTGAATGGGACCCATGGTGAGAGGATTTCATTTGTTTTATAAGGATGAAATGGCAGCCCATTTTCATTATGCATTAGCTTATCGTTTTTGTAGGGTCTGCGAAGACTTGCATACCCGGGCTGTTTAGCAAGGTTGTAGTGTTCTTGAATGCAAGGGTGTTCCTGGTCTGGAATCCCTACCTCATCCTCAAGGAAGGAGAGATTTTGAGCTCCATTTCCTCATTTCCGTATTTGGCCAAGCTTACTCCTTTAGCTACAGCGATATTCTGTTGGGCAGAAAACATTGAGTTGTTGGGTGCAGTAAGAGAGGAACTCAGAGAGTCATTCTTTGGCTTGTTCTTCGCTGGAGATCTTGCATATTCTTTGGAGGAGCGACAGAGGAGACTCCTGGGCATTATTTCAGATCTTTGGCACCAGGCCAATCACTCACCATCTCTCACAGCGTAGTCTAGGGCTGGAACTGCGTTATTTTATGCAGGCAGTTACTGGTAGGGTCATTTGAGCTTATCAGGAGGAGTGTTTTTGAGTGAAAGGGGGTCAACCCTTTTCCTGAGAAAATTATTAGAGGAGAGCATTAGTATTTCAGATATTATACAACCTCATTCCTATTTTTCTTCAGTTGTAGTGAAAAGTCATTTTTCACATTGTATGTTATCCAACATTTCTAGAAATACTTCTTGGATTGGCTTGAGATTTTTTATTGGAGCCCATCTTTCCATTTGTGGGAATTCCTTTGTATCCTTCAACTACATTACCATTTTGTATGTATTTAGCAGTTGCTACTCTCATAGAGACAACGCAGTCACTTCTTTCCAGAATTCTGTGCAATTGCAACAACTCATGTATTTCATTGCTTGATCATTGGAGATTGGTTCTCATAGCTTGAGTGGCTTGTCCCTCATGATTTTCTTGTATATTACTGCTTATATAATAATATCATGTTGGCTGCATAACATTTCCCTCTTATTTTTCATTCAAAATTGCAGATTTTAATGGTTATGTTCACATACTTTTGTAAGCTATCTCATTGAGCATTTTGTAAGAGTTCTATTTTGGGGAGATCTGAATAACCCATCTGGAGGCATTTATTTGGGTTAAAATTCTATAATATAAGTTTTTAATAAGTTATAAAGGGTATCCAAGCCCCCCTTCAGCTTATTTTTACATTTCCTTTCTTATACAATGTCCCCTTGGAAAATTTTGTAGAAAATTCTAAAGAAAGGAACATTATAGTGGTATGAGAGAAAAAATCTTGGCTCAGCCTATGCAGCCCAAGATAATATGACATTTGAAGGAGAATATCCTCACTTAGAAGAGGAGATGTAAAAAGGAAAAAAGAAAAGAGGAATGACGGAAGAGGAGGTCTCCCTTCTTCTTTTCCAGACCACGGAGGGTATCATTGAAGATCTTGAGGAGATAGAAAGGGAAATCTGGAAAGACTTTCTAAGAGGCTTTGTGGATGAAGAAGTCCCTATTTCTGATGATGTTGGGTGTGAGCATTAATCCACACCTACATATCGATAGCGCAGTTCATTGCCCACTTGCACTGTAGGAATAATGGAGGAAGAAGGTGAGGCCATTAGAGTAGCAGCACTACAACTCAAAGGTATGGCTCATGATTGTTGTCATGAAAATTTAGAATCATATGATGGATTCACTCAAGGTTTGGTGAGAAAATTTGATGAAAATAATTGTGAATCTCTATGTATCATAACTTCAAACAATTTTCATGCATTGGATCGAACCATAAAAACTCCATTCCTTGTTTCTGAAGGGGATGTCAACATGTATGATCGCTTTCTAAGGGAAATATCCCCATTATTTAAAGGGTCCTCTTCCATTTGTGAAGACATGGAGGTACTTGCTTCAAGAGATGACCGAGATCTAGGGTCTCTCCTTGATGATGAGTTATTCTCATTGATTGATGGAGGGGATGAGCACAAGAGAACCAGCATCTTTGTCACACTGGGAGGAGGTCGATCACCACATCGAGGTGAAAAGGGAGCCTTTTCTTCCACTAGAGGAGCCCTTGAGTCTTTACAAGGAGTTACAAATGATTCAACATGTGGGAACCAAGGCAGAATTCCAGAGCCATATGCAACAGTTTTTAGGATTGTGAGATGGAGGAGGAAGAGAAGGATCAACATCAAGGGTTGATACACCCTTATCTACTCTGAAAAGTCTTTTCACAAGAGAAGGAGACTGTACAGTTCAGTGGAGAGATGGAAAAATCAGTCATCTTATACATACAGTAGACTTCTGAACTTGATGTCTCACTATATGGAGGCATTCCACCTAGAAGGCCACCTGATCTAGATTTTATGAGGGGCATCTTGTCATCTGGTTCACCGCTCTTGGTTTCCAGAGAGGTGAAGACATTGGAGGAGTCCAGCACAGCACAAAGAGTTTGGGGTAAACCCAAGGAGGAGGGAGACACTCTCTCATTTTCAATATCACCCACTCTCATCAGTTATATTGCGTTGAAAGAGTTTGCTGCAGGGATGGAGGATGGCATCTTCATGATGTAGGATGAATACTTTGCACAGATTTGGAGAGGAAAATTATTTTGAGGGAGGACTCTTTCACACATGGGATTGGATAGAGGCCAATCATGCTTAATTTGGCCCAGCTTGGGAGATTCCTTTTGGATGACATCTTCTCAGGGTAGGCCGACTTCCAAAGGACACCATCACTATTTGAGCATGAGCAACTGCATGATGGGAATGGAATAATTTTGGAGGATGAATTTGGCATGGGGGATGTCAAATTATTAGGAAGCAGTGTAAGGGGAGCACCACATTATAGATTACCAACGCTGTCTCTGAGGAGGATAGATCCAGGTTGGAGGTCTCAACTCTTGGTAGAGTACTCCAAGGATCTAGGTGCATGCATGATTTTGGATGAACCAGATGGAGATGATAGGTACATGACTGATGGCATGGTCATCTATACCGATGGCAAGGTCTTCTTGACAAGAGCTTCTAGTCTCAAGGAGAAACTATTGCATGCAGCACATGAGGGCTTTCTAGCTATGCATTTTGATGCATACTCAACTTTGCTAGAGGATTTCATTTGGGAGGGTATTCAGCATGATCTATATCAGCATATGTACATATGTATAGCCTAGATGATTTTGAAGAGGTTCGAAAAACCATTCCTCTACTCATTGGAGGTGAGGGAGAGCCTTCAGATGAGCCATTTCAGCTCAACGACCAGAGTACATGGTAAAGAAGGTATATGTTTTCATTTTGGTTTACCTTTATTTACTCTATATGAGAAAATTGATGAGATAAGGATGATAAAATCTCCTTATTCTCCTTATTATGATGTATTTGTGGCCCATTGCGGTCACGGGAGTGGCTCTTCTTATGATGGTTTGTGGGGGAAGCCACATACCTCTTGGTGTGCACCATTGTCACCAATTTGTACTTTCATGTTTTCACCTTATGAGATGTTTGTAGCAGAAAAAAAATGGCTGGGAAGGCACTTGTTTTTTTTAGTTTTGATGCAGGTAAGAAGTGCACTATGTTGGTCCCATGAGTGGAGTAGTGACCCACTCTCTAGTTGTCTTATGAGAACTTGTTTTCATTGCATATTTCCTCCTTGTATTGCTGATGTTTATACATTCACAGGGAGCACTACCATGAGCGTGTTGTATATATTGGAACAACCCATCAGGAGCATGAATCTCCCCATTGTACATGCTTTATATTGCAGGAGACACCATGGGCAACCTATGATTACCACATTGCTAGTTTTCTCTTCTTGTGCGAAAAACCACTTGGAGAACTTGAGGGGGCATTTCATGGCTGATTTTCTTGATGGGGAAGCTTGGTCCATTATTGGAGGCCATACCATTTCAGGCCAAGGATAGAGGCATCCCAATTTGTACCACAAATGGAGGGAGAAACATCTTGGGGATCAGAATCCCAACTCTCCATTCAGCCCCAACATATTGCATAAACCAGGGGTTGAGATTTCTATTTGGATGATAGCATGGATGAGAGGATCATAATTAGGGACCAAATATTCCCATGCATGTCATCACTCCTACATTGAGGAGGCCATATCATAGCAAGAATGTTTCCACCTACACCTTCTATCTTTCCATGATGTGCACCATTCTGGTTTGCATACTTGTGAGGGAACATTGGAGGACAGATTTTTTGCAGGATATCTTGAGCAGTGGTGGAGATTGTTGATGAAAAGGCCATAGAAGAAAAGGGGGAGGAAATTTTTTCTCTCTATGCAATTTCTTGAGGATAAGCAACACGTGGGAGGGGAGGATTGTAATGTTCCCAAATTTTAGCCTCAAGCTAAAATAAACATTATAGTTTCCATATTTTCATTTTATTGAATAAAATGGGTAAGGAGACCCCTTAACCCCCCTTAGATAGATAAATAACACTTCTTGTGTGGAAGGAGGGTGAATAAGCAGCTGAATTAAGCACCGAAGGGTATGGATATGATCGGGATCACTTTGATTTAGTCATCTTTGACTAAGTCAAAAATGTTGTCCAAGAGAGGGAATCTTCATGACAAGGCAGCGCAATTTTAGAGGAGGCTCCACTTGCATGAAATAGGTGGCAAGTGTGAATGGGACCCATGGTGATAGGATTTCATTTGATTTATAAGGAGGAGATGGCAGCCCATTTTCATTATGTATTAGCTTATCAATTTCGTAGGGTCTGCAAAGACTTGCATACTCAGGCTGTTTAGCAGGGTTGTAGTGTTCTTGAACCCAAGGGTGTTCCTGGTTCGGAATCCCTATCTCGTCCTCAAGGAATGAAATGGTTTGAGCTCCATTTCCTCATTTCTACATTTTCCCAAGCTTACTCCTTCAGGTACAATATTATTCTGTTGGGCAGAAATCATTGAGTTGTTGGGTGCAGAAGAGAGGAACTCATAGAGTCATTCTTTGGATTGTTTTTCGGTGGAGATATTGCATATTCTTTGGAGGAGAAAGAGAGGAGACACCCAAGCATTATTTGAGATCTTTGGAAATAGGCCAATCATTCACCATATCTCAAAGCGTAGTCTAGGGCTAGAACTGTGTTATTTTATGGAGGCAGTTACTGGGAGGGTCATTTGAGCTTATCAGGAGGAGTGTTTTTGAGTAAAAGGGGATCAACCCTTTTCTTGAGAACATTATCAGAGGAGGGCATTAGTATTTCAGATATTCTACAACCTCATTCCTATTTTTCTTTAGTTGCAGTGACAAGTCATTTGTCACATTGTATGTTATCCGACATTTCTAGCAATCCTTCTTGGATTGGCTAGAGATTTTGCATTGGAGCCCATATTTCCATTTGTGGGCATTCCTTTGTATCCTTCAGCCACATTACCATTTTTTTATGTATTCAACAGCTTCTACTCTCATAGATACAATGTAGTCACTGCTTCCTGGCATTCTGTGCAATTGCAGCAACTCATGTATTTCATTGCTTGATCATTGGAGATTGGTTCTCATAGCTTGAGTGGCTTGTCCCTCATGATTTTCTTGTATATTACTGATGATATAATAATATCATGTTGGATTCATAACATATCCCTCTTATGTTGCATTCAGAATTGCAAATTTTAATGGTTATGTTCATGTACTACTGTAAGCTCTCTCATTGATCATTTTCTAAGAGATCTAGTTTGGGGAGATCTGAATACCACATCTAGAGGCATTTCTTTGGGCTCAAATTTTGGAAGAAAAGTGTTTAATGAGTTAAAAAGGGGATCCAAGTCCCCCTATAGCTTATTTTTACATTTCCTTCCTTATACAGCGTCTCCTTGGACCATTTTTCAGAAAATCCTAAAAAAGGAACATTACATATTTTTATGTCACTCAAAACCCTAAAACAAAATCATCTTATATTTTCACTATTTTTACTCTGAAAATTAGTTTAGAATTAGTATTTTGATGATTTATTACATGTAATGGATGGTGATGTAGGTGATAGGCTTGTGATAATGGAGTATGGGGGTGTATGAATGTCAAAGGTGATGGATTAGGGTTTTAGTTTGAATAGGTTATGGATTGGGTTGAATAGGGTAGGCTAGGTTTTAACAAAAAAATTATATATATATATATATATATATATATATATATATATATATATATATATATATATGAAGGTAGTGGAGACAAAGAGAGGACATTAAATGACATGAAATTACTGAGAAAACATTCAAATTATGACCAAAACAAGCATAAGGTGATTATTTACCTTATGGATAAGCCACACCAAGGAATAGAGGTCGAATATTGGAGGGTTTGAAGGGTTTCAGGCTTCAAAATAGGAGAGACTTTGAGCTTGCAGAAGCGTAAAAACTAGGCTTGTATACACAATAGGAGCATAACAACTAGGCTTGTATTCACAGTGGAGAGTAAAAATGCATGTTATCCACCACATAACCATAAAAATGGTGTTTTATTTCACCACAGAAACATAACACTACGTTTTCTTCATATACATAAGCATAACACCTGTGTTTTCCTCACACATAGAAGCATAACACTTGTGTTTTCCTCACACACAAAAGCATAACACCTTCGTTTTGTGAGGGTTGTAAAAGAATTTTGAGAGTATGGAAAGATGAGTGAAGTAGAGAAACATTGTTTTCACAAATATGAAAGGGTGACAATGAAATAAAAAAGATGTTCCTTTCCCTTTATAAGCTGACTACCCTTTTACCTTTTCTAATGACATTTACAATTATATTTTAACCCTTTTGCACATTAAAAGTGACTTTTTGCTTCTTTAAGTGAGATGAGAGGATAAAGTTAACCTTTTTTTCACTCTTTGACACTTGAGGTGACCTTCTTTAGTATTTTAAATGAGACATTGAGACAAACTTTCACCTTTTCATGAGACAACAAGACTAATTTTTTTTTAAACATTGAAATATTTCACCTTTGGAATTTCTCATGGGATAATGACTCTTTCAAAACTAGATAAGATGCATTTGAATATTGAAATGAATCTCTTTCCTTTTATTGGGATAGTAGGTAAAAATTACCTCCCTTGGAGCTTTGACAGTCAATGGTGACTTTTTGATCTTTTAAATGAGACAGTGAGACAAAGTTCTTCAATTCTCATGAAACAATGGGAAAGACATGAGATGTTTGAAACTTTTTTAAAATTTGTGCCATATGAAACAAGAGAGATGGATTTATTTGAACTTTATAAAAATTGTTTCTCCTTCACTAGGGTTTTTTGGATGAAATGGAGGATTAATGCCTTATGTTCAGTGAATATTTGAAGATTTTTCCAAAGGCAGGGTTGAACCTAGACTTGACTTAAATGAAATTAAATAAAATAACCCTAGACCTCTTGAATGATGATGATGGAGATGGTGATCTTGAAAATAATTATGGAGATGAACTTAAAAATGGTGATGATAAATGAAATGAAGGAGCAACATACATGGTTTAGACGTCTTCAGTGACCAAATTTTTTTCTGAGAACTGGTTCGAAAAAGTAAAAAAAATTGACTTGCGACTTAAGGGAAAAGAACTGAAAGAGTCATTTGATCAATGAAATACATAGGCGAACACATACGACGATGAAAATATATCAAAAAAATTCTTCAAAATAATTATATATCTCTTTTTAAAATGTTCAGGAAGATCTTTGAAAATTCTTACAATTTTAGGTTGTTGATCTCTTCCCAAGTTACATTCTTCCATGTCATCCTCAAGGTTTGTTTTCTTTGGAATTATAGAAACATATTTAGAACTAAATAGCCTTTCTAGAGGTACCAATCCCTTTGGTATTACATTATATTTAAGTTGAATATTTTTTTCATTTCTTATTGAATCTAGGAAAGAGACCACATTATTTTTTTTCTCTCCAACATCTTCATCTTGATTAATTTCCAAATTAGAAAATTCTCCAATCATGCCCAAAAAGTCCTTAATATATTCTTCATCCTCAACCACCTGCTAATGTTTGACATTATATGGAATTGATGGACTTTGTATGATTTTTACCTCATATCTTAGTTTGGGATTAAGAGGATATTTGATAGTGTTGCCTGCAACTGCTAAATATTTAGCAAACCTATTTCCTTCTCTAGGGATAAACCGTATATTAAAAGAAAGAAATAAATTTCCAACTAATCCAAAACTTCATTCCTACATGTTCTTATTCTCAAATGCCTTTCCTAACATTGATCCTTAACCTAGTTAATCACCAACTCATAATCTATAAAAATAAATATACATTGTACTCCCAATTGTTTAGTAGTTTGCAATCCAAGAATTAAAGCTTCATATTCTAAAATATTATTGGTAGAATCAAATTATAAATTTTAATAAAAAGGCATAAGATGGATTTTTGGAGAAATTAGAAGAATAGCTGCACCAATACCATATTTTGAGTAAGAAACATCAAATTATAACTTCCAGATTCCATTTTTTTTCAGTTCCTTAATCTCAGTTGTTTAAGGGAGATGCACCTGAGTATCCTCAACAACTTCTACAACTTCTTGCAGAAAAAAATAGGAAAAATCATGTTTTTCCTAACTGTACATAGAATAATTACTTGAAATATCCTCAGTAATGGTTTTAACAAACCTGGTTTCCCTGTATAATATTCTCTCTTCACCTCCAAAAACTAGGATTATAGTATAAGTAAAATCGAACTTCAAAACACCTCCAAATTAGCCCCCCATGATCTAGAAAGAAGCATCCAAAAATGAGCTGGAATATCTGCCACCACCACATCAATCACAAGAATCCTAGCAGGAATTTGAGCTAAGGAAACAAACAGATCTTTGATCAACCCCACACAATTAAAAATTTTAGAGTCAAAAGAGTAAAGATCCTTATAAGGTTAGTTCTTTGTAAGCTCAATTTCTTCATGAGTTATAATGGCATTAAATTGTGAGAAGCCCCCGAATCCAACATATAATTATGAAACATAAAAGTGTGCACCAATAGAGAAATGTAAAAGGGAGGAGTAGATAAATCCACCTCTTCAAAATGAGGACCAAACATCAACACTATTCTCTCTTCCTACAAATTTACTGTGCTTGTTACATTATCATCTTGAGAAAGGTTAATAAAGTTTGAAATCTACTTTTTATATGTTGGGGTTTTAGAAAAGTCATCCAAAAGAATTTGTATCTTTATTTTCTTCAATTATTTTGTTAAGTTAAGATAATTAGTTGGATTTATTAACTTCTCTGAATCTTCATCTTAATTTTTTAAATTTGAAATTTTCTCATATGAATGAGCATATTTATTCAAATTATCACCTTTTTTTCTTTCTTGTGAACTTTATCCTTTTTGAAATGTAGTTTTTGCTATTGAATCGATTTGTTTTTTTCCTCTATCAAGATATTTCAAATATTGTTGTGAAGTCACCTCTTCATTAGTATGAAACCTTGATATTTTCCTTGATCTTAAATCATATTTCTAATGTAATTCAGCCAACAAAAGATCAATAAAATTTCTAAAATATTGATAAATTTCTTTCTCATTCAGAGACTCTTCTATTTCAACATTAAACTCTTCATTTTCATCATCCTCTATCCCATCAGCATACAATGTGGATATTTGGTTTTCCTACTCCTTTGCACTCATTTCTGCTGCATCCTCAAACCCATCTTATATATACAAAGGAGGTTGGATCTAATCCTGATCCTTCCTTTCTCTTTGCATAATCTGAAGAGGTTTTCTTCTAAATTGTGGGTTAAATTTTGAATCTGACCCTACTGAATTAGCCTAGGAGGGTTTTTGTTTTCAAGTTCTAAATTCACCAGTTTATTTGGTAATTTTCTTATGACTTGTTCATTTCTTCCAATATCTGATCATGCGAAACTTCTTCTTTCCCCTTTCCCTTATCCTGCACTTGCTGCTTTCCTTTATTTTTTCCTACTGCAGTCAAGTTTGCTTCAAGTTCTAAAGAATCAATTTGGATTTTATCCAAGTTAGGGGGCCTTATTTCCCTCAAAGTGAAACCAAAATATGATTCAAAATCTCCAACAAAAACAACTTTTCTCCAACAGGTGGAGGTTTTATTTCTGTTGGAAGACCATTATACAACTTGTTAAATACTTTAATAAACCATGCAACATTTTCTTCTTATTTCTTTTTTCTAGAGTTAAATTCCATAAAAAAGTACCCATGATCCTTATTCCCCCCCCACCCCCTATATCTGAGTAAAATTATTTCCCAATTCCTTCCAAGTTTTAATTGAATTAGCTAGAAGGGCTTTGAACCACTTCATAGCTTCTCCATCTAAATAATAAACAAACAACCTCAAAACCATATCAATATATTCGACATTGAGGTTTGCCGTGAAGGCACAAAATGTAGCAATATGTTTCTCTGTTGAAATTTCATCCTCCCCTTTGAAACGAGGCAACAATTTAAGGTAGTCTTGTGAGATTTCATTCATTGGTTGGGAAAGATTTAACGAAGAATACATATTCAGGAGAAAATCAGGGACTGCCATATTGAGGTTCTGATTGGTACCCACATGAAAAAAAAAAGGTGGAGGTGGTAAAATAGATATAGGGACTAGTTGTTTCAAAGGAGAAATAGTCTGTTTCAAAGCTTCAAAATGAATTTTTGAAACTTCTTGAAAATCTGGTAAAGAAAAAGAAACTAATTCAAATGACTTTTCCTCCAAAATCGGTTCGAGAAAAACTGTCTTAGAGGACGCAAGTCCTTATTCAATGAAATGAAGAGTTTTGATTACCTTTTCTGAGTGAATTTTTTTTTTTTGATTAGAACAGATACCTAGAGAAGATAGGGTAGGGCTTGGAGTGACTAGAGATTTGGCTTTACAAACCCTTCTTGATACTAGCTTTTCTGGGTCAGACAAGACTAGAAGTTTTTTCTGCGAGCTATCTGACCTCATATGTGGTCTCCTGGAAGCCAGAACTATGATTATGATGAAAAAACAACCTAATCAATTTATTATTTCACCAATCAAAGAAATGATTTATTTAACAAAACCTAGGGAAAAATAGCTTCGTGTCTCTGTTCCTCAACAACGATGCCAAAAAATTTTGTTCCTTGAGAGAAAATATTAGGCTGCATTGAGATTAGTGCTCAAGACACCTATCATCACTCTAAAATAAAAACATTTTTTTCCCTTAGATTTTGAAAACCCTATAATGTGATATATAAAAGCCTTGAACATTTATAGCAAAAATAAACCCCTCACAATTTTTTCAAATGATGAATACAAATGAATCAGATAGAAATGTTGGTGGAAACCTTATCGATAACAAGTTGCTAACATAGAATTTGCTATCTTTGGTTTTTGAATAAAATGTAGTTAAGTAGAACTTACATTATGAATAAAGAAATGCTTCATTAACTTATTTAACTCTAAATCACAACGTAATATTAGAGACCAACAACTACATTAATTCATTCCAAGAAGAAATAAAACACGTGATGAAATAGGAAAAGCTAATCATACTCATCAATTTCTCGAAAGTATTCTAAAATATTTATTCATTCTCATAAAGATAAAGTACAAAAATTTGTGATACAATGAGGTATAAAACCCTGGAAGCTATTTCATCTTCAGAAAAATTATTATATACAACATTACAAAATGGACAGTTATAAAATTGTCAACTTCCTAAACTACCTTCTTCAAACTATTACATTGAAAATAAAAATAAAAGTCTCTTTGGAAGACTACGTAAAATATCAAATAAAACACTTAGTAACTAAGTAGCTCAGGATCCTAGAACAAAGGATGTTCCTACTTCTATATCTTTTTCTTGTGGAGACATCCACTCTTTAAATTTCCTCCATAGATCCACATTTGAGATAGAAAAATTAACAAGTTTTACATGTGCTATTCATAAATTTGGTAATCCTGGAATATATTGGCCTTTCTTCAAATAAATTCTTCATCATGCATAGTAGTTGCAAGCTTTTCTTCATTAATAATGTTAGTCCATATGATTTTCCTGGCATGAATGAGGGAAATATTCCATTTCACATTCTCCTACAGTTCCTTGATTTCTTGACAAGCAATTTGATAATCTTGTATGTACTTTTCATCATTTTCCTTATTCATCTGTACCTATTTCTCTTTGAATTTGATCACCTTGTAGGAAGTTTCCATGTTTGTTCGCGTATTTTTTAAATTAATTCCTTCCATCCTTAACTCAATCATGACTTGAGTCAATTTGGCAACAGGGTCTTTAGAATATGATGCGACAACAACAATACAAACATGAGAATATATTTTATTTTGTAGCATATCATTCATCGCTTTCAATTTGGATAATTCATCATTCTTTGTCAACAAAATATGCAACAACTCTTATTTCTTTGTTTCTACTTGAGCTACCTCTATAGCTATTAGGTTTTCTCTAGTGGGAAGCTTAAGCTTCTTCTTCAAGGCTTTCATATCAGATTCAACAGTCTACAAAAGCTTCTGAAATGTTGAACTATCTTTAGGGTCAACTCCAATGTTGATAATGATATTTTTTAATTCTTCATTTTGTGTGGAGTAAGCTCTTGAATTTTATTTCTCCAATTTGAATTGCTTTATCACCTTACCCAAAATGTTTTCAACTTGGGAAACAACTGAAGTATTCTTGTTCAGATCACTAAAGATAAAACGACTAGTCTTAATAGGAAGGTTAATCTTATCTAGGAGGGGAATATTCTTTGCATCAACAATTATATTAACAGTTTTGAAAGCAACAGAAGATGTTACAGTCATGGCTAAATGATGAGAAAAAGGTATCCTTAGCTGATCCTTTTCTAAATCCATTGCTGACAAAAACCTAGTCTACTCAAAAGAAATTTGAGCTTCTATTTAACATTCTATACTTTCCCTTATCTTCTTATTTATTTCCTCAATTAGTGAAAATACCTGCTTGACATTTGGAACAGAATCATGGCATTTTTCCTCAGGAACAAGAGATGAGGGAGTACATGAAGTTTCCTCCAACTGAAAATAATATCCTGGCATGGTTGATGAACTTGTTTCATCCACTTTATTTTCATTCTTGGCTTCTTTCTCTGCATCACCCTCCAAATAAATTCGTTCTTCTCTTCCCCTTTTGAGGCCTTTTTCGGTGGGATGTGGGGTTTCCTCCTCCATTTTCACATATGCAGAATATTTTCCACCATTTTCTAGTTTCTCCACCTCTAGTCTAGAATCATGAACAAAATGGGCATATCCATTTTCCAATCTGCGATTTGAGATTACATGGTGTGGGTCATAAGCCCATTTTCCCCTATCAATAAATGCATGCCATCCAACATTGTATGAGATTCTTCAATTGCTTGTATAGTATTTACAATAAATGGGACCACATTCCTGCGTAACTTGAATGTGTGATCCTTTTTCAAAGGCACCAAGTGAATTTGATCCACATTAAGACTTTGCCTTATGAACTCTAAAGAAAACATTCGCGTATGAACAAAATTAGGAAGTGTGAAAGGTTCAATATAATCTCCATATAACATGTTAGTGTATGTCAGTACTTTCATTCACCAGTGATCAAATTATTCTTTTTCATATGTTTGATAGCGTCCTAGGGAAAATTTTTATAGTTTTAATAGGTTTTCAAATGAAAATTTGATCATTGGTTAGGATATCTAGGTCATTACTACTCCTCTTAGTCTCATGGTAAATAAACATCATCATGGTTAGGCCATTCCTTTTTAAAAGAGTGTCATGTTCATATTGGTCATCATTTAGGTTATCATCTCATGTAGTGTCATCGTTAGGTCACATTGTCAAAGTCATGTAATATGGTCATGTCATTATCAAATTCACCATTAAAAGGAGTAGTAATAGGGAAAAGTGTTCAATAATGATTTCTATTTTTGTTGAATCTTATTAAGATGTAAATATATGTGATAAGGTTTGA